>BSAI01000162.1:2320314-2595803 GCA_036245035.1 Adrianichthys oophorus
TCCATCCATCCATCCATCCATCCATCCATCCATCCATCCATCCATCCACTTCCGCACATCCAGGACCAGGTTGCGGGGGCAGCAGTCTAAGCAGAGATGCCCAGACTTATCTCTCACCGGCCTCTTCCTCCAGATCCTCTCATGGGACCCTGAGATGTTCTGAGGCCAGTCATAGTCTCTGCTTTGTGCCCCAGGCCTTCCCTGGGTTCTCCACTCAGTGGGGTATGCCCAGAAAACCTCCCCAAGAGGCATATTGATCAGATACCCACATCTAAATAGAAACAATTGTAAATAACCTTCAGTTATCTTATTTCGAAATTGTATTAGTTGTTGAATTTTTTTTTTTTTTTTGCTTTTGTGTAAGGCCTTAAAACATCTCTCAACTTTTAATGGCTTTTACTGAGGAGACTTCAAAATCACATATATACTTTTCTTTGGAGTTCTTGTTACACAGGTATTTAATGCCATATTTTTAATTATAAGTACCAGGGTAACTAAACCAACTGCTGTAGCCATATCTGCTTTATTGGATTTTTCAACTGGGGTTATGACTTTGTAGTTTATGTGGTAGGCCTAAATAATTTAAGTGAAATTATGGTTTGCTTGTTTTTTTTTTTTTTTTTTTTTAAGGAAAATTGATTCTCTCGTGTTAGAAAACTTGAGACTGTAATAAGTTAAGCAGGATAAAGGGAGAAAGTGTGCAGCAGTGATAGTTTTCTCTGTTTCCCTTTGTCCAATGCAAATACATACAAAAAAGATGAATTAGTGTTTTAACCATGATGCTCAAGAAATATTGTTTTGGCTGAGAAGGTTGTCATTTGTTTCTCTTTTCCAAAGCATATTTATCCCAGACAGTACTGGATTGGAGTTTATTTTTTCCTTGAACAAAATGCTTTTTTAAAGTTTTTTTTGTCCTACTTCATGGAAAAAAAAAAAACTTTATGAATACAAAATAGTTTAAAAAGAGCAAGCGTCATAAGGCTGCTTTGTAAATTGGAATGTTTTACTGTCCAGGAGTATTGAAAAAAGTGAGTCTACATGAGTTGAGCTAGTTAATTCACCACACTATATTTAATGAACAAGCAGTGGGGGAGATATACCTGCTTTTGCTTTCATTCATGTAGTTCAGACCAAAGTTAAACACAAGAACCAATTAGAAAAGTTTACCAGGAGCTGTAAAATAATTCAACAGAAGCTGCAGAACAATTTATAGCTCCAGTCATTCTGTGTACAAGTCTGTTCCTACCCGTCCTTGTTTCTATGTTTACAGAAGACAATGAGTCCCCCTGTGGAACAGTGACCAATTTTAAAGTGTTTGGTTGTGTTCATTTTATAAACCAAAAGAGACAACTGGCAGAGGATCATTCAAAATCTATTGTGTTGGGTAGAGCTCAATATAACAACAGCAAAAAAAAAAAAAAAAAAAAAAATTACCAAATATAAAGAGCTATTCAATTCAATTTTATTTAATTAGCCCGATATCACAACCTTGGCCATCTTAATGGACTTCACATCTGTATTTATGCCAAGAACATAAAGTCAGTCTTAAAAATATAAACAATAGCTGGTTGCAAAACTAGAACAAACAGACTAAGCTAAACTGGCATCCGTGCCCTTAGACCCTCCCTCTCATAAAAAAATCCTATCTTGAGGAGAAATAAAAAAAAAAAAAAAAAAACCTCAGAGATGCCCACATGAAGGAGGGATTCTCACCCAGGACAGGCAAGTCATGTGATAGAACTGTTAAAGAAGAATTAGCTTAACTCTACAACTACATGTTTGAATAACAACTACATGTTTAAATAAACTAGCACATGTTTCACTAATAACTACATGTTTGAATAGTGTAGCAGATGGACTTCATCCAGATGAAACTGTGGGGCAGCTTAGGGTGCAAGACAAGCCAGAGGCAAGGTCCACAGCCAAAGGCAGGAACACAGACGATCCGCCTGGAAAATCTCCCATTTTGAGATGCAAGACGAGACAAAGGCGAGGTCCAGGCCTACCACAGGAGCACAGACGATCCATCTGGAATCTTTCAGGGACAACATATTGACATATGGAAACAGGGACAACATATGAATCACACTGCAACAAACAGAGGCATGATGAACTAAATAAAAAATAGTACTGGGTAAATGATGAGGAATAGAGGACAGAACTCTGAACTCACTCTGGGCTAACATCACAAGGTTTCCTTCGATGTCAGCAACTCTAGCCCACGGATAACACCTGACTGTAGCTGCTGTGAGCTTCACCTGTCTGATTTAGAGGAGTCAATAACTAGAGGGGATTCAAAGGGTGTGTTGCTGAGGGGGGAGAACCTATTAAATGTCATAAGCTTCGGGAGCTCTAAGTTTTTGTGTTTAACACTAAGCTTCCTTCCCACCGGTACAAACCCATTCTGTCTTCTCCGGCTGCTGCCTGGGAGGGGCTGAGGTGCTAATTAGTTTATCCCTGGTAGAGCAACCGTGCTACGAGTAACAACCTGGCTAGCAGGCCAGGCTAACAGGCTCATAAGGCTTAGCATCTACTGTGCGAAGCCACGCTTTTAACTGTTCTAGCCTGGCCTCCAAATCTAAAATAAGACGACACTAAGCACATCTACCACTACCCTGACTAAAGGAGGCAGAGTGTTTGCTGAACATATGGCACACTGAGCAGGACAGAGGGGAGAAGGCAGAAGAGGGAGAGGCCACTCTAAATGCTAAGCTAAGGCTAGCGGTGTTTAGCTAAGGGGAAGTAACTATGTCGCAGGCTGCTTAGACAGCAAATGGTTAACAAAGCTGTTTACCCATTAGAATGCTTAAAATGCTATTTTGAATTTTTGAATACTAAACCAGATAATACTAAGTTAAATATTAGCAAATCAGGCAATCAAATAACAGGAGCAACAAAAGCAATGACCAAGCACTGGTTAGCGGTCACCTGGAAATTATGTCACAGTAACAGTTAACAAAGTTATAAAACAATGCCAAAAACGGTTCTTTTCTAAAGCTACACAACATGGATCAGATAGTCTTAACTTCGCCTTTGGCCTTCCTCTAGGCTCTCTTTCGAGTCACAATAAAAGGCCACTCTGAAACATGCCATTTTGTTACTGGGTATTAGGGACACAAAACCCTTGATCAAGTCTATGCGAAGCAGATGTGTTGCACTTCAAGAGGCAAATGGTGCTCACGCTAAAAACTGACTGGTTTTCTGACTACCCCCTAAAACAAAACAGACAACAGTTCAAAAGTTAATACTTTTAAAAATGTGTTACAAACCTTAGTGTCTCTTAACGGTTCTTGACGATTTTGTGAATAATGCAACTACTTGTTCTTAAAAGCTTTTAATGATAAAAACAGTGCATGAAGTGGGCAGGTACTCTCTGGTACTTGGTACCGGCACTTCTAAAAATAGCTGTTACCGCTACGAGTACTGCTACATCTCCATGCCAGAAGTACTTCCAGTGCCACTTGACAGCTTTAGTATGATTGTTATTTTAATAGGATAGGAAAGGTATGAGTATAATATTAGTCGGGTTAGTCTATGCCCACTTTCTAGCAAAATCAGGTACCAATCATCAACTTCTCCAACCAAAAAAACTTTTAGAATGCATTTTGGCTATGGGTTTTAATACACATAATAGTAATCAACACAAGGTGGTCATCATCTTCTCCTTTCCTCTCAGTCATGGTGCAGAAAGAAATAAACACAACAGCATAAAATAATTAAGGGCCAAACAAAAACAGCCAGACAACAAAACACATAGACAAAAACCCACACTTAAACGCCAAGTTGTCCAGAGAAAAAAAAAAAAGAATGGTATCCCACAATTCCTTGCGCTGCCCGATCTGACAGCAGCCCCAAAGTATTTGTGGCATAAACAAGACTTCGCACTGGCAGGAAGACTGGAGAGGGTTGAAATGTCCGGTGACGGTTATGATGATTACAAACAGCTGTTGAACGAAGGAGCCAATGGCAGTGGCTGATGGGAGTTGTAGTGAGGAGTCTGAGGGTTCAGTATGCCAGCGAGAGCTCCCTCTAGTGGTCAGAGGCATTACTTGCTGGCTGAACTGTGATGTGTAATTTTATGAATGTTTTTGAAAAAAAAATGTGTGCTTGGACAGTCGCACCGCATGATAATTTGATACTTCAAATAACAAAATAAATAAGAAATACATAATATTTCAATGAACATTTTTATTTTACAAAAGAATTGCAACATATATGACATAGTTTCAAGCATTTGCTTTTATACTGTAATAAATTCTGCTGGACAGAAAACTTTGACATCACGTAAATGACTAATGTAATACTGAGTTTGGCAGCACAAAAGTAGATCTTTACAGGCCATTTTTCATGGAGAATAAAATACAGTCTTTTGTGTTCAAGTCTAATTCAATCTGAATGTATAAAATCAAACAAATAATGGTCTAATTAGGCAGCTCTTGTGAGTCTAATTGACCACTAAAAATCATTGTCCACAAAAACTGTCATACTGGATGTTTTTAGGAAACATCAAAATGTGAACTCTCAGGACTGCAAACTAAACCACAAAGTTTTTGAGCAACAGATTAATTTGTTTGTTGTATTGAAAAAAAACAATCTAGATTTTTTTTTATCTTAGTAATTATTCTTATTATTAAAGAACTTGATTAATGAATTATTTTATTAGTAGTGTCAGAAAGCAGAAATAAAAGACATTTGTACTCGCTATAGATTTGAACATGGACATTTGAATGCTAAATGCTCAAAAGTAATAAAGGTTCTTTTTTTGTGTGTATGATTACATTTCAAGGTTAAAAGATTTGACCAAATCAATTGTGTCCGATCTCTCTTTAATTTACAGTATAATGGTTGAAGAAGGTTCCTGGTTTTTTGTTGTTTTTGCCTTCCGTGTAGCTCGAAGCCTGACAGACAGTCAGTCAGAGAAACAGCTTCTTCAAACCCATGAAGAAAACCTCTTATGGCACAAAATAAAAAGGATACTGAAAAGGCTGAATCAGATTTACTCGTTACAATAATGAAAAAGTCAAAAGAATAATAGCTGTCTTAGGGAAAAAACGTTTTTTTAGAGGGCTGTCAGTCAAGCCAATCCCTCAGAGAAAATGCGTTTGTCATTTTTATACTCAGATAAGCAGTTTTCCAGAAAAAAAACAAAGAGAAAAGAGCACCAAATATCTTTATTTTCTTTGTTGTGTGGGAGTCACAACACAGTGAAACAGTAAAAAATAATGATCAAATTAACATTTTGTAAGTGGGAGCTCTTAAAAAAGCACACCATAATGGATAAATGTGTCACAAACTGTTTTCTTTTTTTTTTTACTGAATCATCTACTTTTGGCAGTTGTATTGTTAATGTTTATTATTAGAAGAAACATGCCAAAGTATTACAAACTTCACTCGTGAAAGAATGCTGGCCATCTTGCCTCAAAGCAAGGCTGCTTTTTAAGTCTAGAATGTGAAGGTAGAGCATATAGAAAAATTAAAATATATTTTAAAAAAATGCCATCAGCAAATAATCATCCTCAATGTGACGTGCGCCTTATGAATGACATGCAGAATGACAATGGCAAGTGCAATAAGTTCTATTGTTTTTGATAATTGCTCTAGTGCCAATTCTCTGTGGTGCTCATTGTATCATGCACACAAAGAAATTGACCATGAAGAATAGCCTATCATCAAGAATGCTGTTTTAAAAGCTTTCTGAAAACTCTGGTAATCCAGTATATGTACCATTAACAAGTATCATACTCTTGCAATATTAAAGGGCACATATTGATGCTTTTTTGTCTTCATTAATTTTATTTGTAATAGGGTATGTACGGGTGCGACAGCAGTTAATCAATTTCTTTCAAATCCATGAGCACAAGCCAAGCTTGGTCTCCCTTGAAAAAGAGATCTCATATAAATGAGAACTCCTGGTAAAATAAAGGTTAAAAAAAAGGCTGGCTTTCTCTCCAGTGCACAATTCCATGTGATGCATACTCTTTGATCTTCAATAGTTTTACGGTCCTCCAAAAGATGCTTGAATGTCTTTGGACAGCCATACTTTTTAATATGATTACTTTTAGCAAGTAGCTAGAGGATAAAGATGAATGGGAGCCAGATAGTAGGTTATTTAAGATCCAATATACTGCATACAAATTGTGGCTCCTGTTGGAGGTGCTAAGAAGGGTATAAGACATGTCTCAAAGTCATCAAAACAAAGATCTACAGACATTTCTAACTTGTCATTATAAGCTGTTCTTTTGAAAAGGAGAACCATTTTGCGGGGTTTTAGTACTCATTAAACTCATCAAATTGTGTATGCTGTGCTTGTGTTATTTTAAAACTTTCGCAACTATTGATTGGCTTCTCAGATTTTACTGAAGAGACTTCAAAATTACATGTATTTGTTTCTTTTAGAGTTCTTGAATGTGTTACACCGATTTTTGAATGCCACATTTTTGGTTATAAAAACATCTATGTTGGTTGATATGAAGTACTTGAAGACCCATCCTTTTGTGGTCGGTTGTCTCAATTTGGCTTTTTGAGTGTCTTCCAACAACAAGCATGCAATCTGTTTTAGTTTCCTAAGCTGGTGCATCTATTTATATAAAAAAGATAAAAGTGGCAAGTACAATGAGCTGCCTCTAATACTGTAAAAGAGGGGTACCCACAGTTTTGCACATTCCTAACCCAGATTTTTATACAAAATGATTTTATTTACATTAGATAATCTTTAAATACGAAGCACTCAACTCTAGTATCTCCTGAATAAGCTCCGTAACTATAGGTCAGCGTCTTACCCAAGCTTACACACACATTTCTGGTGTGCAAGCAAGGAAGCTATCATCTGGCTGCTCGTAAATAATTGGGATCACCACCTTAGTTTGATAATCCCAGAAACCTGTATCTGACAGCCATAATGTGTTACACTGGGCTGTCAAACAGGATAGGTCATCTCATAGGTGTTTCTCATTTACCTCAGTGTAAATGAATGTTTTGGGCCCAACCTCTAATAACTTTTTTAACTGCTTCATCCGAAGCTTCCTTTTATGTTTTGGTCTAACGCACACATCTGGAGCTGAGCAAAATTTGTTCCAAGAACTATTCCTGGTGGGGAGCTTTGTAAAAAGAATTGCTGTGAAGACATGTGCCTTTACTTATGTTGTATAGATTTTTTGGGTTGTCTTAATTTGTTAAATTGTGCTTTGGTTCTTTTTTCAGTTCTTCCTCAGACACATTGATTTCAGTTGTGAGCCACTCAAACTCTTTGTTTTAGTGAATTTGGTGAATTAAATGTTGATTAATGATAATAAGTCAAGTCCTCTGTTTTTTTTTAAGTCTCTTTCAGTTCATGTTTTGATTTGTGCCTTGTTTAAATTCATTTATTATATTTAGTAAATTTTTACCAGGCATTTCTCCAGCATGAAGAGACACAATCAGACACAATTCTTGACATTCCTTTTCTTTGGTTGTTTGCTCAGACCTTTTCCAAGTAGTGTTTTGTCATTTAACTTCTGTTTGGTGCTTGTTTCCTCTTTCTCAAGTCTAATGTTTGATTTTTTTTTCTTTCTCGGAATCAAGCATGCTCCAAAAATAAAAAAAAATTGGGAACATGCACAATGTATATATATATATATATATATATATATATATATTCCTTTTCTAAATTGAGGTCTAATTTATTTTTGTGCCAAACCTCATGATTGCATAAACTCACACCATAACTTCCCATTGCAACAATTTTTTTAACATGAGCATTACAATTTTTTGCACAGTTTGCATTAAGACCTGATATATTACTTTATCATTTTCATGATTGTTCAATTCTTTTATCTATATAATGTTGCTAATAATAGAGAAAAATGAAATGGATCTGTAGCGATCAGTCAGGGTGCTCTCCTACAGCTAAGTGAGTGTCAGGGGAGAGAAACAGTCTCTGTAATGTGGGTGTGAACCCTGGACACTAATCTATACTCTCTTTGTTTGGCTCCCACCTGCTCCATCCTCTGCTTCATCTTTTGTTTCACCCCCTCTGTGTGGTTTATCTTTGAAGAAATAAAAATGCCTCTTCAAAGTCATTGATTCAAAACTGCCCCATGCTTCAATGTCAGCCAACTAAGGCTTGCTCATCCCTGTGCTAATATACGTAGTTTATCTAAACGTATATATTTATACTACACAATAAATAGCTTAAAAGCATTACCACACAATGCTGGCAAAATAATGCCATGCTGCTGCTTTTAAACGGCAACAAGTGAATCACAAAACTAAACTTGGTAAATCCACATCATCAGCTTAAGTTAAAAGGAATTTAATGTTAAATTCAGGAACAAATGACATGACAGATTCCATGCATCAGTCTTTTTTTCACTCTACTGAATTTTTCATTCATTCATTTTCCAATCCGCTTTATCCCTTTCGGGGTCACGGGGTTGCCGGAGCCTAACCCGGCTACTCATGGTTGAAGGCAGGGGACACCCCTGGACTGGTTGCCAGTCTGTTGCAGGGTTCACAATCACACACCCATGCACACTCACATTCACACCTAGAGTGGATTTAGAGTAACCAATGAACCTGTGAAGCATGGACAGTGGGAGGAAGCCAGAGTACCCAGAGAAAACCCACGCATGCACGAGGAGAACATGCAAACTCCACACAGAAAGGTCCCCCAGCCAGGACTTGAACCGGGAACCTTCTTGCTGTGAGGCAGGAGCGCTAACCACTGCGCCACCGTGCAGCCGCTACTGAATTAGTTTTGTTAAAAAAAATAAATAAATAACTAACCTTGTTATTCATGTAAATTGTAAAAGGCATATACTTAAATAGCACTTTCCTACTTTCTTAGAAGAACCAAAGTACTTTACAGTCCATCTCATTTACTTGCACACACACTTATGACGGCTCCGCTGCCCCACAATGGTGCTAACCTATAACCACTAGGAGCAATGTGGGTTTCAGTGTCTTGCCTAAGGACACTTCGGCACATGGGCAGGCAAGGTGGGATCTAAACCTGCGATCTTCTTATCAGAGGTTGAACACTGTACTCCTGCACCATGGCTGCCCCATGAAGCCCCACAGAAGAACAAGTTCAATTAAAGACTTTAAATAGTATGGGTTGACTTCATGATCAGCACATCATGAACACTGCTAATATCCCCTCCAGGGAAGCCTCTTGCAATGTGATACACAACCAAATTTCTTTCTGTTCTAAAATGTGTCAGTCTGACTGTGATGCATTGCATCTGGATGCCGCCATGTCCATCTTCTAGATGCGTTTTGTCGGCCAAGAGTGTTCCTAAACAGATGATTGTTGTATTTGGCAAATTAAAGGGCCTAAGTCCTTTGTTATTGGCCTCTTTGTTGATATGTCCTCCACACATATATGGCCAATCTTTCATTGCTTCTTTTCCAATTTTTTTTGTTTGTTCTCATCTATTTATTTCATTGTGTATATCTACTTTATGTCTGAGCTCAATTGCAACAAACGTCTGAACTATGAAGTGCCAAAATCTGGACGGAAACTTGTTTGCCTTCTGTTATGTTGTGTTTCTGAATATTTCTCGCCACAGGTTAAAGAATAGGATTTTGGGGAGAGATTCAAAAGGAAATAGAAATAGGATTTTTGTGCATTTTTAGAAAGTTGAGTCAAGCTTGACAGCTAAGTGACGCAATTGTGGATACACATGACAACACTTCATCGATGAACTATTAATGTAAAAAGTCTGACTAAAATGTACACTTAAAGCTGGGTTGTGCGAAGCATGTAACAATATAATCTTAGACCGTAACGGAAGCCTGGTGGAAAAACTGTTTGCTTTGAGGCTAGAAACTTGTGGCACTGACTTCAATTCTGAGGTTCAATCCCCACTCCTCATTTCTTTCATCATTTTGTCAAATGTTATAAACATACTTTACACATCTCGTTGTGGGTCGACTAGGGTAATTTAAAAAAAAAAAAAAGAGCATCCAATTAGAAGGATGCATATACTAATCCATAGTTTTGGTGCTTATACAGTTGCAACAAAACATACAATTTAGGTACATTTTAAAGAGTCCATGAAATATTATATAGAGTGATTTTTGTTCACTTCTTTAAATTATTTCAAACCAAAATACTTGAAAGGGTAAGTGCACTACAAAACAACATTCTTAATTTGCAATAATTATTTACCTTTATACATATATTGAGAAGTGTTGAAATATGTATTATATTGTATTGACCACAAATAAAATTAAATATTTAATGCTATTTTGCTAAAAAATAAAATTTCCAATGAAACAACACATTCCATAGCATGTTATTTATTTATTTATTGTTGTTTTCATGATGGTCACAGTCCACTGTAGCAGGTCATAGTGTAAGTGTATGTTTGATTAGATTGTGTTTTACTGGATCACACAATATTTACGGAATGCAAAAATAAAGTAAACAGCTATTTAAAGTATATATTGCATTCCTGCAGCTTATATGAATCAACAGTCCTTACAAACATTTAAAAACATAAGAACATAAAGCACAGAAGATACCAATTGTCTTTTGCAGCGGTGGTGCTGAGGTAGAGTGGTCAACCTCTGGTCAGAATATTGAAGGTTTGGTTCCCACCAATGCGATTAGGTGTCATTCGGCAAGACACTGAACCTCATAATTCTCCTGGTGATTATAGGCTGGTGCCAGTGTTCACCAGCAGAGCCGTGTGTGAGTGTGTGTGTCCGTGTGTGTGCGTGCGTGACTGAATGGGACTATAACTGAACAATGCTTTGGGGCTTATAAGAAGATTGTATAGCGCTATACAAGCATAGACAATTTTATTAATCCATTTTTTTCAACAGAAGGATATTTTTTAAATTTTGAAAAAATAAAAAATATTAATTCCAATGTATTGTTCTTTGTTCATCATTTTCTGTGAAATTCGTCATAAACGTAGCCAAACCTCTGAAAAGATCTTCATCTAAAGAGACAGCACTTCACTCTCCCAAACCGCCTGAAGCATGCATGAAGCCTGACTCCAGATTTCACCTGCATGTCAAAGTGTCTGGCTGCAGTAGGTGTCTTTGAGTCTGAAAAGCTAGAAACCTTAAAATTAAGCTTTAAGAGAATATTCACTCTGTTTTGGAAATAGCTGTCAAAGGTAAATAGATGCAGGAGAAGATAGATAAACTTGAGGTACAGAGATCCCCAAGTATTCTGTAATCATGGAAGCATTTAACTGGAACTTAAAGCTTTCTCATTTCATTTAGAAAAACAAGTTTCAGATGGGATTGTGACTGTGCCAGAATGACAGGCTACAAAACACGAGGTTCAAAAAAAGTCAAGGGGGAAACAACCAATGCATGTATGGAGTTTCAACAAGAAGTGTCATACTACAAAAAAGAAGAGGACAATAGAACAGTGAACAAAAAGCAACGTGAGGTGATAATGAAACTTCCTAAGTAAAGGTTTTCACCTCAGGAGAGGTTGATCCAAGAGGTGCTCAACTGCTCTCTGAGGGGAAGCAAACGCAAAAGAAATGACACTGCAAGAAGAGGAACAGGGTAAAAGGATCTTCAACACAAAAACAACCTTAAAGTGTCCCCCCAGGAAAAAGGTTACAAAGATCTAAGGACATTCAGAAGAATTAACTACCAGTACAAGAAAGACTCATTCCATCCAATCTAAACAGCAAAACTTGGAGACACCTTCAATTAACTTTTCAAAAGATGTGTAAATGCAATCATATGATTTGTTAATAATTAGCAATTTAAAGATGGTTAAAGACAAGAACTCTTGGCTATGAAAGTCAAAGGTCAGTGCAGATGTTCAGTATTCCCACAGCATCCCCACTAAAAGCTTGAACACATACAGATACAATCAATCTTCAGCTGCCAATCATGAGGTAAGGCCAGCAGCCCAATTGACATTTTGAGAAGTAAACTGCCATTTTTCCTCACCCTTAGAAAAAACAGCGTCATGACTGGAGTGAGGCTTGCTTTTCAGTGAAATAGATGCTTTTCTTTTTCCTGATGCAAACACCTGAAAATACCTCCACCTTTCTCTGAAACCATCTTTCACAAAACTCTTTGGCACAAGTTTAAATAGTTTCTACTAAACTCTTTCTTGACTCAGTCTGGAGTGGAAGTTATATGGACTTAGCCCTTTTAAACATCTAATGTCTTAGATACAACTCCTCTTTGGAGTGGATATCGACTGTCTGCAGGAAAAAAAAATGAGCAAACCTGTACTGGGCAGGTGTCCCGCATTAAATTTTAAGATCATAGATTGCTCGGTGAACCCACAGAGCGAAAATGTTCATGCACATTTTTGTCAATGGGAATTCTGAGGGTAATAGGTCGTCAACATCTATAGAACATGAAAGTAAGGGTGAAGTAAGGCACAGGCATATTGTAGAAGTTTTTCACTTTTTTCAACCTGTGCACTGACCACGGAGTCTGTTAATGCTGTTCAAATGTCAAGTGTGTCCATGCATGCAGCTTGACAGTTTTTTAGAGTTATTAATGACAAGAGTCATGACAAGAGTCATTAGTGACTCTTAGAAGAGCACAAGGGCACCAGACAAAAGCATCACCCATATGTCATAAGTGCTCATTACATTACATTATGCTTACAAATATTTTACAACACTCTTAGTGCAAGCTCCACAATGGTACGTTCCATTTTCACGACGTCCCTTAAGCACCAACCACAAGGATACTGCAAGACACACAAAAAGATCCATCCATGTGTTTTTTTTTTAATGGCCACAACTTATTCAGCTTCCATTTTGCCTTTTTCCCACTCTATTCTTTTTTTTATTCAATTGTTAGAACCACTTCTGTCTAAAAGGATTTCCTCTGCCATTTTCTGGTTTCGCAGCAGTCTTTTGCTACTTCAGTTTCGGTTCTCTGACTCATATTAATTTCATTCTAGTTTGTGCTACTAAAAACGTCTTGTTTTACTTTTGTTTAAGGCTTCAAAAAAATAATAAAAGAATACTTAAATGTATAAAGTCTTCTATAAATCACATGTATGATTGACAAAAGTCCTGTACCACTAAGAGTGATAAAAAATATCTTGAACATTTTTTACAACTTGTTCCAGAAAAGAAAATATTTTTACATAAATAAAAGCAACAATATATTCTTAAATGTAGTTAAGTAATACAAGGGCAATTGAATCCAAGAAAAAGACTTGAAATGTAACAAAATAAATTACGCATATGAGTAAAGTTTTAGCTAAACTTCTAAAGATTGAGGCTAACATTCTTACAGTAATTCTTATTCAGCAGCACCCAGCTGTGGTGTAAAAACCTTGGTGGCTCAGCATGATCCACAGTGAGCTGGCTCTGAGAGAGGCTCACTAGGAAGCGGTGATGTTAGTGGAAAAGGGAATTATTTTTGTCTCAAATAAAACATACATCAATTCAATGTATTTATACTGTACCAGTTTCAAATTCAACATAAAATAAAACACATACAGTGACAAAAATCACACACAACTTTACATACCTAAAGTTCATGTTGACCCAATTAGCATAATTGAATTGCTGAAATTCTCAATGCCAAAAAAATAACAGGTGCACAAGTTACTTTACTTCAAGCCCCTGTTCTAAACCTGCATGAGGTGGAAATGACATCATGGAAGAATAATATCCACCAAACAGACTCAGAAACGGTGATTGTTATAAATTCCAATGAAAACTTTAGAATTTACTTGCATTTATTTTTCTAGGAGCTTTGTCAGTGAAGTACAAACTCAACAAACTTTTTAAAAATCTGAAAACGTATCTTAAATCATTGAAACGGCCAAATATTTCATAAGTCAACCCTGAAACGCAGCCATGGCGCCATTTAAAAAGGCCAGACCAGATTTAAATCTACAGGTTTTTGTTCTGGTCGTATTACCATTAACCAGCAGAGGGCCCAACATTGTTCTTATTTAAGGGATTCAGTGACTGCAGCCAATATGGTGAGCTCAGGCCCATCAACAGATATTTAACAACGAACATGCTGAGTTAACGCTACCTCTGGAGAAACAAGAGGAATGCTGTTTATCACCCACGCAAACTAGACCAAGGGTAGTTTTTGACTTGAGTGCACAACACCAAGGAGTGTCCTTGAATTACATTCTTCTCACCGGCCCAAACCTCAACAACAGTCTTTTGGTTTTCCTTATGTGATTTCGTAAGAACAAAGTGGCTATCATTGCTGACATCACACTGATGTTTCATTGTTTCCTGGTCCGTGAGGATCACAGAAATTTCTTACGGTTCTTGTGGCACCAAAACAATGACAAAGAGAAACCCATAGTTGAGTACCTCATGAAGGTCCATGTCTTTGGAAATAGCCCATCTCCAGCTGTGGCAATATACTAACTCAGGAGAGCATCTCAGGGCCAAAGCAATGATGTCAGTACTCGTGGAGCACCACTTCTATGTCGACAGCGGTCGACATATAAGTGGTTGAAAGGTCAACATTCCTTTTCCCAGCTGAAAAGGAAGCCATCAGCATTCTCAAGGCACCTCGAGACACTCTTGCTGTTTCTAACTTAACGTTACACAAGATTGCCTTCAACAGTGATGATGTGATAAACGTATTTCCATAGGAAGATTTGGCAACTGGGCTGAAAGACCTCACCTTGGAACTGACTTCCCGCCAATGCAATGGAGTCTTGGGATAATCTAGGACATGTGTTCAGCTTTGAAGTGTTAGCAGAAAAAAAAACCTCTGTGAACAGCTTGTATGACCCTCTTGGGTTAGCTGCTGCAGTTGTCATCCGCGGCAGAGCCTTACTGAGAGAACTTACCAAGGAACAAGGCAATTGGGATGACTCACTCCCTGAAGAAAAACAAGATAATTGGTACGAGTGGACAAGTTTTCTTAAAGAACTGAAGAGTGTAAGTATCCCACGCATGTACACGCACACAACTCTCAGTACTTTCTCAGATGCCTCCACAATGGCAATTGCAGCAGTGGCCCACGTTGAAGTGACCAATGTCCAGGTAAGAGTGATATTGGATTTGTGTTTGTAAAGGCAAAACTAGCTCCACAACCACAAATCCCTATTCCAAGACTCAAACTTTGTGCAGCAGTTCTGGCAGTGGAAATTGCAGTTTCTGGAAGAGTGTATGGAGATGCGGTGCAACTCTGTGAAATTTATTACAGACAGTAAAGTTGTCCTTTGTTACATACATAATGAATCAAGAAGATTCTACGTGTATGTAAGCAACCGCGTGCAGAAGATCAGGAGGTCATCTTCACCAGAGCAGTGGAACTATGTCCCAACAAATGCAAACCAAGCAAATGTGGCATCAAGGTCAAGACCGTCTGATGTCTAGTGTGTGGCTAAAAGGACCAGACTTTCTGTTGAAATCAGCAGAACAGAAACACAGTAGCGACACATATTTTGATCTGATCGATCCAGACATTCCTGGATGTAAAACAGTTTGAGTCCTACTCATCTTGGAAGTCACTTGTTAGAACTAATGCAAGACTGATACACATAATTAGCTCTTTCAAGCAGAAAAACACAGGAAACTGGAAAAAGGGCCACCCATTTTTCCAGTTTTTTCCATATTTGCAAAAATGTAACCCCTGAAAGATTAAATCAAAGCAACGTTTATTATCATATGCAATGCACAATACAAGGCATTCCCTGAAGCCTTTGTTCAGCTTGGTGCAGAAAATGAGCTGCTGGAAAAGAGTGGGTTACACAGTTTGTCTCCATTTTTGGACAAAGCTGTCCACTGTCCTTGTCTACAGGTAGGAAGTCTTCTCACATAGGCTGACATGGAAAGTGATGAAAAAAATCCACCCATTGTCCCTTGAAAACAACATGTGACTATTCTATTGATATGACATTAGCACCACCAAGTTCAGCACCAGGGACATCATTTTACAGAAGGTGCTGTGAGATCAGCTGGGTTTTGGATCATTGGAGGGAAGCAATGAATCAGTTCTGTCATCCATAATTGTGTCACCTATCGGAAACTTAGATGGAGGATGGAAAAGCAAGAAATGGGGGACCTTCCAAAAAATTGTCTCAGAACTCATCCACCTTTCTCCTACGTAGGTCTTGATATATTATGACCTTGGACCATTACTGCAAGATGTACCGGTGGAGGTCACATCAGCAGTAAATGATGGGCTGTCCTTTTCAGCTGGATGAGCACCAGAGCCATTCACATTGAGCTGATGGAGTCCATGGAAGCTTCAAGTTTTATCAATGAGCTGAGACGATTCATTTCCGTTTGTGTCCCAGCGAAGCAGTTCATGTCCGACTGTGGAACCAACTTTGTGGGAGCATGTAAAGACCTTGGCATCAGTTCCACCCATTACAACAGTACAATAATTCAGTACTTCTTGTGTGCACATGGATGTACCTGGGAGTTTGAAGAGAGTGATCTGTGCAGACGACAATGGAGACAGGTCCAATATCTGTCTGAGGTTTTTTTGCATCGTTGGAAGAATCAATATCTCTCCACCCTACAGAGTCATAGGAAGTGGTGCTCCAATAGGCCTAACTTGCACATCGGAGATCTGTACTGTTAAAGGATAGACTGAACCAATGGCCTCACTTCCTACAACTCTATAGGGTGAGCTCAGGCCCATCAACAGGAAGTTGCTCCCTCATGATCATTTCAGTCTACAGAGGGCCAAGAAAAGACATGATTTCAACACATTCTTGTTGTTGTTGTTGCTCACAGAAAGCATTGTTTGTGAGTATTTTTAGTTGTAATAATATTTTTATATATTTAACTGTGGTTATTTATAGGAAATGTTTTCTCCAATGTTAATTTGGAATTATTACATTGACTGTGGTTACTTAGTTCATTTATCACCATTTACATTGCAATGTTTATTGTTCTGACAACAAAGACATATGTTTGAGTTGTTTAGTACACAGTCATTCTGAGGCAAAATGTATGTTTATTTCACAGTTTACTCTCTGTACTTGTGGAAGCATGTTGAAATTAAAGGGACATAGGCATGCCATGTGTGCAGGAGTTGTCTCTCTGCATAGCTGCACCCAGGGGTGATAGTGAGGGCAGAACAATTGTCGCTACAACAAGATGATAATTCAAACTATATGTAAAAAGCTCATGACCCTTTTTTTACAGTTAGAAATTAGTTTTAACTTTAAACGTTTTGGTTTGACTTGACAGTTTGTGATGCATCCAGCAAATTTCATGTTTAATAGGTTAGTTTTGGACAACCTGAGTGAAAGAGGTAAAAGGAAGGCAGATAGAAAAAAGAAAGACATAAAATAAAATGGAGAAACAAGTAAAATCAGTGATAATCGAACCTGAATAATCTGATGAGAATTAATAAAAGATGAGTAAACCAGAATGAAACAAACAGACACATGAGGACATTGACATATGGATCTGTTGACAACAAACTCAAACAAAGGTGGAATGTGTCCACAAATGAAAGTGGTTAAAAAACAGAGTAGGTGTGATGATTCCTTTTGCTTCACACACAAACGTGAATGGCCAAAAGAGTGGAATGGAAACATGCAGGAAAAAGGAAAACAGAAGCAAAACAACATGAATGCAAACCCAAACTTAGAGGTTAGGCAAAGCAAAAACAAGAGCACCTGAACAAACAGATTGATCCTCATAGCTGTGACATTTTGCAATATAATGTTGGCTTTCAGTTCTCTGAAGTGGTGATAACAGCTTGAGCCTCTCTTTCTAAAATTAGATTACCAATCTCTAATCTGTGGATGTGGTCAGGTCACTGCTGCACAAACATCTGATTTGACAAGGGACAAAATGTGTGAACAATTTCTGCTTTTCTCCATCATTGCTAGTAGATCTTTGAAAGACTAGGTGGTTTAGTATATAGGAATCGATCATTATGTTCTACAAAACTTTACATTAAAAAATACGAAAGATTGTCAAAGGTTAATAACGTGTTAACATATATTGACTCTGATTAATTAAACTCCATCTTATTTGGTTTTTCTTTATATTGTGTATTTTATTTCTGTCAGAGGGTTTTTGTGGATCTTTGTGTCTCTCTTTGTTCATTTGATTCATGTGTGGCGTAAAAGGGTATGGCTCCCAATTGGACCAAAGCTGATGGGAGCAGCCTTAAAAGCACAGTGTGGACCTCAAGATGGTGAGAAGGGGGCCTTGTGGCAACCAGTTGACACTGCAGCTTGGTGTGCGTCACCACTTGATTATGTTGTTTTGCACTTTGTCGTTTTGAGGTCCATTCTATCTTTTGTTTGGTTAGTTATATTTAAAGTGAAGCTGTCGGGGTGAACTGCCATTTTCTTTAGTACACATTTCCTCCTGTTTGTTAGACTAGAAAGGTTAGAGTTTTGTCATTGGTTTACCTTTTCTTTCATAAACAGGTAAGGTGTTTTGTGATTTCAGATAGTTGGGAGTTTTGTTTGCTATTTTGACCAAGGTTCACCCTGAAGCCTTTTAGCTTCACCTTTTAGTCTTTTAGTCATTGTTGGCTGGTGTTTACTATTAGTGTGTTTAATAAATGTCACTACTTTTATGAAGACAATCTTTTGGGGGTTTTTTTGCTATACATCCATATTATACATCCATATACAAAAAAAGGGGCGTATCAGTTGTACAACTTTGCTTTTCTACTTCTTGAAGACCACTGCAACAAAACTCCACTTCAGGTCTGTTGTACTGCCACCATTGCAGTACTACCAGGGCAGTAAGATGCATGCACCGCACTATATATTTATCTTTTGGTTGTTTGAGTTTATCAATAAATCGTTTCTCTGAGTTACCAGTGCCAGGAGACCAATACTGTTGTTGCTGATGCTGCTCCCTGCTGGAGGAAAGAGGTCAGGCCTGACATCACATCAGCAGTGGCAGAAAACACACGTCAGCAACCAGCTCATTAGACCTTTCCATGGCCAGGAGGGGATGAGAAGATTACTTTGTTTTCTGTTGATAAATATTATTTGCTTTAAATTCCAGTTATTATTGATTTCTTAATGGTAACTGGATGTTAAAATTAGTTTATATGTAAAAGATTAATTTAATGTGTTTAAACATTTTTGTTGTTAGCGTTTGTCTTTTTTAGTCCCTCTTGTGTGTCTTAAGTGGTTTGATCACCCACTATATATGTTCCCCTTTCGTGTCCATTAAGTCAGGTCAGTTCTGTTCTTGTTACTCTGTTCTTGGGTTAAATTAAGTTGCTTTTTCTTTTGTTGCTAAACTTTAAACCTGAGTTTCCTTGTTGTTTAGTTGACCTCTTTTAAGGGCCCATTCTAGTTATTTAAAACATCTTCTTGAAAAATAACTTTTCAACTTTTTTATATTTTTTCATTCTGCCCTGTTTTTTGGCTGCTCGGTCCACCACAAGGTCCATGAATCGCCAATACCATTTGAATCACATTTAGCAGGCAAACCAGCAGGAAGAGCTGTGAGAAATGCAATGGTTAAAATGTATTTTTCTTAATACCAAATCACTCAAGTTTTGTCAAATCAAGTTCTGTAAAAAAGACTATTCAAAGTTATGCTAATAATTATGAATTCTATATTCAAATCATGGTAAATCAGGAGCAGACAAAAAAATTTTGGAAAAAGCTTGTAGTTGTTACGTACAAACTAGAATCGGAGGGCCACAAGCTCCCTGCTCCGCTCCATTCTGATGCATCCACTTGCAGACAAATAGATCCTTGTTTTTCTTTATCTAAAACACTGATTTACTATTATGTGACTCAAAGTTCTGTAGAAAAGACCTACAGCTCTTTATTTGTAGTAATGTATGATGTGCCAAGCTTTATATTGTAGGACAATGCAGCCAATAAAAAGTATCAAAGGAAACTATGAAACCCAAACATGATAAAACTTTACAAACTCCTCAAAAAGTGAATAGATTGGTCTGTAGGAGGTGCAGTGGAACATCACACTCTGAACAAGAGCAAAAGTTGAAACTCCATGAAAAACAAAAGAATGAGAAAATAAAAAATACTAAGAACTATTGAGTTTGTCCTCTCAGGATAAGTATGTAACTGTACTGTACTCTTTAGCACTCCTAATTACAGCACATAAAATACCCCAAGGTGATGTCACATGAGAAAATGTTTACTTTAAAAGTCCCTTGACTGAAGGTCAGTGTCTGCTTTTGTTTTGTTTGTTGAAGACATTTGTGGAAGGAACTTAGTCACAGGCAAAAGAAACACAAATCAATTTTGGAGAACAGGTCACTTTGGTGTGATCTTTAATGTTTTATTTTATTTAGTAAGCTTCTAACTAATTTTAAAGAGTAAATTATTGTTTGACATTTTTGTCCCTTTCTCTTTTCAAAAACATAAACTTACGAGGCACTGCATTCTTATTCCACAAGGTCTTACTCTAACATGATGTCACCCCCTCCTTAACAGATTTAGCAATTTCAACTCTTCTGGGACGACTTTTGACAGGCTTGAGTGTCTTTAGGGGAATGGTTGATAGTTAGTTTTTTATTTGTGCATGTTGCTTTCCAGTAGTTCTATTTGGCATGCTGGTTTTCTGTATTTAAGTGCAAATAAATTCTTATTTTGGCCAAAAGGAAAAACAAGAGGTTATATGCACAGCCAAACAATGTTTGAACAAATAAAAAAATAAAGAAAATGTCTTCCTAATATAAACAAGTTGACATGATTCATATCTGATTGAAGAGATAAACACCCCTACCACTGTTGTGGTGTTTGTATTAGTAGTATGCAGATACAGGTGGTGAAGGGAGTAACATGGATGACAAAGAATTAATCCCTATTGAATGGTTCACGATCTATAGATGGGTTATCGATAGTAGGTCCTTACCCAGGACAGGATTCCAAGAGAGCAACAAATAGCGGCAGAGTCAGAGGTTTATCGCATACAGAGTGCTAATTGGGTATGCCATGAAAGAGGGTGCACACAAAGGGTGTAGGAAAAATTGATGCAATGCTTAATTACGAGACTTCATTTGGTTATACTTGCATTGATATGAGATGCTGCCAAGACGATATTTGATTATTTATAAGGAAACACGTAGTCAGTCTCTTACTTTTGTTTTGTCTCTTACCGTTACTTGGAAGTACAGCACACCAATCCTGTTTCATCAGCTCCTCACTGCACCAAAACAACAACAAGATCTCGAGAGAACAAGGTTGTGAGATGTTTATTCAGCCTTGTGGTTTTTGTTTTTACCATGTTGTTACAAAGCTCAATGAGACAACATAGTTTTAACTTGAGATGGGTAGCAAAACTCTGTGCCAAATTGCTGCCAGAGCCATTTAAAAATGCGGATTTAGGTGCTTCATAATGTGCTGATATAAGAACAATGCATACACATTGCCACAATTCTGTCTCTGAGCTCTTCAGGCAGTTCCTTTAACCTCATGATTGCATGCATGACATGCACAGTGAGCTGAAAGGTCTTATATAGACAGGTGTGTGGCTTTTCTAATCAGGTCCAATCAGTTGAATCAAACACAGCTGGACTAAAATGAAGGTGTAGAACCATCTTAAGGATGGTCAGATGAAATGGACAGCACCTGAGTTAAATATATGAGTGTCACAGCAAAGGCTCTGAATTTTTAGAACCATGTGATATTTCATTTTTTTTCTTTTTTTAATAAATCTGCAAACATTCAGTGTTTTTTTGTCAATATGGGGTGCTGTGTGTACAATAATGAGGAAAAAAATGAACTTAAATAATTTTTTAAATGATTACAGCAAATGGCTGCAATATAACAAAGAGTGAAAAAGTTAAGGGAGTCTCAATACTTTCCATACCCACTGTAGCACATAGCCTGTAGCGCAACCTGATGGATCAGGAACGTGTACAACGCTTTGGAAAAAACATAGCCATTGTGGCGATGAGCGTGGAAATCTTATTAATCTTTCTTAACAATGAAGAACCTCATTGGTGAAGGCACGTTTAATCTTTTTGAGAAATATTTTGTGAGAATCAAACAACATTGAGTATTGAAAAAATATTTCTTTGTTTCTTTGAAAAGCACCATGAATTTGCCCGGGTAAAATCAACTTGTATATGAGATATAGTTGCAGTTCCTAATGCTCTGACCATTAAATAAAATGTGTTTCGTGTATTCATGTGAATGGTTCAATAATATAAAGACAAAGTTTTTTTAGTCAGATTCTTTAAAAAATATAGCCAAATATTGTTTCTGGAGCTGTGTTGTGATATATTAAGATATCTATCGTATCAACAGACTTTTGACCTAGTTTGCATCAAAGCACATCAAATTGTAGGAGAAAACACAAACCAAATAAAGTTTTCTCTCTAAATCACACCAGTTTAGTAATTTTCCTTAAACATCATGATGTGAGCTGATAATTAATTATATAGATTCTTATTTTCTTGTCTTTGTCTAAAATTAGCCACAAACTAGTTTTTATGCTTATCCAATGTTTCCAACCTGCCTAAAGACACAAAGTGGATAAAATAGCTCTATCCAGCCACTATTATGAAACAATAAGTCAATGTTTGACTTGTCTGTCTGTTTTTTTTTTTTTTTTTGCATGGATGTGCATGCTCATGGAGAAAAGATAGGTCCTGTGAACATGTTGCACAGTCAGATAATATTTATTTCCTTGTGCTTCTATGTTTTGGTTTTATCTTTCCATTTTGATTCTTCTTATTGTAAAAAATTCTTGTTCTTCATATTGTTTTCATGGTTCAGGTTTGTAGTACTTTCAAAGCAAAGAAATGCATCCAGATTTCTGAGTTGTTATGGAGTTTTAGGAGGTTTTCTCATTGATGCTCTTTGCAGCTTTCAGTGCTTTCCACAAACGTGCAACTAATAACTAGGTTCACAAATGTAGAATTTAAGCTCCTGTTTGAAATTTCAAAAATGTATAGTGAGAGCTCCTTGTTAACTCTGTAAAACCTGAACCATTAAATTTTTGACATAAAATTCATTTTCTTTTAATTTGGAACCTTTAGATCCCTCTGAACAAACAAGCAAAAAAAATTTATTTTTTTTTTTTTACATATAAATGTAATTTTGTATCATATCTGATACATCCCCGTCACACAGCTCAAATATATATTTTTTCCTGAGCTGAAAAATATATTCTAAGACAAACAAACAAATAAAAATACAAGAAATGTGTATTTCCATTATTACATTGCTCTTGCAGAGGGCTGACAGACTCATGTATCAAATATGATACGTTCGGCTTTAAAGGGTTAAACATGAGAACTGTTGCTGAAGCAGTTGATGGTGAGGTTAACGCCTCTGTACACTAAAAAAGTAAAGAGTAAGTGACACTTTCTGGCACCTGAAGGCAACTTTCACAAATGATCACACAAGTGTTGGTCATCTGAGACAGACATGTCAGGGATTGTCACGTCATAAAACTTGATTGAGAAATCCAGCACACTGACTGAATAGATGTTAAAAAAAGAAAAAAAAAAACAAGGGTGTAACCTTCGAACAGTCCATCAGAGATTTCTAGACCATTCATCCTGTCAGTTCGTCATCATCTGTCAGAGCACAGCAATGCACCACCTGGGTGTTTCTTGAGCTCTGTAGTTCAGCTGCTTTATCCATCAAAACCGTCGAATGAAGGTCACTGAAGTTGTCGTTTAAAGAGCTGACCTTTCTTCTACTGTTGTGATGGTTGAGCTGAGCTCTAACTCCAGATGTGGACCAGGAACAACTACACTTTGAGGGATAGATGTGACAAGATGAATCAAAGACAGAGGGCAAAAAAAAAATAACTGACGTATATCCCACGAGTTGGAACACTTTCAGTATAGAATTTTTAAAAATACAATGTCTTATTCTATATTTAAAGACACAGATGTCTTTAATGATTAGAGTCACATACAAAATAACTGATAGAAGAGTAGCTGAAGTGGTTACTTGCTGGTTGCTATTTACTGGTAGGTACCACTGGACCATAAAACTACAGCTACAACTCCAAGATCGTTGTCATTTGCTTTTCTTATGCAAACAAAGTTTCCCATAGAGAAACACAAAATGACTATTATGTCAAACTCTTTTTTTTTCACTTCTAAAGTTGCAAGTTCTTCTGTTGTCAAATATTAAGTTTGCATTGAAAAAAAAAAATCAATGATGAGAGAATTATTTTGTGCTTTCTTTGACACATCATCACCATCAGCCAAACCATAACACCATAGAAACAGGAGCAAATTGAGTGACTCCACAATGTCTTCACTGGGTTGCTGTTTATTAGTAATCAGAGTGGATGATAAGAACTAAATCTACTGCTAAATGGTAAGACAAATGTACTGGCCACATTGGAATTGAAATGGATTTATTTAATTTACCAGACTTTTTTAATGTGTTTGGTAGCTGTCATGATCATTACACAGTTTTAGATTTGTATCAGAGCAGTAAACACATCTGAACAAACTGGTTATCCAGTGGAAATAAAAGTAAAGAAGCACAAATTGGCATAACAGTTCCTCATCCATTATACTTTGTACTTTAGACTTATTTTGATCATATGATACCACCTTGTGAGTGTTTGTTAACTTTGTATTATGACTTTAAAATCGACAAACAATTAAAAAAAATGTTGAATGCAAAAACTAATAATATTACGGTGATAATTCCCTTAGATGATCTAGTCTTTTCCAGATTCAGTTAACAGTTAGGGGATGTTGAGGTGGTAGTTGTATCACTGAAACATAAGGACCTTGGTTTTAATGGGACTCTTTCCACCATCACACACAAGACCTTCACTCCTGGCCATCAAGAAACCAAGGATCACCTTATGTGTGTGCTGGGTGCTTCAGTATCTCCAGGTGAATGATTGGGGTCCAAATCTGTGCTCATAAGTTTACATACCCTGCAAGAAATTATTGATTCTAGGATATTTTTCCGAGAGTAGGAATAATCCCAAAAACTTTTTTTCAACTCATAGTTAGTGGTTGTAATAAGCCATTTATTGTTAAACAGCAGTGTTGACACTTTTAAATCATGATGACAACAGAAACTTCCTCAATGACATGGATCAAAGGTTTACATACCCTGGTTCTTTATACCTTATCCCAGCGGGCACCTTGAAAATTCGTGTAGGAAATACATGAACAGTGCAAATTCAATCTCATGTGAAAAAACAAAATTAAGAATGCTGGGTTATACAGTAGGCAATTATTTTATATCAATTCCATGGCTACATGTTAAACATCAAACTGATGTCAATTTAATATCAAACTGACTTCCATGCTTCTTCTGTTTCTAAGGATTTAGGATTACTTAAATTAATTTAGGTCTAATTAAATCCTAGCATGTGGCTTGAAATTATATGTGATGTTTTCATTTCAATATCAATTGTCCAATGGGTACATCCGGGATATTTCTAGACTCACCGGTGCGACTGGTGGGATATGCAGCAGCTATGAATCATAGGGTTCATTCTAATTCAGTTTGAATTGAAAATACAACCTCAAATGTAATTGTAAGCAACATGCTGAGATTAAATTAAGCCTACATTAAAACACATTAAATTAAGCCTAAATTTTTACTTCGTGAATTAAGTGACATTATTTTTGCTGTTAAAATAAAAAGGTAGTGAGCATGGTTTCTGAATTTCTCTTAAAATCCAGGGCAGTAGATAGTCATGCACTGTATATAGTTTTTTAGAAGTTAAGGTGTAGGGAGGGAATTCAAAAATAGCCTTCTAGAGTCTGCTTGGGCAATTATTGTCCAATCGCAATTTTACACGTCATCCGGCCATTGTATAGCCAATAAAAAATTGCAAAGTCATCGCTAGTCGCAAGCCCCTGTACCAATGTGACAGGCCAAACACAAATGGCACCTACACCAGCATCAAGGTGCCTGCTGGGATGAGCAAACCTGGAAAAAGCCACACAGTCCTGAAGTGTTGAAGAAATGCTTTAAAAGTCTTCTAAAAGTTTACTTACTTCCACTTTTGTGAAAACATTTGAATATGAAGCAAAAGCATTGCTGTTTAAGATAAAGACTTGGGGTTCCTGGGAGCACAAAAAAATCCAGACACACCAGTGTATTATACAAACATATACCGTGTTTTGCGCACACACACATATGAAGTTGGCTCTTTGATCAACAAAATCTTTTGAAAACTGTAAAAACGTTTGTTGAAATTTGAACAGTGTTCATGAAACAACTCTTAAACTCAGCCCTGTTTTTCTTTGTCCCTCAGCATCACAGTCACCAAGGATGAAGTAGACGAGATGAATGCAAAGACTTCAAGAGTGTATCTTCAGGAGTTGAAACTGTTATCTGATTTGAATGGAACTGTCAGGAAAGTAAAGTTTTTTTTAAGCTGAGAGTGTCGTCAGACATTTATTTCAAAAACTTTTTTCTGAGTATCAGGAATCTTTTTTGGAAGAGTTCAACACCAGAATGGAAAATAAAGCCAAGGAGTTTGCTAAGTCAACTGTAATAGTAGGCTGTTTTATTATGATGTCTTACTACAACTTTTATGGCTCTGAATTTTCTGTAACTCTAAACATCTTTATTTTGTATTTTTGGGAGTCCATAAAGATTAATATTTTTATTGTTTTTATCAACTTTTTTTTTCCATCAGAAAATTTAGCTTCTTGTTTGAAGCTACTTGTTTGTTTTACTTTGTCAAGAAGAAAGAAAATAAACCTTACCCCGAGCTCACAACCGCATGCGATCTGGCTGCAGAGCGGTTTAGCTACAGTCGGTAACTCACACTGACCACAGATTGCTTGCGGTCCTTCTGCAAGCAGGCTCTGCTTCAAACCTCACAGACCTCTGAACTCACGTAGGTTCTCGAACCCGGCATTTAAATCTGACATCATAGTAAACAAACCCTCATTATGCCGTGATTTTGGAGTATATTCACAACATTTTTTTTTTTCTGCGTGACTCGCCTTTAATCAATGGATTTACAAAGGTGGACATACTTTTCTTAAATTTCTAATCTGAGTGTGAATGTCCATATTACACAAACTCACCATTAACAGCCTGCAATATCTCAGCCCAGGCTCTGTCCTTTTTGTCATTATCCTTTTAAAATAATGTTTTGTATTAAAAAGGATGGGGCAGTTCTGAAGCTCTGTGATCAGCCTATCGTCGTCCATGGTGTTATATGGCTGAAATTATGTTCTACCACACACTTTGAAAAATGCTCCAACTTCACAATAAAGTGCTACAGTTCATCTCCGGCGTCCTGAAAAAAAATTGAAGTCAGCAAAACGGATACAGAGTGCCTCAGAGGCTGACCCGGATGCAGTGTGATTGCCTTTCGCACTTTTCGTGTTACGTAAAGACTCCGGCGTCCACACCACAGCCACACCGGAGCCAGACTGCATGTAATGTGAGCCCAGGGTTACTCATAGTTACTGCATAGTTCGGTAGACTTGCGGCAGTGCAGAACTGTGCACAAAAGACAGCCGTAGAGAGAGAGAGAGAGAGAGAGACTGGTGCAACTTATTGTAATGGAATACATGAATTCAGCCAGAATGAACATGGAGGCATGTATTAGTTCTTTGTGTTTTCAAAAGACTGGCTTAGTTTCAGATCTGATTGACATGAATATTGAGATGAATATAGACATTAGAGTATTTTCCACATCTGACTTTGAGCAGTTGAATAGACCACACACGTAACTGTAACTTATTTTCTGCCATTTTTTCTGTCAGATTATGTCTTGAACCATGTTCATACCTTGCACAAGGTTATTGCTTTAAAAATATCTTAAAGTTTATCTGATAGTTTATTTAAATTATATTTATTTACCTGTATTTAACCACACAAGTCCTATCTATTTTTCAAAGGAGCTCTGTTAAATGAAAGACAAGAAGATCTCGTTATTCCCTTGAGAATCTGCAGATGAGTGAAAAAAGTAAAGTAACAAGTAGTGAATTACTTTTTCCAATAGGTAATGAGTCAAGTAATTTAGTTACAATTTCGATCCAGTAACTAAGTAAAGTAATCAATTACTTTTGAAATTTTACCTGGTAGTCCAGGCTAAAAAGATTTTCTTTTATGTTATCTTGTATCCCTGACCCTTCTAACCGGCAGTTATGGTGGTCCACTCACCACCTGATCCATGCTTGTTATCAACAGAACAGTAATTCCATTCTCTACAGGTGTTAAAAGGCAAGTAGATGGCATTTAAAAAAAAAAAAAAACATATTCTACCCATTTTTTTTTACATTTCTTATTACCCTTATTAATCAAAATCTCTGCAAACTCAATGAAAAAGGACAAAAAAAGACATGGGGCTCGTTAAGCACAAGAATTAATTACAATCAAACATAGCAGTGGAGTAAAAAATTACCCTTTGTTGCTAATTAAAAGCCAACTGCGTTGCCATGTATTTATTTAATCAAACCCAACATTGAGGCAACCTTTTGGTGTGAACCGTTGTGAGACAATATTTTACATTTTTCACTGTTTTGGATCCTTTCCACTACTGACAGAAAACCTATGCCTGAGTGGTGAATCCACATAAAAACCATTTGTAGTTCAAACAAACAGCACCGGAGCCGTGCACACAACAGTAAAAACTGTACTGTAAAAATGCAAATATGTTGAATAAATCCCAGAAGACTGAAGCTACATAGCAATAATGAAAAGGGTGGAGGGAGAAAAGAAGAGGCATGGGCAAAGAGCCATCTGCTACGCAACAATAAAAGGCACTTGTGTGTGATAGATCATGCTGTGAGAGGAAGACGAAGGGCATGCCAGGGTCAGATAGGTAGAAATCCACTGTGATCTTTCTCATCTCCCACAAGGACTGTCTGGCATTACAACAGACATGCTCTGCAGAAGAGAGCAGATAGAAAAGATAAGAGGAAAGTCAAAATGGAAGGAAAAAAAAACAGGTTGGATGGTTGGACAACAAGCTCATGGGTATGGTCAGCAGACAAGATTCTCCAAATTAAGGAAGTAAGTAAAGCCTTAGTCACAACTGCCCTTTCAGGTGGTTACGGGCTGTCTGCAGGTGAAGAATGGGCAAACTTTTGAGGGGCATGTAAGTGGCCCACAGAAAATGTTAGGATTGTAGGGTGTGGCGAATGGGGACATTGTATGACAGCATCACCCATGCGTCA
The DNA here is from genome assembly GCA_036245035.1 of Adrianichthys oophorus. Classification (NCBI taxonomy): domain Eukaryota; kingdom Metazoa; phylum Chordata; class Actinopteri; order Beloniformes; family Adrianichthyidae; genus Adrianichthys; species Adrianichthys oophorus. The sequence goes on from BSAI01000162.1 coordinate 2,349,289, forward strand.
TAAGTGCATGTAATTATTCGTTATTACATTTTTTTTGCAATACACGTAGCACACATGACAATTGTGCGTTTCATTTTCATGACCCTTAAGCCCCACAAGCCACAATGGAACTGCACACCTGAACACATAAACACAATAAAACATGCTATAACATTGTAAGTGTATTACAAATAAAATATATCTGAAAGATAAAATATGTCAGCTAAAAGCTCTTGTAAACAAAATTAATTTAGCTTGATTTTTGAAACACCTGATTGAGTGTGTTCCAAAGTCGGGGAGTAACTGCCTGAAAGGCAAGATCTCCTATAGTTTTAGTTTTAAGTTTTTGGAATGCTTAACAGATTTTTATCTGTGGACCTTAAGGAACTTAAGTAGGAAAGTAGGGAGTTAAAAGATCAGAAATGTAATTTGGAGTTTATTAATGCATTTCTCTAAAAACTAAAATAAAAAATGTAACATTTATTCTAAGTTTAACAGAAAGACAATGTGGCGATGAAAAAGTTTTGAATAAGAATCAAGATAGATAGGTTTGTCAAAGCAGACACTATGGTTTCTGAGACTAGGTGGAGAAGCTCAGTGAATCGAGATGTCTTTTGGGTAGCTATTGTATTATAGCATCTGGGACAAAAAAGCAATGCTTCTGCCTTTTTGAGACTTTGGAAGTTAGTGGATGTCAAGTAATCACACTTGATGCTGGCCAAACAATCAAGTAGGGAAGACAGATTATAGAATATGTTTTCACCAAAGGAAGAATAAAACTGAAAGCCATCACCATGTAAATGAAATGACATGTGACTAAACTGGCTGAGAAGTCTGCTAAAATGGTTCATATAGAGAGTTCAACAAATTGGGCCTAAACCTTGGTGAACATTACCAGATCGAATTTTTTTTTTTTTTTTTTACAAGAAAAAGAGTCAGTAGCTATATTATTGTTCCTTCTGCTGAAGTAGGAGAAAAACAGTATTGGACTGACTCCACTAAAACATAGTCAGTATGAAGATGTTTCATCTTAATGTCTTTAAGAGTATGAATAATATATATTGACCAGAATCTGCAACCATGAGCACATTGATAGAAGCTTTTAACCCTTTAATACCGGAGCTGTCGCCAGCAACATCGAAATAACACACTATTTTTGGCTTACCAAAAATCTTTGATCATTCATGCGATCATGGTAAAGCAGCTGATTTGGACATCCGATTATGCAACACATTCCTATTACTGCTGTTCTCCATGACAGAATCAGCTGATTTACGTTGATTGCGTAAGCACTTCACTGCTGTAAAGGACTGCATATCAACACAAGCTTTCGTCTGCTTCAGAAACCACTGGAATTACGTTAATTGCGTCAACAGTTGAAGAGTTAAGCAAGACTGTAAACATGCACTGAAGCTAAATCTCCGAGATAAAAGGGTTAAAAGAGTTGTTTCAGTTGTTGCTCTTTTTGAAACTGGATTGGAAAACGTCACTACATTACCTGTACTTTGTTTCAAGAACAACCTTCTTCAAGATTTTAGCAATAAAGGAAAACAACTAAACAAGAAAAAAATGACCTCTTATACCTTAGCCCTGCTTTTTACATTTGAGTTTTTGGCCATTACCTGTCTTTCTGTTTTCCTCCTCGTTGTTTACAAGAGATAATTTCACTATCCACCTCAAACTTGTCCACACCGGCAAGGTGGATGAGTTGCTGACCTCTCAAGCTTCTCCAGGAGAGCAGTTAGCCGGACACATTGGATCGTGGCACCAAAGCAATTGTGAGAAAATGAGGGGGCGTGTGGAGGAGAAAGGCTTTGTAGTTTAGTCCAAAGCCTTTTTCACATTCATCATTTTCAGGAAGCTGAATGAGCGAGAGCGGGCGTTCCTCCCTGCGCCGCGCTGCACCCTCAAGATGATGGAATACTCCACACTGCCGCAGCTTTTCAGGAGAGGACCGCAGAATTACACAGATTACAAGAGGAAGAAATGAGAGAATCTGCCTCAGACTAAAACATCAACCCTTTGAACTCCCGGTGTGCTGAAGCTTGCAACCATTAGCTGCATGCGGAAATTAATGAAACAACACATACCAAGCATTAGGAATCTGACATTTGATGCGTATTTAAAAATCTTCACTTCTCTGTATGTTAGCTCTTTGACGGATCAATAACTCTTTTATACTGTCTATAATTAAAATGCAAGAAGCCTGAGGTGATTGAGCTGCTTTTAATTTCCTGGTTTGTCATGAATACTGATATGAGCCCAGATCTCCGTTCATCTATGAAAACACACAAACACCCATCCCCTCTTGATTAAACTGATCTCTGCTTCAGTGATGTAAATGCTAAGAGAAGTACAAAATGATGAACATCTAAGATAAATACTTCTTAATTCATTTTTAATGAATAACAAATATTGGAAGTATGTTCATCATGCCTTAAACCTGAAATACAATCTGCAAAGCTCAAATGAGGCACTTTATAGCCTTTGACTTACAGATTTATTGATGATTTTATAAATAATGTAGAACCTTGTTTGGGTTTTCAGGTTATCATCAATGGGGTTACAATAATTAGAATTATTTATTATCTATTATCTGTTTAATATATATATATTTTTTTAAATGGGTAATTTATTCAGTGTTATTATCGATTGTTATATATTATTATCTTTTTTTTTTTTTGCTTTATGGTAAAAAATCTGTTTTCTCGCAGATGGTTCAGTTCAAGTTCTATCTATCTAAATGTGTTTTAATAAAGAACTAGAAGACATTGTTTAAAATATGGCGTCAGATCTGCAACCCCTTTTTCTTTGTCTTCTAACTCAGTGAGATACCTGAACAGCGTCTCCTCAGAGAGAGGCAAAATCACCGTGGGAAAGAGGGAAGGTGATGGCAGCATGGTAAAATGAGGAGAAAAGAGCAAAAAGGAGAGGCAACCCTTGTTAAAAGCCCCTCTGTGACAGCTGTGGAAAGGCTGCAGTCATTAAATGTGTCTGTGGCTGAAGAGAGTGATTGAAAAAGAGATATATGGGCAGAAGAACAAGAGTTCTCGAGTAGGCTGTAGTCTGCAAAATGAACAGAGGATTGAAAGTTTTGGGGGGAAATGATCAAACGATGTCAAACTTTAGGTCTCTTATTGGAAAGTTGGGTAAACCCTCTACTGATTTAAAAAAAAAAAAAGAAAATATGATCTGATTAGAAATGTCACTGCATTTGATTGCAAATGGAAATTCCAGCAAAAATGTATGGAAAAAACAAATGTATCTAACATGCTTTTTTTGAGAAAAAAAAAAAAAAACGTTTCATTTTTTTCACTCCAATGGTGGTAGTTTTTTTGGATTGATTTTTTTTTGTAGTCCAATTTGGATAAAATGTTAAACAAAAGACTCAGTCAAACCTTTAATCTGCTGCATTTGTAGTGTATATGGAGCCATAGTTTGCAGGTTTCTTTGACCCGATTGAAGCCTTCATTTTAACTTGTGAGTATATGGCAGTATGTCCCTGAAACATTCTTGGACCAAAAAGGATCAAATATTCAGACAACCTGACAGTTTAAATATAAAATGCACATAAACGCATTTCATATTCACCTGTCAATCAAAATACATGGACCCTCTTTATGCACACATTTATAATCAAACATGACATAAAACAAAGCTCCAAACTTTATAATAATAAAGGGGGGTCATTAAAATCCTACTTCAGTCATCTTTTGAACTATTGTAAAAACATTCCCAGTGGTCTTTTCATTTTGATTATGCCCTTTATAGCCAAAATCTAAAAAACGTGTCATTTTCTTGGATAATTTCTGCATAGCATCAGGTGTTCATCAGAAATTCGCCACTGGGCATGACGGTCGGTACAAGACGATTTCCCATCAATCCTTTATTTACACTCTCTCCTGGTAGCTTACAGCCCCTCACAACCCCAAGCTAACATTAGCCGTGTAATAAAAAACCGCAAGAAAAATCAGAGATAACCAGCCGTACAGTTTTGAGCCAGAACTGCATCAGGCAAGGAAGACAAAGATGCACACAAAGATGCACACAAAGATGCACACACGATGCACACAAGATCCATGTCACTGTAAGTGGATGCATCAGAATGGAGCGGAGCAGAGAGATTGTAGTTTGTATGCAACAAATAAATGCTTTTTCAAATGGCATTTTGTCATCTGCTCCTGATTCACCATGATTGGGGAGAAAAAAAAGACACGGTTTAAATCTTAATCTTCTTCTTACATGTATTCCATCATGAGAAAAATGTTACAAGAACATGTAAAAAACTCTAGATTTATTAAAGTGAGTCTTTAAAATTTAGAGCAAATGGGAAAACGCCCCCAGTGGTCATGTGGTGAACTACATCTGTGTTTGTTTGATTTTTTTCCACTTCAAACTTCAATCTGGAACCCTATATGCTTAATACAAAGTTTTGAATGTGTCAATCCCAGTCATAGTTGATGTTAAAAATAGGATGGAGGAGACTTGGACATTTTAGATATATTTTAGACAGTTTATTGCAGCTTTTTCTTTACTGAAACAATTTACACCTAAACTTTTGAAGTACACTTTCTGCCCTCAGGGGTAGGCTGTGAACTGAACAGATTATTTCCATGTTACATCAAATGAACATCTATAGGATGGCAGCAACAAATGCCCCCTGTGCATTTAAGTCATGTGAAGGAAAGAAATTCTGGACAAAAGGCACTGCAATTTCAATGGCTTCTGAAAGGAAAATCTTTCTTTTAACAGACAAACAGCTTTTTAGCTTCCGTTCTAATTAAACTAATTAATTAAAAAAGATAAGTTTAATTTTTTAAGCAGAAAGATCCAATGCCTTAAAGAAAAGCCATTTATAACACTGAATCTTAAATCATGCAGTCTTTCAAAATTTTAGTCACACACCCACACACACACCTACACACACGCACACACACACACACGGAGACAGACTTACAAGAGGATGAATAATTCAGAGGATGCAGCAGTCTATCAGAGTAACTAACTCCTCTGGTGTTTGGAGGCTATCTCAGATAGTTGTGTAAATCCAACAGCCATGAAGTGCTTAACACAAAAAAAAAAGAACTGAAAAAAAGAAATAGTTTAGCAGTCTTTACATTTAAAGGAATCTGTCTGATCCATTAATTCTCCAGGCCAGACTGGATGATTCAGGGAAAACCCAGTCTGTTTCACTGCAGAACATTTGCCTAGATACAATTCCAAAAAGTCTTAACTGTGATATCTCAAAAACAAACCCAAGACAGAATATTTTTGGGCTAAAAATATTTCTTTGGACTTTTGACAAACATTTTTTTTGCCTATATTTCAAACCAGACTTTTTTTTTGTACAGCCTGTCAGGTTTCTGCTGGCATGTGTTTGCAATAGATGCCAAAACATTGCAGAGATGTTGAACATTTTCAGACTTTATTGATTTTGAGTTGGTTCTTCCTGAGACGAGTTCTTTTGATGTCTTTTGTAATCCAGATCCTCACCACTAACACCAAACTAAAACATTTTATTTGTGTGTCATCTGATTGTTTTGCTCAGATGTTGTCCTAGGTTTAAATCGTTAAAAAAAGATGATGTTGCCTCTAGCATTTTTACAAATTCTGTCCGCTTCTGTTAAGCCTGGTAATGTGTAATGATCTGAAAGAAATAAATGATAAATGTTTATATATCGCTTTACTACTATTTACCCATGCACACACACATTCACGCCAACCTATAAACACCAGGAGCAATGTCGGTTCAGTGTTTTTCTCAAAGAACCTTCGACACATGGATGCGCAGTGTGGGAACCGAATGTCCAACTGTCCAATCAGAGGTTGATCGCTCTTCCTCTGCACCATGCCCACCCCAAAAACGCTAAAATGAATTTTTCAAAGCCATTGTGATCACTCTGATGTTCATGTCACAGTGTAAGATGCTCACAAAATGCTCTCTCGGATTATTCTTTTCTTCATAAAAGCCAATTCTACACTACTCGCAATGAGTTTGGGACATTGTTATTTACATGAGTACTTTTCCTATTTGGACTGAATTTTAATGACATTTCGTATGATATTACTAATATTGAATGAGAAGAAACACAATTTCTATTTGCTTAATATTTATTACCCCCAAAATTGAGACAGTTAGATAGTCAGTAAGATAGCCCCAAATAACATGTTGACCTTGGCATGTTGGTCACTTCGCCTTCCCCAGCAACGTTGACAACCATTAATTCTGTGCAAGGTGACCCGACACTCATCAGTGAACAGAACAGTAGACCATTGTCCAGGTCACATGGTACTGTGTCCATTGCAAATGCTCACGGCGGCGTCTTGGTGTCAGTAGAGTCACCTGCAACGGTCGTCTGGCATTCAAGTCAAACCGATGGAGTCTGTTGTGAATGGTTTGTTTGGAAACCCTAGTACCCTCACATCTAGTAAACCGGCCTGCAGCTGTGTGGCGTTTGTTAAACCATGTCTGAGTGCTGAGGTCCTTAGGTACTGGTTATGGTCTGTCACTGACGAGGCTCTACTCCTGGGTCTGTCACAAACTCTAAGTAGTGCTGTGTCTTGATGTAAGTCTGCTGATGACACAGACTTACCTGCAAAATTTGACTGTCTATTACCAACCTGAGGCTGTGCTGTGGCCAGGTGGTGCTACTCCTCTGTTAAGCAATATTGTGTGTTCACGGCCATTTAAATGATGGACTTAGAATAACTTGCTGTAAAAATCAGCTTTTTAAACTCACTGAATGTCGACATTGATGACACATTTTTCGTTAAGAACTTTTAGGTTGGTCAAAATAAGTAACAGTCACTGAATTCTGAACAAAATCTCTAACTTATTGAGTAGTTTAAATAAGATGCAATGTTTTTAATGATGAACCTTTTCAAAATTTTGCAGATACCTTCACAGACATAAGGATTCAGAATGTTGTTTGACAAACAAGGCAAATCAGAAGCTGAAGTGTTCGGAGGACCAAAATGCTGGAGGAAGACTGCGTTCATTTGTCTGCTGTCCTCCCGTGGCAGTCATGTTCCTCAGGCTGATGGATGAAAGCAGAAACTCATCTCATGTCTAATTATTTATCTTCCCCCCAGAAGTGTTTTGTCTGCAGGTTGAAGAAAAATATGAGGCCTTTGCTCTGACCAGCTGACAAACAAACCAGAATGACAGAAATAGCTGACTCTCAGCTGTTTTCACAGGCTTTTCCAATACATTTCAGTGTTGGAATACATTCGTTATACAAAACTGATGTTCCTTTTCCATTTATTTTAAGCGGGTGACTCACTATGCAGTTGAGAGTGAAGGAGGGGTCACGTCCTACATTCATACCTCAACCCTAGTCTGCAAGTGCCAAGCTGTTTTCTAACTATCCATGTTTTACTTGCTTATTAGACACAAACACCTGATCCAGGGGATCAGCAGTTGCTGAATCTTTTTTAAGCTCCTAATGATGGTAGCCCTAATGTCCAAATCACACCAACAAATCACTCAACGCAAAAACATAATAAAGATCAGAACGACAATTAGAAAAGCTAAACAATTATTTTTAAAAAGTCACAATTTAGAAATCAAAACACAATTCTAGAAACCAAAAAGCAAAAAAAAAAAAAAAAAAAAGTGTTTTAAAAAACAAAAGTAATTTCCAAATATATTTTTTAAAAAAGGGAAAAAATGAAACAAAATACGGGACATCACTGATTGGATGATGACGTTTGAGTTTTGAAAAAAGCAGAAGGATGTTTTGGCTGAATTGTAGCGGGAAGATTCACATAACTTTTGCAGGCTGTGGCCAGAAACTCAAACAAGTATCTTCTGTTGGCCAATGGCTTCCTGTTGAAAAGGTAAACCAACGTCATCATTCAATCAGTGATGTCTCATAATACCTAACTTCAACTGTTTTTTTCTTTTGTTTAATTTTTTAACATTTAATATAAATGCTCTTTTAATAAAACATGTATTTTGCTTTTTTCTTTTTTTACATTTTGTCTAGACTTTAACTTTGATTTCTGAAATGTTTTTTTTGTTTGTTTGTTTTGATTTTTAAATAGTAATTTTGACCTTTAATATGTTTTTAGATTGAGTGATTTGTACTTTAATTTTGACCTCATTAAGTGTTTTTTTTTTTTTTTAGTTCTGCATATGTCAAAGTTTCTCATTCCATTTACTCAAATGCGGTTACAGCAGAATTAGTATTTAAAACTGTTTTGATTAAAGATTATTTATTAACATATCTACCACATAAACTAAAAATTAATAATTTGAATTGAAATTGTTGTGTCTTAAACTGTGTCTCTTTAAATATTCAACAAGGAATAGATAACAATAAGCTCACCTTTATCCGTTCACCTGTATTGAAATCGTGTGGCAGTGACAGATGTCAGTTTTTAGTGTAGGTATGAGGGAGGAACTGCAGGGAGAAGGCTTTACTTTGAATTTGCACTCAGCTCAGAACAGAGGAGACAGCCAGCAGGAGGCCTCCGAATCTAATAGAGGTCTCTGTCCTCGAGTGCTCTGAGCTGTTCTAATCTCCAATTCATGTATTCAAGATTAGAGCCCAATGACTTGGAGGAGAAGAGGCACGGTGTGCGCAGTGCAGTGCTGGATGAAAAATGGAAAGAGAGAATGGAAAAGCGTTGGGAGTAGAGAAGAACTGATTTTCCTCTCGGCCATGCACCAATCATCGGGTCATCGGGAGAGAATGTGAAGCTCCAAACAGACCTTGATCAAAAGGAATCCCATCTGAATACCACATGAATCAAGAGATCATGTTTTACATTTAAAAATATTGTATGGTGTAAAACTCTGAACAAATTAGTGTTATAGTGATGAGATATGAAAATCCTATTTCCTTTATATTATGTCTTGAAATTGTCAGTCTGATAATTCATTATTGGTGGCAGAGGCCAGGCCTTCTCATCCCATATGGTGCCAATGAAAGATTAAACAATTTTAGATGGTTATGAGCCCTGCAGCTTCATGAAGAACTGGTGCCCCATCCGCAAAGCACCCTGATGACATCTGGAAGAGGCTCCAGCCACCCCGTGACCTAGAGACGATGGATGTCTGAATAAATGGATGAATCGTCTTTTTTATTTTATTGAATAAATCCTCTAGGAGTCTCGACCAGTGTGAAAGGCAGGAAATACACTGAAACGTTTAAGCCTCCAGAAATTCACATCTCTTTGTGGAGGCAAAACTGTTACTTCGCTTTAAATCAACGTTAGGTTCTGATCAGAAAGCATCTGATGACTGTTTTGAGAGGGTGTTGTGTAAATACTGGGCACTGAATGTTCTCAGAGAGATACATGAATGTAAAACAAATGGTCAGAATCTTTCACACTGTCCCAAAACTTTTAATTCTTTCTCTGATTAACCCTTTAAAGTCACACTCCTGTCATCTTTTGATACATATTAAAAGCTTTCCCAGTAAACTTTTAATTACGATTATTTCATTTTTAGCCAAAATTTTCAAAACAACATTGTTTTCTAAGACAGCATCTACAGAGCAGCAGGAGTTTCTGAGCTGTGGGTGTAGTGTAGAGTAAGCCCGACCCTGTTTCCCATCATCCATCTGATTTTGTGCTCTCACACTGGCTCACGGCCCCTCCCACTACCAGACTAACATTACTGGTGAAACAAAAATGTTGAGCAATATTGGAGCTATCCAGCTGTACAGTTTTGAACCAGGTGCCAGCTCAGACAAGGAAAACAAAGACGTACATGGATCTGTCTGTCTGCAATTAGATGCATCAGAATGGAGTGAAACAGAGAGCTTTGTGTTAATATTTTTATAAATGAAATGGCAAGTAAGTTCACGTGCTTTTCTCTGCGCCAGAATCAGCAGATTTACGTTGATCAGGTAAACGGTTGAAGTTACTGTATGTCAAAGAATGTGTGTTATTTAGGTGACACCAGTGACATCTCAGATATGAAATGGTTAAATCTGTGCATGAAGGAGCGTTTCCACAGAAAAGGTATAACTAATGCACAATCCAATGGACTTCATGGCTTACATTGGCCTCTGATGGCTGGATATAGGATGTGTGTTTTTTTTTTTTAAACCTAACGGGTTTGAGAAAATGCAGGAGTCTAGAAGGGGTTAACATGTACCTGCCATGTGAGAAAAGAGGAGGAACTTCTATGTCTATGCTGAAAGTGAAAGCAGACAGAGAAACCCAGACAGGTTTGATCGCATCTTAAGGGTTGTTTCAGTGAGACCTTTTCCAGCTGGTAAAGTTGCAGCTTTTTCTTCTTTTTTGACTTGTTTGCCTTAAGCTGAATGTTTAATTTGTCTTTCTCTATATAGAAATGGCTTCTGACACAAGTCTGATGGCTGAAGAAAGTTTTCTTTGTTCCATCTGTCTGGAATTGTTTAACCGACCTGCATCAATTCCTTGTGGGCACACCTTCTGCCTGCAGTGTATCACTGACTACTGGGACATGCTTAGTGCTTTACTCAATTGCCCGCTGTGCAAAGCAGAGTTTCACCTCAGACCAATGCTTTGTGTTAATATTTTTATCAATGAAATGGCAAATAAGTTCAAGCACCAGGTGGAAAAAATGTCCTCAAACACTCCTGGACAAGCAGGAAGTGAAAACCTGTTGTGTGATCTGTGCTCAGAACCAAAGGTCACGGCAGTAAAGTCCTGCCTTGTCTGTTTTATGTCCTACTGTCAAACCCATCTGGAGCCTCATCAGAGTAATGTCGTCTTGAAAAAACACAAGCTGATCCCCCCGGTTAAGAACCTAGAGATAAGGATTTGCAAAACCCACAGCGAACCTTTGGAGTGGTTCTGCAGGTTCGATCAATCATATCTCTGTGAGTCTTGCAAGAGTGGGAGTCATAAAAAACATGTGATTGTGACTCTTGAGGAAGAAGCTCAAATGAGGAAAACTCAGATGGAAACAAAGAGGGAAAGGACAAATCACATGATCCAAACACGTCAGAAGAAAATCTTGGAGATTCAAGAGTCACTTGAAGCAAGCAAGACTCGTGAGGACGAGGCGCTAGCAAGCAGCAGGCACCTGATGGCCACTATTACAGATTATGTTAGAAGAAGCCACTCTGAGCTGTGTGAGGTTATAAAAACAAAACAGAGAAAAGTGGAGGAGGAGGCTAAAAGATTAATTCAAGAGCTGGAAGAAGAAATTGTTCAAATTGATCAGGAAAATCTGCATCTAAATGAAGTGTCATTCTCCAATGACCACCTGACGTTCCTGCAGAACAATCTTTCTCTGACTTGCTCTTCGGCAGAGGTGAAAGACTGGTCTGAGGCTCAGCTCAACTGTAGCCAGTTTATAAATCAAGAGGCTTTAGATGAACTGGAAACAAGAATCAAAAAAGAAATCGACTCATTGTGCGATCCAACCTTCAAAGAGAAGCAGCGGCACGCTGTGGATGTGATGCTCCGTTTCGACGCAGCAAACTCGCTCCTCAGTGTTTCTGATGATGGGAAACAAGTCGCACAAAGAACCGTCAAGACGTCCATCAAGTTCAAACAAGAGAGCTTTGATAATGTCTTTAACGTATTGGCAAAAGAAGGATTCTCATCTGGAAAATTTTACTATGAAGTTGAAGTGAAGGGTGAAACACAGTGGTATTTAGGTGTTGCAAATGAGTCCGTCAACAGGAAAGGGGATATAAGACTTAGCCCAAAGAATGGTTACTGGACTCTTTGGCTAAGAAAAGGGAATGTGCTTATAGCCAATGCAGTCCCACCCATAATCCTGCAGGTGAGGGCCCTTCCAGAGAAAGTTGGGGTGTTTGTTGGTTATGAGGATGGTCAGGTTACCTTTTACGATGTAAACGTGAAGGTTTGCATCTTCTCCTTCACTGGATGTGTCTTCACTGAGAAGCTCTTCCCTTTCTTTAGCCCATGTGCCAATGACGGAGGCAGAAACTCAGCTCCTTTGATCATCACTCCTGTCACACACACTGGCTGAGATTTTAAAGTGAGGCTTTACCAGGGGATCACATAGTTGAAAACCCCAAAGTCCATCAGTGTCAAGGCAGGAAGTCAGTGTTTCCTGTCCTGCAGGAAACTAGAGATCCCTGGCAACAGTCCCCAAGTCACCATGGAAACGTTAGGGATAGATTTCAATGTCTGCCGTAAAGTTCCAGATCAAATTCTAAAATGTCAAATTATTTTTTTTTTCATTTATTTTGTTATTATTATTATTTTTAAGCTTTATTGTATGATTATTATGTTTTAATAATAATATATATAAAATATTAAATTATTTAATGTAAGAAAAAAATATTACAAAGTATCCAGATGTTAGTACACTAAAAGCAAAGCGAGAAAACATGCTAACATTCAAGTATCTTCCTGCTTTTGGTTTCAAATTTAGTCATCAATCATGTTTACACTAAATATGTCTAAATGTACAAAGTTTGTGGTTTTGTCTTATCTGTAAACCCTGGGGGGAAGGGGGTGGGGGGTGCACCTTAACTTGTATGAAAATGTGACGTTTACAGAATCAATAAAATTTGAATTAAATAATTACAACTGTAACGTTGACATTTTTAATTCATTGTTTTTACTAAGTAATGGGGAAATCCAGCTAAACATCATTAAATGAAGGTGACTGCCTTGACATGCATCTGAAGGCATCCATGGATGAACAGGAGGGCCAACGAGTTCTCTCACAAATGCACAACACATATAACATAATTATAATTATAAAACAATGTAAATTTAGTGTATTACAGTGGTTCCCAGTATTTTTTTATTCTCATACTTTTTTCCCTTTTACATTGAGGTTCAGGTTGGATCTTTGTTCATCATATTTATTTTATTTCTTGAACTATTTGTATTTTTGAAGCGAGTCTGTGGCTTCCTCTTGTCAGAAACTGGTGGTGTAAAACCCCAAATCTAGAAGACTAAACTTGGAGGCAGAACATATAATATAGTTTAAGAACAGATTTGGAAGATTATGAATGTGATCTGTCTGTAAAGCTATACAGACCCACCGGGCGGGTCCTGGAATTTGCGTTTAGCCCATGGTGTTCACATTTGATGAGCAGTTAGGGCCATTTTGTAACATGAGTACAAATGCCAAGCATTTATTTTTTAGAGCCCTAAAACGGCCATAAAGATATGCGTAATTACATGGGTACGCAAGAGTTTTGAACAAGAGAGCCTGAAATGCATTGACTTTTCATTGGAAGTGGCTGCTTGAACACGAGTTGCAGAGAGCGGTGTAAATGTAGAGTTACAGGGACGCAACCCAGAACAGAATGTGAGCTGAAAATAGCTCTAAATAAAGACAACCCTAAGAGTTTAATCTCTTTTAAAAGTCCCTCAAAAATGCATTTTTCAACCAGTAATTGTGGGGAAAAAAATGAATTGCTTTATAATGATTAGGAAATCAATCCTAATATATTACCATAGTATCTTTATCATTTCAAAAGATAATGTCTTTAAGTTACAAGTTTAAAAAAAAAAATGCCATGTTTCAATTGAAGTTTCTGGATAGCATTTTATCATGTTCAACACATAATGTGTTTAATCATTTCAGGCCTTTAGGAAGTCGCTTACATCTCCTTCTCTCTGCTCCTTTTTCAAATTCTGTTAAAAACTGGGTTTTCCTAATAGCTTTTTGTGCACTTTTGTCTTTTACCTTTGGTTGTTGTGTGTAACTTTGGGTCTTTGGTTGCCATGTTTGTGATCATTTTAGTTTTTAAACTCACCAAAAATATTATTGTCATAGTTCCTCATTGTATTGTAAATAGAGCCCTGGTCTTTTCATACTTGCAGAGGGCTTACTCAACCTGAAAGTCCAGAATTCAAAACCCCATTTCAGCTTTAATACAATAGTTTACATATGATAACTTGAATCTATGCTTTAATGTTGCTGTTTCACTGTTAACCAAAACATAAATTACTATTGAATGGATTTTTTTTCTGTTATCCAATCATTACGATGATGCTGGAGCCAGAAGCTTTTGTCAAACTGTCATGGAAACAAGGTCATTATGAAGCTGCTTGGCACTGTTTTCAGTAAGAATGTTGAGAGTACAGTAATAGTGTAAAATGCAATAGTAAATGCAGTAAAGTGGAGAATACTTATTATGCCAAACAACTACAGCATTCACTAATCTGTTCCTTTTTTATTCTTAAGCACAACAAAGAAACATGACAGGCCATTGTATGAAATGCTGAGGCCAACGGGAAAACAAACTATTCTAGCAAAAAGAATAAAGTCTGACAGGTTACGAATGAAAAGCCAGTTTAATGTGGTTTCCATTAAGTACTTTGTGCCTATGCAGTGATGTTGCATTTGTTATTATCTGTGGCTGCAAAACTCATAAAACATAATATGTTCAAGTAGCAAACACATGCAGCTCTGGGCATTTTGATTTAGCTATGCGTAATCTTCAAATGTATTTGCTTTAGATTATAATCACCAATTAAACTCAATTTTCTATGCAGCATGGGTAAAAAAAAAAACGTGCAAACGAAAAAGTTAAAAATGTGAAATGTTTCCATTTTCTTTAAGAAACGTGGTTAAATAAAAAAAGAAGTTCCCAATTTCTTATGGTAAGGTAATTGTAACATGAACTTTTTAAGAACATTTTTTTTAACAAAATTGTCATTCATTTCTTTGAAGTTTACTTTACAACTTAAAAAAAAAAAAAAAAAAAGCAAAGCAAAAATTAATCAACAAATAATCAGATGATTTTCCAGATGTTTAGTCCTGTCTAGCACCACATAATGTAGCTCTGAATTTCATTTGTATGTATAAGGTGGGGCTGCACGGTGGCACAGTGGTTAGCGCTCCTGCCTCACAGCAAGAAGGTTCCCGGTTCAAGTCCTGGCTGAGGGACATTTCTGTGTGGAGTTTGCATGTTCTCCCCGTGCATGCGTGGGTTTTCTCCGGGTACTCCGGCTTCCTCCCACTGTCCAAAAGTTAATTGGTTACTCTAAATTGTCCCTAGGTGTGAATGTGAGTGTGCTTAGGTGTGTGATTGTGGCCCCTGCGACAGGCTGGCGACCAGTCCAGGGGTGTACCCTGCCTTCGCCCATGAGTAGCCGGGTTAGGCTCCGGCAACCCCGTGACCCCGAAAGGGATAAAGCGGATTGGAAAATGAATGAATGAATGAATGTATAAGGTGTAAGTTAGTCTTTTAGGTTTAGCTTAATATTTTTTTTTCTACAACTGCTTTCATTGACCCCTTGACATCTATTGACATCCACTTTATTAGATACACCTTACTAATACTCAGTTGGACCCCCTTTTGGCTTAAGAACTGCCGCAATCTTTCGTTGCAGAGAGTTTGGTCCATCTTGACATGATAGCGTCACACAGTTGTTTTAGATTTGTCGCCTGCGCACCTATGATGTCAATCTCCCGTTCCACCACATCCCAAAGTCTCTATTGGGTTGAGATCTGATGACTGTGGAGACCATTTGAGTTCAGTGTGTCATGTTCAAGAAACCAGTCTGAGATGATTCCAGCTTTATGACATGATGCCTTATCCTGCTGGAAGTTGCATCAGAAGATGGTACACTGTGGTCATAGAGGGATGGACACGGTCATCAACAATACTCAGGTAGGCAGTGGTGTTGTAGCTATGCTCATTTGGTACTAAGGGGCCCAAAGTGTGCCAAAAAAATATTCCCCACACCATTACACCACCACCAGCCTGAATTGTTGATACAAGCAGGATGGAACCATGCTTTCATGTTGTTGATACAAAATTCAGACCCTACCATCTGAATGTTGAAGCAGAAATGGAGACTCATCAGACCAGACAACGTTTTTCTAATTTTCTATTGTCCAGTTTTGGTGAGCCTTTTTGAATAGTAGCCAATAGTTCCTGTTCTTAGCTGACAGGAGTGGCATCCGGTGTGTTCTTCTGCTGCTGTTGTCCATCTGCCTCAAGGTTGGACGTGTTGTGCGTTCAGAGATGCTCTTCTGCAGACCTCAGTTGTAACCAGTAGTTATTTGAGTTACTTTTCCCTTTCAGCCCATCAGCTGGAGCCAGTCTGGCTGTTCTCCTTTAACCTTTCACCCCTCAAACAAACCCTTTTAATGTGAGGATTTTGTGGTATAGTTTGGGTTTTGTTGTTTTGTCCACCAAAATACGATTTAAGAGTGTCACTAGGAAGTATACCAAGTTGCTGTGGTAAGAGCAATATTGTGTTTTGAGCTTATTTATCACAGTCCAAAGAAGGTCTAAGATGATGCGCTGATTGTAACACATATAAAGAGATAGCGATAATAAGTGATAATTGAGATTGTCGTGCGTTCTAAGTGAACTGCAACACTTTGTTTAAATTCTCGTGTCCTTTGTATTTTTGTTTTGATTGGTGATGGAAGCTATAAAGATTCTTACCCCCGTTTTCTCTTTTTTCTTCTAAAGCATCCAACTCTCTGCAACAATGGCTCTTGCGACCGGTCGGCATTTGTCTACACATGTCGCATGAGCACCAGTCAGTCTACCCAATCCTCCAGGCATCATCATCACTTCAATTGTCACTTTCACTTTCTTCTCCCGATGGTAATTCTTCTCCCTCTGAATATTCCAGTTCATACATATATGGTTGAACCTCAAAGGCTTCAATTTAATTGAAAAACTCCCTTTCTTCTTCGAAAATTGACTCCTGTCTCCTTCAGTGGCAGCAGCTGTTGCTGATGCTTTGTCCCAGAGTGACGTCACGCATCAATGACACAAATTTGCGCACTCTGACTGCTAGGTGCGCTGATTGCTAACATGGCGGCATCCATGACGAAATTCAAAATTATTTTTATATAGCAAATGTCATAAACAAATTGACAAAATAATGGCATGATCTTGGCAGACTTATTAACAGATCTGTCTAATGGAATTTTTTGGTTGGATGGTGATAGTTCTTCTTTAAAGCCTGGTCCTTAAACTTTTTATGTCATTATTAGTTGCATATTTAATTATTACTAACTCTCGGGGGAGTTATTTTTTTTCTAAGTTTGTAATTTTCTTTAAAAACGGCTTTTATCTATGTCCATAATTTGTCTATATGCAAACCTTTCACTGTATGAAAATCCCAGTAGATCAGCAGTTTCTGAAATCCTCAAACCAGCCAGTCTGGCACCAATACCATGCCATGTTCAAAGTCATTTATTTCACCTTTTCTTCCTCATTCTGACGCTCCTTTCGAACTGCAGCAGATCGTCCTGACCATGTCTATGTGCCTAAATGCCTTGTGTTACTGCGTGTGATTGGCTGATTAGACATTTGCATTAATGACCAGTTGTGCAAGTGTGCTTAATAAAATGGCCAGTGAGTGTATGCATCCAACCACTTCTGCGAAAAACATACCTTAAATTAGCACCTACATAAAAGGAAAAACATAATTGATTTTTTTTCATCACAAGATATGGATTCAGACGTCAAGGGATTCAATTTACAAGCATATTTACAAGTAAAAAACACTACACTGCAACATCAGATTTAGTATAAGTAAATATTTTTTTTCTAGAAAAAAAACTTTGCATACTCCTAATTATTATTTTGATAATTAGCACAACTTAGTATCAAGAAATCACTGTATTGAAAAAGATTTAATCAGAAAAGACAAATAAAATCAGTTCTCTCAGCCTCAAGAACCTACATGTTTTCTGTTACTCTGCCTAAACACACCTGAATTTAACTCATCATTAAGCTCCACGCAGCACTGATAATGACAGTCATTAAGGCAGGTGTGAACAGTGAAGCTAAAAAAACCTCTAAGGTGGGGGAGTGCTGAAGATCAGAGGTAACACAACTGTTTATGTAAACCAAGTGGAATTTATCAGATAAATGGAAACATTTTAAATGTAGTTCTTTCTGTACCATTTATGTGTTGCAAGTGCTGCCAAATAATTTTTCTGATCAGTTGCATCAAATACTGGAATAATTTGACGATACCCTAGATAACAAAAATGCTCATGATTGCATCAAAACGTTTAAATTAACACTCAGATTAAAAATGAAAAAACAGGTTGAAGAGGATTAGCTAGATCACCAATCAAAGAAAACTTGAAGAAAATCGTCTGGCTAAAAAGTGACACATAGGTCTTTTTTCTTTTTTTGCTCTGAAGTGCAAAAATGAGGTCAAAAGAGGTAAACAGTTTAAGATGTTGGCAGTGGGAGATGAATTACATGTTCTTAGAGCTTCCTCCAGCTCATTTCTCTGAAGCTACTTTAACACCCTGGTTTATGGCACTGAGCACATTTATGTCAACTGAATTCATTTGTGAGGTATCTACATTCTAAAATCCAAAGTCCAGTCCAAAGTCAAAAGTTCAGATTTAGAACTTTAGATATTTCAGTCATTTGGCATTTTTCTATGGTTTTATTATCATTTAGAAAAACATTTTAAAGTCCAAAAGTAACAACAAATGGACATTGTGTCTCATGTCTTCACTATAAAGCTTGTATTGTAATATATAAACACAACTTCAAATTAAAAATGAGATATAATCTCATTGGCTTATCTTGTCAATAAACTACATGCTTGTAAGAGAGAGTTCATTGAGGCACAGCCCATAATCTTTAGCAAATATGTAACTTGAAAAATCTGACCTGCTTAAATAATTATTAAAATAGTTTTTCTATATTTTATTCTGAAAAGGTAACTGGATTACAAATTGAACGCTCTATTTGACTAAATTAAATCAGAATATTGTTTCTCCTTTGAGAATGAGATTGTGGGCTTTATTCAAGTTTTGTGTGCATGCATGTGTTGTTTCTTTTTAGGCACCCTGCGTAACGAGGTGAACTTCTTTCATTAGAATTCCTTTACAAGGCTAAATCCACATTGTTATTCACATGAGTCAGGTCTCCGTCAGCCACCCTCAGAGAGTCAGAAACCAAATACTGGAAAACAGACATGGCATCATTTGACCCAGACTTTACAGCTGTTGTCCTGCAGATGTTCATCATTTAGCTGTCTGTCCTTTTGGGAATGACTTTAGAGTCATGGCCAGCACAGGAAAACACTAATCATGGGCAATCATTGTTCTGCCATTACTGAGCCATAACCATTAGCCTGATGGAACAATGCTCTGGTGAATTCAGTTGTTACTGGGCCTATTATTATCCTCTCACCTCATGCAGGATTCAATATATGTCTGGTGCATGTGCACAACATGCTGTGGAGCCATTTTTAGCTAATGTTACTGCTCAATGCTGCAACTATTCTTTTTTAAGTGTTGTTTAATTCCTACAATTAACGTAACTAAAACCAGTCCTTGTTAGCATCTACAAAAAGAAATTTGGAGTGTTGATACGGATGCTGCCAATAGTGGAAAGAGAAACAGAAACAAAAAAAAGAGATTCTGGACATGACAAGAACAAGTGGAAATCATAGAAAAATCCCCCACCTACCCTTGAGAACTGTATTTGTCCTCATGCATCCATACCAGGCCTGAGTGTTCTGCCAGATAAGGATCCTGCCCTTTCTTATCTTTCAACTTTTCTGAACAAACATCACGGTTGTTGATCCTGAAATTTGGCAGAGCCATGCCTAGAGTTTGGAGAACACAAGCTTAATTTTTTCAAATGCCAGTTTTTGTTGTTGTTTTTTTTTTTGTTTGTTTGTTTTGCATCCTACATTTTTTTGCAGCTCATCTGTCAGTCTTTAATATTTCTAGAGCTTTTCATGTCCCCCTTACAATGTCACTATCACTTTGGATCACCACAGTCTACCTCTGCTGTTCATAACTACAAGCCGATTGTTTTTTCCGTTTTTATCTGCGGATACAATCAGATCTTAACCTTAATTTGTATCACTTTTAAAAAAGAAGAACCACTGACTCCACTCACAGATACACTTAGACTAATCTCTATTATTTTGTTTTTAGAGGAAGTTTTTAACCCTTGATACTCTTTGAATTACTGTCACTCTTTGACTGTCTATGCAATGAATGTAATTTGAATGAATTTTGAAGCTGAGAAGAGCAGCTTTGTGTCTAAAAGTGTCTAAATAATTAACACAAACTAACTGATTCTGAAAAGGAGGAAAACAATTTTGCACTGATATGCAACACTTAAATATGTACATACATGGACGGTGTGTAGGGGGAGACCAGGGTTGATTGTCACAATGTTTATTCCAGCCACACTAGATGGTGTTGTCGCAGAATTTTGACGCAAACATTTTAGCCTTTAATGGCTTCACTTTCGAGCTTGCAAATTGAGATTACGTCATATTTTTTTGAGTTTCATCAGTCAGAGAAAAGTTTAATGTTTTTTTGGGGAGAGATGAAAACTGGAACTATTTTTCTCTTTCAATTCTTTAGAATCCTGAACTGAGCCATACAGCAACACCAAATCCAGGAAAGTATTGCTCAAATGTGCTCGCTGCCAAATGTGGGCACACAAAGAGGGCACCCCAAGCAATCCAGAGGCATACCTTTGTCACCACGGAGACTCTGATTGACTCTGATTAAAGCCTAAAGCGTGCATTCACGGCTGTTTACATATACTTCATTAGAAGTGACCACGTAAACGCAAGTTGCAGAGGCCGGTGTGAACAAAGCATGTAAAGTGATGTATATTGCTACAAAGCTGGTTTTCTTAGCTTCAGAATCAGTTGTAATTGGTTAATTGCTTAAACGATCAACAAGTTATGGTAGTTCAAAGTGTATTTTTTCTAGTTGGTCAGCAGTGTGAAAGGGTTAATAACCTGCATATTTAAAGCAATATGTTTATAGGTCCAATATAACAGTGTCTAACCTTCGAGCCCATAGAGAATGTAACTTTGTCAGGTCAGAAATGTCACTTTGCACGGAGCTCACAACAGCTCAAGAAATGGCAAAAGAGAATGGGGCTAACCACAACACTTTGGTAACCACATACGGCTTGGCACCAGAGGCAGTCTCTTGACATGACCTCCAGTAACTCCAGTCCTGCAGGTTAGAAGTAGAACAAAAATATAAAATTAAAGGGTTTTTATCTTGGCTTATAAAATACTCTGAAATTCTATTGTCCTGTCTCCGCATTGACCACTTTAAATGGATTTTGGGCATTTTTGCTCAATTATTTTGACCCTGACAAGTTGATGGAGGTGTCAATCATGTAAATCAACCAAAAAAAAAAATCAATCTGATGATCTGGTAAGTTTTTCTCATGCACAGACAGCATGATTTAAACTTAATTTGCT
The DNA here is from genome assembly GCA_036245035.1 of Adrianichthys oophorus. NCBI lineage: Eukaryota > Metazoa > Chordata > Actinopteri > Beloniformes > Adrianichthyidae > Adrianichthys > Adrianichthys oophorus. The sequence goes on from BSAI01000162.1 coordinate 2,370,397, forward strand.
TATGCACAGAAGAATACATGCAATGAGGAATTACCTTACAGACAGGCAGCTCAAATGACTTTTTTTTTTTTTTTTTTTGCCAAAAGATGGCGCAAGGGAGTGATTTACTGTATGATGAGGTATCCCAGTGTCAGTTTTACTAAGTGAATGATGCTTCTGGTGAGTACTGATGGCATTCAGAATAATTTACTGGATAATAACATGGATAGCTGAGATTAAGGTAAATAATCTAATCTTTGTTTTGGTTTCTGTTTTAATGTTCTTATCTCAAGAACTTGATATTGCATCACATTGCTCTGCTATAAATTGAACTGAAACAAAGTTGATGATGCTTTCTTTTTTGCTTTTTGACTAGACATTTACTAATTACTTAAATTTAACCTATACCCAAAAACAATTTTAGACATTTGGAAAGAGGCTGAAGTCTTTCTTTGCCAAAATACATCAAGTGGAAGAGAAGGAAGAAATTTGGCACATGACAGAGGTGGAAAATACCAGTCACTCTAACAGTTATGCCAGCCAGGAGCCTGGGTTTCGCTTTGGAAAGCAGAACTCCATAGTCTCTTCCTGTTACAGTTCAGGTTTATTTTCAGCAAATTTGTAACACAGACTCTTATTAGCAACACAAACTCTGATGCTTGTAAGGTAGAGTGACTTTACTTGGAATCGGAAAGAACAGGCGGGGTTCTCACTCTAAGCAGGATACTGAACCCCACATTGCTCATTGTGGTCTGGCTAGAGCCTTACACAGCAGCTCTGCATCATCAGTGTGTGAATGTGTGTAGAGTACAGGGGTGAATGAAAGTTGTGACTGTAAAGTGCTAGAAAGGGCTATGTAAGTTTACACCATTTACCAATTAGCCATGCACAGCAAATACGATTACCAAAAGAAATTGAGTTGGAAGACCAATCTAAGAACACAGGTTGTTATAAGACAATTGGTTAGAAGCAAATCTGGATATCCAAGACAAAGGTCAATGATCTGGCAAAAAAGCTAACCCAGTGAAATGTGGAACTTCTCTTGAGTCTAAAACCAATAGACAGCTAAAATGCTTCATTAATCCCCCAGCTCTCTGGCAAAGAACAGATAAATACATGACATGCTAGTGGCAAGATAAAAGAATACATGAAAATAACAACAGTGTAACAAATACACTTATAAAAAATAATCAGTCAATAAAAAAATGATTAATTCCTTAAAAAAACGCGATTGTGAGACCGGTACCTTCCTACTGTCAAGTATATAGCCGCTGTGGGTTTAAAAGCTTTATTGCACCAGGAATAAAAGAGGCAGTGAACCTGTTTGTTTCCAAAGCTACCGTCTTAGAAAATGTTCAACCTAAACTTTTCTTTCAGTAGTATAATGTAGACTAGAAGTGAACTGCTCCCTTTGTGAGCCCTTGGGTGATCTAGTACAGGGGTCACCAACGCTTTTGAAACGGAGAGCTACTTCATGAGTACTTAGTCATACGAAGGCCTACCAGTTTGATAGGCTCTCCTGAAATAATACATTTGCTCAATCTGCCTTTAGTTATACATTACTAATAATGATTAATGATGCTCATCATATGAAGACACTGATCAAGTTCATGATTTCTCACAATAATTATCAACAATGACAACAAGGTGGTAAACAGATATCAATATCCAACACTTTATTAATCTCAGTAATTGTTGCATTTTCAGATGATCACTCACATCTCTACATTTCATAGGAAAAATATCCAATTTTCATTAAATAGTGCACCATGTTTATCAATTAGGAAATGTTAAAGAAAAATCAACTCACATATTTTTAAATAAATCTTGTTACATTTTGAACTAATTACCAAATCTGCAGAATTTTTTGACAAAATTATAACTACTACATATCATGAACAAACCTTTAAATTGAACACAATTCTTCAATATTTTAACTCAGCTTTGGCACTGACAACGTCTGGTATCTGCCTCTTTTTTAATGGGAAGGCTCACATTGCATGCTGTGCACCAGTGTACTGTAATCTGGTGTGGAACTTGATACTGCAACTGTGAGTGAGTCTTTCAGATGTGCATCAGTGAGGCGTGTTCTGTGTTGGTTCTTGATGAAGTTCATGTAATTCAGAAAACGCTGATTCACAGAGACAGGTTGAACCAAATCGGCTGGAAACCTTCATAGCTGTTGTGCATACACAACTGTACTCTGTGTCAACAAGGTACCAAAGGTTGGTCCAGCCTGGTAGGCTTTGAGGTGGAGGTCATTTTGCAATGTTATGATTTCAGTCTCCACCTGTCCAGCATCCAATTTGAATGTTGTACTTAGTTGTTCAGCAAAGCATGTCACGTCCACATTCATGTAAGGATTGGAAATAAATGACACACGTGGCTCAAGCTAATCAAGGTCACAAAACCTACTCTCAAACTCTTGCCCAAGTCTGTTGCTGACTTTACAGTACTTTTCTGCCACTGTGTCCTTCAGCACTGACTGCACAGAGGGAATATGCAGCACTTTTCTTTTTCTGTACATCCAAAGAGAACATGTTCATCTTGGCTGTAAATGTATTTAAAGCACGTATAATATCAACAACGGTCTTACCTTTGCCTTGCAGCTCGCAGTTCAAGTGGCTTAGTTTCCCAGTAATGTCAAAAATGCAAGGTCAAGTGTCCACTTTGTGCCCTCTAGCAGTGAGACGTCTTTGCCTTTGGACTGCATGAACTCTTTGATATTACCCAAAAGTGACAAAAAAACAAAAAACTCGTGCTCTGCTGAGCCATCAGATTTCTGTGTGTAGCAGCAGGTCACCATGTTCAGCTGACATCTCCTCAAATGGCACCTGACTCCAATTCACAACAGGAGACATCACGTGCCCAAAGCCGATCACTTTTGCAAACTACGCCTGCTGGTGAATGATGACATTTTGGGAAGCCTGGGTCAGCTTTAAATGAAGGATAAAACCTGTTTATTGGCAGATCATAGCAGGAGCCCCATCTGTAGTCACCGCTACTAGATTTTCCAATGGTAGCTTTTTCTGCTTGAAACTTCATCGTGTTCTAAATGTCAACTCCCCTCGCAGTTGTCTTTAAGGACAGTAGTGTCAGGAGTTCTTCTGTTATGGAGAAATCTTCAAACACCATTCAGATAAAAACTAACAGCTGGACTGTGCTGCTGCTGTCCACGAACTCGCCACACTGGATGCTAAACCACCTGCACTTCACCAGATCCCGTTCCAGCTGATCGATTTCATTTACAAAGCACATGTCAGGGGCAGCAGTGATTCACACACTTGTACATAATTAGATAATGATGTAAGTGTCTTGTGTTTTACTTATAAAAGATTCAAAGTGTTGTTTTCAGTACAAAGCCAAAAGTATTCAGAGATACAGAGGAGTCTTAAAGTGTCCTGGACTGCGCAATCAATTCTTTTCACAATACAGTCCATGTTAGTTCTTCTGATCGAAGTCAAATTGTGTTGTTATGGTTTTGCTTTCTGGATTTCCAATTTGTCCCATTTAACAGTGTTTTTTTAGATTTTAGAATGTTAGTGGATCAAATATTTGTTTCATTTTAAGTTGTATTGAATAACAACCATCAAGACTTAAGCAATTTAGGGAAAACTTTTTTTTCACAATTAACAAACAAAGCAAAGTAATCATTCTAAGATTTGTTTCAAAGATCTTTTAATGAAAAAAAATGTCCTTCTAGTCATGTATAAAGGGAACTCGGTTTTCAAATAAATAATTTAAATAAACAATTCCCTAAAAATATAAGTTTTGTGGAATGAAAATCAGTGCACCTTCATACATTTTTTTATAAGCAGTTGCTACAATGTCTTAAAGTCTCAATCTGATCATCTTTTAATTACAGTTATGTTGTTTTTAGACAAAATAAAAGAAAATAAAAAAAGAAAAAACCTGTGTCATTTTCCAAGACGTAGTTTCTGCAGAGAGTAAGATTGCCCCCACTTCCTGTCACCCATTTGTTTGCAATGGGGTTGTAAGAAAATATTGATTCAGTGAAATATCGCGATACTTCAGATGGTGATCCTTGTATCGATTTCAAATGCTGCCAAGACAATGTTTGATTATTTTTTTTATAAGCAAACGTGTAGTTCAGTCTTTCTTTAATTTTCCACTTGAACTACCGACTGATAGTTGGCAGCAAGGCACACTGTGCCACTTTGAGCAGCTCTACACTGCTCCAAAACCACAAGATCTCGCAAGAACCATTTAGTGATAGATGTAAATTCAATGTGAGCTCATGAGCCTCGCAGTAATTGTTATTACATAGCAAAATAAAAAAGCACAACTCTAATTTATATTCAAATTTTTTACTAATGATGAGTACTGAACTGAAAAGCTGTGCCAAGTTGGTACTGGTATGGTGTAAAAAAGCAGATTTTGGTGCTTTGTGGCTTATGGAAGAATGAGTGCGCAGCATGCACTGTACGCAGAGCTTTAATCAAAATGCCAGCCAAAGCGAGCAAAAGTTCCACTGTACTGCACTCCAAAAGATTCTGATTCAGCAACCTGATGGATCACAGTGATGTGTACAATGCTCTGAAAAGACAGACGTTGTGGCAATGAGCGGTGAAATAGGAGTTTACTTCTGCGTGTGAGTAAAATCACCACTGCTATGTATACTTTCAAAGAGAATTAAATCCTTCACCTTCAATCCTTCACCCTGTCATGCTATTTTTCTTTTTTTTGTGGAAAAATATTTTGTTGTGAAAATCAGACAATGTCGAGAGCTGAAAAAATATGTCTTAAACAGTATTTAGGTAGACACCTGACTTCTGCCCGGTGTGAAGTCGTGTTTTGCTAGTATTCAGTCTGAGCTGGTCATCTGCTGTCTCTCTGTTCATTGTGACTCCTGCCTTTCCTGTTTTGATGCCTTCCTGTCTCTCCGTGTCTTGTGAGTCCTCCCTGGTTTTTTGACTTTGCCCTGGCTTGCCCCTGTCTGTATGCCCTTTCCATTAAAACCAGTTGCTCCATGGATTCAACCGCTCCTGCCTCTTCGTCATAATCAATGTGCAGCCTCATGCTCTAACATTTTTAGCAATTCCCTACATGGATGTCAGGTGACAATCACTAGACCATTTTTGAGCACTATGCAATGCACAAGCACTGAGATTGCTGCTCCAAACCAAGCAACAAATTGGTAGCCATCTTCATGTTTGCATACAGAGAATGATGTTATGGTTTTGACCGAGTTTAAGTTGATTTAAGCAGAAAGAGACCAATGTCAGGATTTAAAGTGGATCTTTCTTGATAGAAATCATAATATACATCATTTCACTCAAATTGATTTGAAATTATACAGTCATTTGTGTTAATCATACTGTTTAATTATTGTTGATAAATTAAATTGTACATGCAACACTAACAGTTTTATTCAGAACACGCAAGTTATAATTCACTGCTCAGTTTAACATTTTCATATCAATGAATTCTATTAATCATTGCTTTTCTTCATTTACTGATCCAAGTGTTTACTATAAGTATTATTGTCTTGATAATGTGTGGTCCTTTTTGCACATTGTGAGCAGCATCAAAGTTTTCCTAACTTGAAAAAAAAAATCACTGTTAGGAGTCATGGCTGAATGACTTTGCTCACCATCTTTCAGATGACAGAGACAAAAACTGTAGCTTTTCCAGTGACAGATCAGATCAGATTTGGGCTCCAGGAAAACCTTTATCCTAAGACTCTTTGACAGGGTTTAATATGAGCAGACTGCATAAAATACACACATGCACACACATTCTCACACGTATTCATCTCTGGGACCAAATAGACAAACATCTTAAGAAAAGGACATACATACTTTATTTTAATAGCTTATTTTAAATTCACTTTATTTACAGGTGTTCATCATAAAATGGGGCTGCTGATCCAGATTTTGTAGGTTGAGATCTTATCAGCCAAATTCGTACTTTGCAAAAGGAGAGCTAAATATGTGAAGAAGATCCAAAGCTGAAGAAAAATGTTGGACTGAGAGTCCATTAAAAAAATATTTCACTACGAATACAGAAAAGGGGAAAAGTAAAAAGATGAATGTTATTCATCTCAAAGCACACTGCGTGCCATCAGATTGTGGCTAAATAAAAGCAGAGTCACAAAATGCTGGACGATTTTAAGCTGCTTCCTGGAAGTGCTCTTTAATCTCACTACAGATGCACAACAAAAAAAATGAAAAAGGTCAAAGAAAAGTAGGTGCTCTTTCTGCATCTTTTTCCTATTGTTATTTGAATGGTTGCGAAAATAAAACCCACTTCCAGCAGATCCACCAGCAGAAGATGCACAAGATACCAAAAAAAAAAACTATTTTTCACACAAAAACAACAAGAGATTAGCATTGTGAAATATTTAGCTTCATTTTTTTTTTAGGTTAGATTTAAAATAACCTTGAATCAGATGGAAAACCTCCTCACAATGAGCGATCCATATTGTGACACAAACAATGTTTTGTTTGGCTTGGTGGGAGCTTCCTGGGAAAAATGTGCTGAGGTCTGCTCGAAAAGATCTGTCAGATGTTTAGACACTGATATATCTGCAGCGATTGCTTAACTGGGGAAATGCAATAAGGTATTGAATGCAATAATCTGTAACTTTGTGATACACAACTGCAAAAACTAGTCAGTTTTCCCGTGTGTTCATTTAACAAGTCATTCAAAGAGCTGAAAAAAGAAAACAAATATTTGAAGAAAAATTTTAGGTTCTCTTGGACCCATTTTTGACTCTTGGAGAACTATTTCATTTTGTAGCCAACCAAGTTGGATTTCATTGACAATTGCATCCACATAGACCTTGTGCTACTCTAGGCCTGTTAATGTTGGGAGTGGGGTCATCTGGAACCCACAAGACAGTGTGCTGAACTTAAAAAATAAAATAAAATAAATAAATTCACTGGTGTCCCTGGCGGACATCAAATCCTGTTCACTTTTGACATGGGAGGGATAATACATCAATGTAAGGGTGGGGTCATCTGGACACCACAGCAACAGGGCTAGAGAAGCAGAGAAAATTAACCAAGACAAAAGTACTGGCAGTGTGTGTATTTATGATCAGGATTAGTTAGCAATGCTGCAGTCTAGAAGGTAAAAAAAATAAAAATCGTAGTGAAAGCAAAGGTAAAGGCTAATTGTGAATGGTAGTTTGTTAAAAAAAATAGGCTATAAATACTTTGACAAAAGTTGAGGGTATAGCGGTGTTGATGAATCTTTATTTTGTTATTAAAATAAATAATAGTTACATTAATTTTAACAAAAATGTTTTTTAAGGGTAAGTATGCAATTAAATTACACTACAGCAGGTTCGACTCAGGGTCTGCTCCCGTCTCAGACTAACTCAATGCTAGCTCTACTTCATTGGCCCACTGCTCCACCTTATCCGGCGGCTGTTCCACCACCTCAGTGGCTGTGCCCTCCTACTCCACCTCATCCAGTAGTAGGGTTTCATCCTCCTACTAAACTACATCTACTATACTAAAACAGTTGCAGACTTAGATACTAAAAGTTTAAAAATTAATAATAAGGATATTGAGTGAGGGGTAACAGCAGGATTCCTGGTAAGGTAGATCTTCTGTGTTCAAATTTTCTCAAAGCTTCACATCTGCTTCTGCTTCTGGCAGATGTTCATGATTCATAAGTTGGTTTGTGTCAGTATGGCAGGAGGAGTATACATTTTGAAGCGAAAAGTCATTTAAAATTTTGACTAAGTTCTTACATCATAAAACTATAATCAAACATGAAATGTTTTTACATGCAAGTACGTTGCATCATTGCATAAATCACTCCTTCTGCAGCATAATCAGGATGCCTTTGCTTTAGGCTGAATCTGCAAGTACAGCACCAAATTAGCCTTTTAACTAATGTATCCAGACAGAAAAAAAACAAAAAACTGTGCAATAGAGCGAGCAGAAGAATTGGCATGGCCAAGATGTTGGGTCAAACAGGGGAACAAATGCTGCTGAATGTGCTGAGCATGAAAGTTCACTTAAAACCTCAAAAACAAAATGTTTTATCAGCATATAAAAAAGGAGACCTTGGGCTGATCCCCAAGAGGTTTCGTATGGGAAACACAAGTAGAAAAATCCACACACTTTTTTATTTCGTCAGATTTAAAACTCAGCAAAGAAAAAGCATTTCAAATATTAACAAGGTTTAACCCTTCAGTACGAGAGCCTTAGCTTCAGTGTTGACCTTCTTTTAACTACAGTAACTCTTTAACCAGTAGTGAGTGTTTGCACAATCAACGTAAATCAACTGATTCTGTCTCAAAGAAAAGCGGCTTTAGGCCATGAGGAAAGTGTTGCACATTGCCCAAAGCCGCTTTTCTCCCAGGCAGCATCAGTCGATTCACTGTCGCATCAGTAAGTCAAAGAGCGTGTCTTATTTAGGTGTCATCAGTAACATTTCCTGTGTTAAAGAGTTAAATGAGACAGAAATGAATGACAACCGTTCATCAAAGAAATAAAGATGGTCAGCACATTGAGCCATTTAGGAGATCTTTGTGCTTTGTTGGGCAGCTGTGGTGCAGAGGTAGAGTGGTTAACCTCCTAGCAGAGGATTGCAGGTTTGGTTCCCCCTTGCCCATTCATGTGTCAGAGTGTCCTTGGGCAAGTCACTGAACCCAACATTGCTCGTGGTAGTTATAGTTTGGCGCCAGTGTTCAGCAGTTTGCCATCTGTGTGTCAATGTGTGTGTGAATGGATGAATAGGACTGTGACTGTAATGCGTTTTGGGCCTTCAAAGAAGGTAGAAAAGAGCCATAACTATTTACCATTTGGTATTAGTGTCCTTTAATTCATTGTGTGGTTTGCTTTCAATTTTCTTAGGTTGGATATATATATTTTTTAGCTAATTACTATAAGCGATGTTTCAATCATTCAAGTTTATGCTGAGAATCCTTTTGTTTTCTTGTTTTTGTTTCTTCCCCATTGCATTTCAGTCCACAGTTTTTTTGTTGCTTACTGCCCTTTGTTACCTTTTTTTTGATCTCCCTGCTCATTTTGCTAACATGTCACATTTTATCTTTGCCATTTTTTGGGTTCTGTTATTTTTTTATTATTTTTTTTTTTCCCTAGCAATCTGTTTTTTGTTTTTCATACAATCATTAAGGTTCATGCCAGTCTGTTTATTCCACTCTCTACAAATCACACTTTCAGGACAAATCTGAAATTAAAAATTCAATTACTTTTCTGCATCAGTTTGAGGCGAAAGGAGGCGGTGGACTGACAACGTTTGTTTTATCGGCAAAAGTTGAACTTCTGGATCAGACAGATTTGGTTCTAGACGATTAGGAAAGAGAAGCGCATATATTCAGTTTTGTCTATAAGGATTATTTTTAAGCTCAAACTTGAAATGTGTAGTATTACATATGGTAGACTGGTTCAATGAAAGTCAGAACCGTTTAAGTTTTTTTTTTTTAAAAAGCTAAAATTGAAACTTGTCAGAAACTACCTGAGCAACCATTACACGAATGCACCGTGCGGCAGGTTATTTATAGCGCTCATAAATAACAAAAACAAATAGACCACAAAAACTCATATGACACTGAAAAAAACAATGGTACTTGATGCTATGAAAGAGAAATCTTGTAAAATTCACAGGTTGGGATAACCTGAAGTTGTTTTTTTCTAAAGCCTGCAGCTTCTTTTAGCCTTTCAGCTCTAAAGCACCAATTTCATTCTTGTTTTTTTCCACCTGAAAGGACAAACAGTTTTAATGTTTTATAAATATATAACTATACCTTTGATATATTGATTGCAATATAAAGTGTCATTCCTCTGCTACTAGGCTGACACCCAGATACCTTCTTATAAAATCTGGGGGAGTTGAGATTCTCAAGAATCTTCAGTCGTGGAAGTGCTTAGAAGACAAATCATGGAGGGAGCCGAACTTCTTATGTCTAAATTGAAACAATCAATTGACTTCCACTTGCATGTGGATCTCTGGGATTATTTCCTCATTAGAAGTGAAACTAGGGGTGCTAGGTATAACACTTCTCCAACTCGAATAAAGTATCGCACATTTCTAAAAGCTGACTGTGTACACTGCAACAGTGTATCCACAGAACACACTGTAACCATGTTATTTGTTCATTAAAAGTAATTTTGTTGACTCATTTATAGCAGTCATGTTTTTTGCTGAATTTAAAATCCAGCCTAATTAGTGTCACCCCACAGATGATAACACGGATCAACACCTCTCTGTCTTAAGGGTCGTCTTCTTTCTAATGCCTACAGTGCAAATAATAAGAAGGTCATACTTTAATTAGACAGAGCCCTGATTAGAATGACGCTCACTGGGTGGACGTGTGCACATGGCACAAATGCAAACAAGACCAAACACAGCAACAGTGCCTCAGTTATTGTGCACCTGCCAGGTCAACATTCATATGCAAGCCAAAGGCAAATGTTTTTTTTTTTTTTTTTGATTGACAGGACAGTTGGCATGGTGACAGACAGACTAATGTGAAATCTCTGCCAGACAGCTTCCTGACTGCAGTCTTGTGACATCCATAAGAATCAGAAAGATGGGAGCTGGAGGCCACAAGTTAATCGAAAAAAAATAATAAATAAAAATAAAAACAAGAGAGCCCAACTCTTTTTCAGATTCTCTCATAATTATTGAGTTATTATTCTTCAGCCCCCTTGACCTAAAACAATAGGAGGCCAGCCGTAAAAGTAAAGAATGAACACTGCCTTTCACCTGCATTTATTGACCTCCTGCTGAATTTGATATGAATTAAATTTGATTAGAAAAGATCAAAACAGTGAAGAGAAACACGTAATAGTGTAAAAATATTTCAGCACAATTATGAAGTGAAGGTTTGCTGTGGTTATGAAATGAGCCCATCCGACTTCATCAGACTTCTTCTTTTACTCTTATCATCTAAAATTAAGGAGAACAGACTGTCATCTCCTCAGAATTGATGATTTGAAGATGGGTAGTGAACCTATTTACATGCTCACAAAAATCTGATAGCAGGACGTAATCGCATTTATGCAAATAGACTAAATAAATGCGATTGTCAGAAAATTCTTGTCTATATTAAATCACTGCTCTCATTTATTTTGGAATATTTAATGATGTAACTTTTAAAATTCCAGTTACTTTCAAAATGCTTCCCCATGTATTTTTCATAAACATGGAAGTGCCAACATTCTTAGCATTAGATTAGCGGATTTGTCTGCACACTGAACAACAGGCTGTTGCTGTTCACCGTTCGTACTGTAAGGAGCTAAAGGCCTTACAAATGCAAATTTACACCAAACGGATTTGTGACCTATGTCTGCTGCCTTTTATTTAAACCAGTGCAAATGTAAAATGTAGCAGGATGGATTGGTGTATGTGTGTGTGTATAAATATTTCTACATATATATGTGAACATACATACCTGATGTATATGTATAGGTGCCTGTATTTTTTTTTTTACCATTTAAAGAATATGAAATAGTTTTTATAAATACCATGATAGCTTTGCAATTTTTTTTCACAGTTCTTTGCTTGTTTTCCAATGTTCTTAGCTTGTTGACCTTCTGGAGGGTCTGCACAGTGGAGTATTGGTTAGTAATGTTGACTCATGGCAAGGATGCCCTTGTTCAAATTCTGACTGGGTCCTTTCTGCATGGAATTCTCCCTGTGCATGTTCTCCCCTTGCATGTGTTGTTTTCTTCCCACAGTCCAAAAACACGATTAATAGGTTAAACGGTTACTCTAAATTGTCTCTATGACACGAAGAGGCAGAGATGTGTGGGTCCATATGCAACTGGTTTAAAGAATTAGAGCAAGAGCAAGACCTGGATGTAGTCAAAATCCAGGCAAGAGTCAAAACACAAAGGCGAGGATGGCGAGAGACAGGCAAGAGTAAAGGCACAGGAGATCAAAACCAGGAATATAAACACTCAAACTGACTGCTAGGCTAAATAAGACTTTGCAAGGAGTACAAGGTTGAGCAGGCTAATATACACAACACTGATGAGCCGGAATGAGAACCAGCTGGTGAGGTCAGGTGAGGCAGTCACTCGGGAGAGGGCTCCCTCTGGCAGCCGGAAATGGAGCTGAATCCTGACACTTCAGGTGTTAATGTGAGAGTGTGTGGGTGTGTGGCCCTGCAACACATTTGCAGCCTGTTTAAGCTTTACACTGTCTGTTTACCCAGCAGTCGCTGGGATAGGCTCCAGCAACCTTGTGTCCCTGAAAGGGATTTAGCAGGTTTGGAAAATAGATGGGTGAATGGATGGACCTACCGAAGGTAATTTAGTTTAAACCATGGACCTTTTTTTTAAGTTTTAATGCTGACATTCCTAAATTTACTTGAGCAATAGCATAGCCTAATTCAGCAAATTTCTGCAGCTGTCAGCCTTTATGCAGTATGGAGAAAAAAAATTAACAGTCACCTTTTAATGCAACTTTACAATTAAAAAGTGAAATACATTTGAACATATGTGGGCATGATTTCCTTTAATAAAGAGAAAAAAACAGAAAAACAACATGTCATTAGTAAAAAATAGCTAAAAATCTGAAAGCTTAGAAAAGATGAGTTAAAAAAAGAAATGAAGATTATGAAAATCTATTATCTGAAGGAAGTGTTCCCTGATTTGACAAGTATAATGTTTCCTAAAGCTGACTTTGTTTTATAGAATATTAATATTTTTCACTTTTAACCGACATGTTAAAATATGACTTCTAGCTTGAATAAAATCCACATCAAGAGCTTTGTGGTTTTTGAGCAGATGTTCAATTTCATAACTCCAAAACTATTTGTTTTTCTTCTTCTGCCCCTCAACCCCAGTCTCCAACTCCACCACACACTGACATGATTCAGAATCATAAATAAAGTCACATCTCTGAGTAATGGCCATAACAGTCATGAGGGAGCCATTCTGAAGTCACAGGGAATGAGAACCAAATGGGCTCTAATATATATCAAACTCCCTCCCCCTACTGTTGGGGGGAAAAATCTAAGTATTTGGTTGCTTTATTGGTACAGTGTTGCAGGGAGAAGCCTTGGAGACTCCAGCTGCATTCTAATGGGAGATCACAGCAGTGAAGCTTATATATATATATATATATATATATATATATATATATATATATATATATATATATATATATATAATAAAATAATAAAAACTAAAAATAGCAAGAGTTGGTATTTTTTTTTCACTACACAGTTTTGTACAATCAATGATAATATGTAAATCTCTTGGTAATTAAATGTAAGAAATAGATTTTAAATCCCCCACCCAATTCTAGATCATGCATAGAAACAGTGGAAAGTGCAATCGTTGAAAGAAATCCCTTCAGATTCCCAGTTGGGTTTAACGTGAAGCAAATTACATCTTTTCTTTCAGTAATAATAAGCTTGAATTTATGATCATTTGTACCAGATTCCCCTATATTCTCTACATTTGTGCAGCATTTAGAGTTGTGAATAAAGTGGCATGTTAGTGCAGTATTGATTGACCTGACATCCCAGGTCAATTTACATTGTTTTTAAATAGCTTACAGAAATGTTTTTACTTCTACTTTTTTGTGGTCCTTTTTTATTCTAGTGTCACTGCTCCCTATCAGGATGCACAGAAAGATGCCGGCAGACTCTTGAGATTGGCTTCATGCATTTATGGATGCAACCCAGCCTCTGCATCGCTGTTATGTCCTGGCCCTTTTTATTGGACAAGACCAAACCTGTTATGTGTTTACAAGGAATTTCAAGGGCTGCCTTCATTCAGCTAAGTCCTTTCTCCATTCTCCACCAGACAAAGACAGATGGAGTCTTTCTCTGTTTGGTTTTTCTGCAATCTTCTTTGTGATTTACTTTGTTTCAGGGCTACTTCTCATCATTGTGTAAGTGGTGTGTTACATAAAAATCCCTACCCATTCTTTCATCAATCAAATTATTACTGTCTCTGCAAAAATCAAAAGCTGGAAACCTCCCATCACCACTATTTCATACCAAGCAATCTGGATGTAGTGAAAGTCTCTGCATTGATGACAAAGACACTTTGAGTTTGCTGAACGATCCTGCTCAGCATTTCTTGAACAGCAACATTTATTGATACATGAACTTACCACTTCATCCAGCAGCCAAAAACAAACTGGCAGTTACACTCAAAAAAATAAAAAAGAATAGCCTACAGTTCTTAAAAATCATCGTCAAAATAAAAACACTTCCAGTTTTTCACAATAAGGTTTTTCTTGGCATTTTTGACAGTACATTTCATTGTACCCATCAAATCATCCAATCAAATCATAAATGCTGTCTTACATTGTATATGTTTATGTTACATAAACTGTTATTAAGTCACAACACAGTTTTATGTATTTATTTTCTGACAAAACTGTCAAAACAGGAATCAGACATTTCCTTATTAGCTTAAACACAAATCTGGCTTTTAGGTAACACTTTTTAATAAGATTTCTTAACAAGCTTTCTGCACATATTATCAAACGTTATTAATGTGTTCATAAAGTGTTAGTAAGACATTTGGCAGCACAATAAGCCGAATAAGGTTTATTGACGTACTTAATAAGATTCAATTACATCTAAAGTGAGACCATTGTCTACAAAGGCCATATTCATAAACTGCTTACCATCTTAACAAATGTCTTAACTATCTTTGTAAACATTATATTGAGTGTTTTGCAGCACCTCATCTAAAGTGTTACCGGCTTTTATTTTCAGAGCTACATTAACAAATATTTTTTACAATTTTTTAGACATGTCTCCTTTTGGTTCAAAAGCTGAACATTTGTTTTTCTACAATGACAGCAAAATGTCTCCTTACTGTCTGGGAGACCCCTGTGTTATTTCCAATCAAGAAAAAAAATGCTGGTTAAAGATCCATTAAAGATGAACAAGAACAAAATTAAACTTGTGTTTAGTGTTTTTAACATGTTCTTGCGCCATTTTCCTGCAGGGACTGCGGATGTTTATGTCAACATTGCATAACAAAGAAATACATTTTTTGTAAAAATAAAAGATCAGTTTGTCACCAAAAGAAAAAAGAATAATGTGGAGATTATGTGTAAAACATTTTGCATAACTATTTTAGGGTGTATGCACACTGGGAAAGTCGTTCTTTCGGAAGGAGTCCACTTAATTTGGTCCGGATCCAGTTCAGAAGATTGCGTTTGATCTGTTTTCAGACAACTGTCTACAAGAGGTTTCTGTTTTGGACCAAATCTTGTGAACAAAATCACGACTAAAGATCTCTTCAGTCATTGGCCAGGAACTACGAGGTGGGTCAAAATAACGAGAGAAACTTGGAGGTGCAGCGCTTTAAAGTCCTTCAGGATGGTTAACTTCTTAAAATGTTATCTTTCGATTACCAATTGGAATCAACTATTTTGACTTCTTATTACGGTACAGCAGTTTCCGATTGGAAAGGATTCAAAACCACCTCAAAAGATGGATCCGAGAGCAGGTCCTGGTCCCGGACCAGGGTTCGCTTGGGTGTATTCAGACTGAAAATTTGTTCCAGATTATCGAGGG
Source organism: Adrianichthys oophorus (assembly GCA_036245035.1). Taxonomy (NCBI): domain Eukaryota; kingdom Metazoa; phylum Chordata; class Actinopteri; order Beloniformes; family Adrianichthyidae; genus Adrianichthys; species Adrianichthys oophorus. The sequence goes on from BSAI01000162.1 coordinate 2,385,875, forward strand.
ACACGGACTCTGGTTCACTTTAAACAAACCAGATCATTGTATCTTCTAATCATTTTATAATCTAAGGTGATTAAAGATTAAACAGGAATTTTTTAGAAACTTTTTTTTCATTTTAATAAAAGAGGCAAGTGGTACAGAGACATTAAAATTCACCTTTTGACCTTGCAAATGAAACAAATAAAAATAGACTTTTTGCACAGAGGATAAGTGGAGGATATGTGGTGGCCTCAGCAGGCATAAACACACGAACAATTTAAAGTGATTGCCAAAAGCGCTGTGCACCACCTGTTAGAAACAAACATCACTGCAGGTGCAGCACCTGACTTGAATCTTACCTAAAAACCTGTGCTACTGTAAATAACATTTTAAAAGTAGAACTGTTTTTTTCTTTATTATTTTACTGCTCCGTTTACCGCTCCTTCCAGTCATAAACTTCTCTTCAAAATGGCCTGTGTCCCTTTTAAAAAAACAAATTCCTTTTAAAAGGATCTACAGACAAAACGCGTGAATACCAATGCAAATGTTCATGCACTCATGCACCTGTCGTTCTCGGCAGAAAATCCTCACATCAAATACACCCACACACATCTTTTCACTGACTGCATCAGTCTGTGTTTCCTCTGTCTGTAGCCATCAACATCCATCTGTCTTCTTTCACACTCTCTGTGGTGCTACATAAAAGACCCAGTGAAGTGTCAGCTTGTCTTGTGTTGCTGATTTGATATTTTTCCTGTCAGTCTGCAAGCTGATCTTTAATAACTTTCTATTCAAGATACTGAAAGCTATAAGGAAAGCGGATACAGATGCCAAAACATCATTTTGTTGGGGAGAAGAAAAGGGCTTTGAATTCTTTGCTTCACCAATAAATATGTTGCTGTATAAGCCCCGCCCTATTTGAAATCCCGCTGTAGCTATTTAACATCTATGTTGTCATTTTATACAAAAATTAGATCAACATTAAAATATTGAGTTGTAGAATAAGGAAAGTTACATAGATTTTTATTTTTGTATTTTCCAAAGAAAAAAAAATACAACCAAAAAATAAACAAAGCAGTTTAAAAGTTGTTTGGTTTATTCCATCTTAAAAAGAAATGCTGATTTAAACAGAAATGTGCTGGAAGTGAACTTTTTTGGCAGTAGATCCAACATGTTATTTTTTCACTGATTGATTTGTAAAAAGAAGGAAATCCATCGTGAGACGGACTACCGTTGAAACACAAGAGAAACACACTGCAGATGGATCAGTGTAAATCAGGCATAAGAGGCTTAAGTTTTATTCTTTCAGATGTTAAACCTGCTGCTTGAGTCTGCAGTGAAAACCAATCATTGCAATTGTCAAAGCAGCTAATGTTTCACTTCTTTAAAAGGAGTCATCAATCAAATATGTTTAAATGTACATATGATAACTACCGTCCTTCATTGTGGCACAGCAGTGGTTTTAGTACTGTCATAAATTCACACTTCCTTGGTAAATCCCAATCAGCAATTGTTCCAAAGGCTAATTGTATCCATTAAAGTCTCTAGACAGGTTGTGACCTTAAATATAATAAAATGTGGGCGTCCGTGATCTTTCATCACTGAAATTAGTAACTTCATGCTTTATTAAGAAAGATAACTAGAAATCTTCCCAGAACAAAGAAAAGGTTCCTTTAAAGAAAAAAAAAATGGTTAGATAAGTGTCATACTCCTTCACTTGTATTGGTTTTGGGGTGTGTGTAGCCTCATGTGTTGATTTGCAGGCTAATAAATTACTTTCAGGTCGCCTGCTGTGAGTCATATTGATGTGACACGGTTCTGGTTCAGTTAAGCCCGATGACAGCTCCAGGATTAGCTTCCTGTCATGGGCAACAGCTATGTTGCCTTATGTAGAAGTGCACCCATAAAAGCTTTAGAAGTTTTAGACACCTTTAGAAGTCTGTTGGTGAAAGGAGCTACTGATTGACGCTGTAAGCCAACCACTGGAAAAAGTCATTATTCTATTCATAGCCAGGACTGTCCAGTTCAAAGATAGCTTGCGTCTGGGGGTCACAGATGCTAAGCCATAAAAACAAGCAAGTCATAAAACCATATAGCAAATATGGCAGATGACCTTAGCACATATGAATAAGAATATGCTTCACTGATTCAGCTTAGCAGTTTCAGCTTCAGCTCACTCAGAGCACTAAATAATCTTAAAAATGAAATTAACTTGACTTCTTACCTGGTGTGAGGGGTCCTTACCCACGCTTCAAAATGTGATGACGTTGGAGTGAGAATGGGTTGCCTTTGTTGCCAAGAAAATGAAAGCGGAGCACAGCTGTATTTTTTCAGTCACCATGTCTGCAAGTTGTCCTCTAAAGTACATCTTACCTGACAGTCAGAGTTGTACATGAATCCAAGAGATGATTATGCACCAATTATATGCTTATTTACAAAATATATATCATGCAAACATCATACCCACACACATGTATTTCAGGGAACCATGGAGGGGAAATCTAGCCATCTGCACATAATGAAGAAAATGAACCACATGTCTGTATTGCCTAGGATCACTTTTGTAAAGTGTTTGCAGTAATGTCCATTTGAACCTTCATATAAGCAGATATATCTTTCTATAGCACATTTTACAAAAAATAAATAAATAAAAAAAATCACCAAATGCTTCACAAAGTAAAATCACAAGGTGCTTGAGTCTTCTTTTGGAATTGGTTTACAGAAGAAGAAGGCTTTGTGCTTATTTTCCTTAATAAAATTATCTAATTGACACAAACAATGAAGCAGACCAAGCAGTTAGAGGGGTATAGTTTTTAACGTTTTTTTTTTTTATTTTTCAGACCAAAATAAATATATTTGCTCAATGTTAAAGAAAATGTTGCTTCTTTATTAACATTTAGTGTTCTGTTCTAAAATACAGAAGTTACAAGTTACAAGAGAATAAAGAAAGGATTTACTGTTCATGGTAACAGTTTGTATGGATGTGTAATCTTTAAATCTGGAAAATGAAATGCAACCATGCTAAACATTTTTTGTGGAAATTAACATAAATATTTTAAAAAATGAATGTCTTTGTTTCTTTTTTAACTCATAAAAACTATTAGGAAGTTTTAATGATACAACTTATAGTAAAAGATTTGAATCACTTCATCAGATTTTCTTAGAAATATTTCATCTGTCATAGGTCTACATTTTCTGGTTCATGCAGTTCTCACTAATTCCTCATAATAGATTAAATATAACTACTTTCTTTAGAGGATAAGAGACAATTCACCTTGCAAAGAAAAAAAAATACTATTCCCAAAGCATCCATTTTTCATGAAACATTCAACGATTTCATGATGTTGCAGACACACTGACCTTCTTTTCCATAACAATAAAGATTCTTTTATGTGATACCTAACGCATCCTTTTGGGATATGGATTGCTCAAAATAACGAAACTTCTATTTTCAAAAAGTCAACACTGTTTTAAAAAATTTAAACTCCCATGCCAATTATCTTTTTGTTTATTTTGAAAGTGTTCCCAGTGGTCTTTTTATTATGATTATTCAATCTTTAGCTAACAAAAAAAAAAACATATCTTCTGCAGAGTGGCAGTAATTCATCCAAAATTTGTCTCTGAATTAAACATGGGATCATTGGTGGGGTGTAATCCTAGCTCCACGTTCCATCATCCACCTATTTACACACTCTCTCACTGGCTTACAGCCCCTCACACCCCTAAGATAATATTGCAAAAAAAAAAAATTAAAATGGCAAGCAATGTTAGAGCCATCCAGTTACACTTTTGCGCGAGATTCTAGCTCAGATGAGGAAAATAAAGACCTACATGGATCTAGACCTCTGCGAGTGGATGAATGGGATGGAGCAGGGAGGTTGTGGCTTGTGATAATAGCGTCTACGTCACTGGTAGATCACACTGTCTTTTGCATCTGCTCCTGATTCACAAGGATTTCAATAAATAAATACTCAAATGTAATTTTAAGCTAATTCTCTTAATATATGCCCTCCATAATTAGAAAATACTACATTAAAATATGAAAAACACAAAATATACAATTTTTATTGTAGTGGGTCTTTAAACTTTTCTGAGTTTCAAAATATATAAGAGCCACAGGACGGTGGCTAACAAAAATAAGCTACGCATAGCAACAAAAGAAAAATTTTAAAAAGCATCATTAGTTATTACGTGCAATATAGGTTTTAAGATTCCTTCTATATTCCTGACGAACAACAAGGTTAATAAATGTTATTGCAGTAGTAAATATATGAATGTAAGAGTAGACTAATCGATGTACAGGGCTGTCACTAACGATTATTTCTGTAGTCGATTAGTCACCAATTATTTTTAGTCGATTTGTCAACGATTATTGTTTACGTAAGTTGATGTGCAATTTTTTTTTACAAAAGGTGACAGTGCTGAAACTCAGTCTGTGGAGATTTGCATCATGTTCGGTACTGCTAATGCTCAACGTACGCTGCATTCACAGAAACTGAAATTTTACATATTTGTAAAGTTCATGAGTTTCAACTTCACCTTATTCAAGATAAAAAGTTTAAGGTCCCAGGTAAGCTATATGCTAGCACAAAAAAGCAATAACTGGCTATGTCTTTTTACCAGATGCATTTCAATTAAAATTATATGTATAAAATAACCATCAGTTATACTTTTATTTAGAACAGGAGATCAGAAACAGCAAAACTGATAAAAACACAAAGATTTAGACAGAAAGAAATGGTGTTTGTCACGTTAAACATTTGTTTTTGATCAACTTTCTGATTAACTTCAGCAGTAAATAAACCTAAACCTCACTGTTGTTTTGGATAATTTACCAACACATCCTGAAAATGTTCTCACATTTTTTCTTTCCTCACAGTTCTGCAACACATATCGTTCTAAAGCATCACATGTCATTGCAAAACCACTATGAAAAGCCGTTGCTTTTCCACGGCAGAATCAGCTGATTTACGTTGATGATGTAATCATTTCACTGTGCCATGCTGCATATCAGCGCGAGGCTGCTTTTCTCTGTGTCTGAAATCACTAGATTTATGCTACGTAAACAGTAAATTCGTTTTCCCAGAACTTATCTCAGTAAATGGAACTTTAGTCTCGTTTTTTTTCAATGACAAGAACACACTCGCTAGCTTTACTTTTGATGTGGCAAGCTTCAGCAGCACTTTATTTTGAAGATTTGTTTACTTCCGGTGATAGTAGTGCTGCTCATTTGGCTTATTTTTTGTTTATAAACTTAAATTCCGCCAATTTTTCTGCATTTTAGAGAAAAAAACTACATTTTTTTTTCCCGAATTGTATTTTTACTACACTCTACCATACTTAAAAAGATTGTAAATTAGTGATCTTGGGCATTGCTAATATTCATACTCAAATGTTTTGGTGTGGACATGTTACAACCCAGTAATAGCACAATGATAGAAAACATTACGCCTAAAAAGTTTTATATTGTTCCATTTCCTATGTGAAATGATTCTGATGTCTCTGATTTGATCAATTAAACATTTAATCGAGAAACTTTCATTTTTGTGTGATGGCAGGTTAAGTTGATGTGAAGCATGTACAATTCCAACAGACTTTAGCTCAGAAGGAGTTTGCATTCCTGTTAGGTTTACACAGCTGAAAGCTCAAAAACTCAGTGAATGACAAGCAGCCATCTGGCTACTCTTCTCCCCAAGCTCATGCACCGACTGGAAACTGGAATAGCTTTAAAGAAGAAAGCCCTCTCTTTTCAAAAGGCTTTTGACGCTAAAGCTCTCCCTTGTGTCGGTGATGCAGGGTTATAATTCACCCTGATACAGATTTCATCTCACAAAATCATCTTAGTCCTTTGGAGGAAAAAAAGTTAAGCTCATTGTGATTTCTGTCTGATTAAATAGAAATTCCACAGAGTCCAGAGTGAGGGACACAAATGGAGTGGGGGGTGTCATTGCTTTGCTAAGAAAAATTTCAGTAGTTAAGATGATGATGGCATTTTGGGCTTAAACTTCACTGCTTGAGTATTAATTGTGAAGACAGTGCGCTTGTTTGAAAATTGTAGATTGAGAAGACAAAAAACAGAAATTGATGTAATCTTTGACATTTTTAAAGCATATCCACAAAAACATTGCAGAGAGAAAGAAACAACTATGAAAGTTTGTTTGATGATTTTTTTGTCACAAGGGATTTGCACGCACCAGGCCAAAAAAAAAAAAATCTGTCAACCATAAGATTCTAGACAGTTCAACTTAGCCTGACTTGAAATACGTACATGGGTTGAGACAAAGTAAAGGGATTTTTGTTGAGTCAACCAAACACCACTGTTGTTCACCCTTCGGCATATCCCGTCAGGGGTTGCCACAGCGAATCCGCACACCCGGTTTGGCAGAGGGTCTCACGCCAGACACAACTCTGTATTTTATCTAGGCTGGAGACCGGCACAAGTCTCCAGTTGTAAACAGTTGTAGCAATGTTTATTTTATTTATTTTTTAATAGCCAGGCAGTCCCATCAGCAAAGTATAACTAGTAGGCCACAAAAATATTTTTCGAGTAGTGACAGGTGCATCCCCAGGGAAATTTACCAATCAGCAGAACTTGAACAGAAACAAGATCCAATCAGCACAGCCACAGTTAATAACACCATAGATGCGTGAAAACACAGCAGCACTTAGTTGAGAACACTTTCAAGTATAAACTTTTTTTTTCCTCTGTTTTTTTATTATTTAAAGCAGACATCTTGGTTGTGACAGTGTTTGAAAAAATCCTACAGGAAAGTTTTAAAATCTTATAAATAAGCCCCTTTGTGTTCAGAAAATTTGATTTTTTAACTTTTTTTTTTTTTTTTTAACTGTCCCAAGATACAAGGCAATGATTGTTTTCTTAACTTATGGACAACCCAAAAACCCAGAGCGCTCATATGGGTCAACAACAATGCATCTGGACGATCACATAACCATGGAACAAGGAGAAACAAACCCACAGATCACACATGCAGTTCTAAATAGTTCATGAAGTATTTAAATCAAAAATGTATTGACACCAGCCTTTAGAAAGATTAATTTTGGGTGTAATATTACATTTCCTACAATATGTAGCCAGATGCTGGCAGCTTTTTTTAGTGGTCTTTGGTGCATTTCTACTACCCACTCATCGAGTCCTTGTCTAGGAGTCGGACAAGTAATTGCAAAAACTAATTTTGTGACCAGTTCATAAGTGTGTGTTTATTATAAAGAATTTGCTATTATGTTAATTAATTTAATTGGAGCTCTGTTCATTTCCATCCCAGCCATCAAAGTCAGCTATAGAAAAGCAACACAAACACAGAAAATGCCCTTGCATCAGCGAGAGGCTTCAACAGACTGCAAATTGCTTCAACCACTATTAAACCAACAGCTGAGCTTTCTCAGTCATTAACATAACAGCATGTGGGTAATGCTGACTTGACATGCTGTAATAATGACACAGCATTTGTCCATAAAGCCAAGGTCTTCTTGTTGTTCAGACCAATCACTACAGTCACGACAAGAGAGGCAGGACCATTTGATAACACCAGAAAATCCAGATGGGAATTGTGTTTCAGGCCATGAGTTTAAGCTTTATGGGACCTTTGGGACACTAAAGCAGCTGAATGTTCTAAGATGGTTCAGCCTTTTGATTTTATTGCCCTCAACCATAAACTGCACTTTGGTTGATTATATAAGGCTTTTTGGCTTCATTCAAAGGTCAGACTTCACAGTTACACACATGACATCCAATGAATTTAACATGACCTTATCTGCTGCCACATTATTGTTGACGGCCTGTCTATGAGCATACGCGCAAAATGAAGCTAAGACTCAGGCATTTGACAGTGCAAAACAGATTATATGACAGACCAAAGATTTATTAGTGGACTTTAATGGAATAGAGACGAGTGGAGGGGGGATTTAAATATATTAACCTTCAGTGGATTCCCTGAGGCCTGAGGGAATGACAATCGGAAGCTGGGACAGAATGTCTTTCTTGTCACTGATGTAATGAATACTGATGACATGATTTTGACCTGAATGTGCTCTCATCATGCTCAACCTGTAAGTAAACATGAGGCTGTGATGATGGACAAGAGATGCCTGATAAGGGATATTGGAAAATGATGGAATGAACTCAAAGGACGCTGTCAAGATGACATGTTTAACAGGACCACCAGGAGTCATTGTGAAATGCATGCACATACAATGAAAGCAGACTCTGTTGAAGTGGGAAATGATAGAAAAGTGAAACAGAGGGGCTTTAGTGGGATGGACTCATGGAGATTTCACAGCAAATGCTTTTTATAATTGGCACAGTGTGAAAGAATGAAGAAAGATGTCTGAAAAACCTGTCTGCGGTTATGTAAAACATCAAACAGAGAGTGACTTTATAAATATAATAAGTCTGTGGGGATGTGCATTTTTCCTGAGTACCCAGAAAACATATATTTTGAAAAAAATTAGATTAAAAACTTGCAATATTTATGCTCTGCGTAGGTCATAAGCAGTGATGTAAACAGTTGTGAGTCTCAGTTTTATTTTGAATTTATTACGTGGGGCCAAGCCCCAGTAGAAATGATTTTCTTCCTGAACGCAAGAAACATAGAACCAGCAATTATTATAGTGCTGGTTCAAAAGATCCTCTTTGCCCTTCTTGCCAACATGATGAGCTTTGGTGATGGCACCAGTCCATCTCCAGACTAAGCATACACTTATGGACAGTTTTGTTACTATTGTTTACAAGGACCTATTGATTTGTATTGGGCTGAATCAAAACCAGTTTTCACTCTGTTATTGTTGTTGCATAGTTGGGTAGAAATGATCACTCTTGCCTCATTACAAGAAGTCCCTAGTTCAAATCTTCTGTGTGGAGTTTGAATGTTGTGTGAATTTTCTCCAGGCACTTTGACTTCCTACCTCAGTCCAAAAACATGCTTCATTTTTTATGTATGGTGACTCTAAATTGTTCTTTCGGTGTAAATGTGACTTTGTGTTTCAATACTCGTTCCAAGACTCACCTATGGTCATGAGCATTTAGGGGTTGGACTGGGGGGAGGGGCTAAACCACCAAATGGTTCCAGAGTGCGGCTGTGACTGCAGCTCACCGCTCCCCCAGGGGATGGGTCAAATGCGGAGAACAAATTTCACACATTTAAGTGTGTGTGAAGGTCACCTGGCGAGAGCTCAGAGTCGAGATGAGAGAGTGTTCTAGGAGATGGTTTGGGTATCTAGTCCGTCTGCCTCCCAGCTTATCCAACTGGGCAGAGACCCCAGGGAAAACCCAGGACATGCTGAAGAGACTACATCTGTGACTGGCCTGGGAATGCCTCGAGGTCCCCACAGAGGAGCTGGCAGAAGTGGCAGGGAAGAGGAAATCCTGGGCATCTCTGCCTAGATTGTTGCCCTCGCGATCCAGTCCCAGATGAGCAGAAGATAAAGGGTGAAAAGATGGATGGATCCTTTTTTTATCTTGTGTAAGCAACAAAACATATTTTTAAATCATATGCTTCCTATTCAGTAGTCCCAGGGAGAGTCCATGAGGTTGATAAAAATATAGAAGATAAAGAAACTCCGAAAAGAGTTTGTTGATGTCAAATGCAGACTTGTTTTCATTTTGAAATACTTTCCTTTTCATATTTTGAGTCTTTGTAATAACCTGACCAGGGATGTGCAGAAGTAACATGTCAGCTGAAGGTACACCTCCCTCCAGGATCAAAGCTTGAAGTTCAGAAATCACAACATGCACTTTGTGCAACACAAAAAAAACACGAAAGAGATTTTAGATGAATTATTGATATGTGACAAGCTGGGAAAAACAAATGGCTTTTTTTTGTGTGTTTATGTGTTTTTGTATGTTTGCTTTGTTTACTTTGAATGGCTTGCTGCGATTGTCTGCATGCTCAAGTGTCTGCACGTCTCTTTGTTTGAGAGTAAGTTTGTGTGATGTCCCTCACAGCCTCACTGCGTGAACACCTTAAAGGCGACAGCTGGCACAGCAAACTTCTTAAGATTCTCTGTATTTAGCTCTCTATGGAACTCGACAACAGCAGCTGCTGTAATTGCCATGGGATAGTAGGCAGTCACTATAAGTGCCATGATGGATTTCCACTTCTGGAACCCCTTTGAGTCAGAATGGCTGCATCCATTCCTTCAATCATGGTTGCATTTTCAACTACAGTTAAATGAAAAACACATGGATTAATGCTATTCTTCTATTAACTTATGCAATGCTAAGTTAGACTTGGACATTTTCAACTGTAGTTTAACTGATGTGTCACATGATTCATTTAAGATGTAATCAATCTTAAACTAAGAATGATTTCTCAGACAAAAACAAAATTAAACAAAATAATCACTTACAGGCAAACTGATAGTTTTGTCCATCAGTCAAACAGCATGAGTGTTGCTCTATGTTATTGTGTGCATAGCGGCTCAGCATGGTGATCTGCCAATGATTAGCTGTAGAAACAAAAAGATGGGGCATGCCCAATCCTAAACTAACAAGAACTCAGTGTAAATGACAAAAAAGCCACCTTTAAAATAAAAAAGAAAAACTCGGTAGAGTGTCTTGTCATATTCAAAAATGGAGAGCAAGCAGGCTGATCAGAAACAAAGGTACAAAGCCAGGAAGAGCAATGGATGCATTCAACAGACTGACAAAGAAAGACAGTGATGGAAGGGGTGATAGGGGTGGTCCAAAAACATGCTTCATAAGTTAGTTGATGACTCTAAATTGACCTTTAGTAGTGAATCTGGCTGTGTGGTTGTTTATCTCTGTGTGACCCTGTAATAGACTGCCAAACCATCCAGGGTGTACCCCACCTTCACCCCTCAGTAACAGGAATTGGCTCCAGCGACCCAGTGAACCTGACCAGGAACAAGTGCACTTAGAAAATGGATGGATTGGTGATCCTGCAAAATTGCTTCATTTATTCAATTTCTATTTTCAATTTTACAATTAATTTAGCACAATTTGATGCAATCATTTTTTTAATTTCCATTTTAAAACCAAACTTCTTTGTTTATGAAAAAATGTCTTACAGAAGAAGTGATATAAACCAAATTAAGGTGAAATTTCTTTTAAAAAAGGCTATGAATTCTTATCCATGGCCAATGTCAACACTCAACTTAATGTTTTTTGCTTTAGTGTAGCATCTTAAGACAACCTCTGGAGTTAATAAGCTCTATATAAATACACTGTATTGAAATGTGTTAACTGTGGGTGTAAGCATGTGTATGCCCACACATGAAAAGTTAAAAACAGCAAGAACCAAGTTTAAAGAAGAGGACTGTGCCCAGCAGGTGTTTGAATCCTAAAGTGATTGATAGCATAAGGCTATTTGTTTCTGATGGTGATGTTGTTAAAAGGTGGTTTAATCAATGCAAAGAAGCACTGATGAAGAGGGAATGATTCTCAACATAAGCTGAGACACAGACGGTGAGCCTTCACTCTTCCATGCTAAAAGGCCCACATGAGGAAACATGAAAAAAGAAGAATGGGGGGCCATGACAACATTAACAGGATATTTTAAAGAGAACCCTCAGTCTAAAACCTCAAATACTTCTGAAACGATCTAATTTCTGCAGTAAAACCCATGGGTTCTCAGGGTCTCCAAGTATGGTGCTTCACCTGTGTTTTCTTTCATGATTCTGCCTGATTGCTTTTCCTCTTGGTGTTTTACTATTTATATATGCTGACATAAAAACGGTAGAAAGAGCAGAATCATTACCAGCTTTGAACTGAGTATGAAGCTGCAAAAATCTAAGGATTAAGGATATTTGGATAAGTGGATTATAGTGAGGGCACACTTTTGAAATAAAAAAACAAAAAATCAATATAGGTTTTTAAAAAGGCAGTTTGAGTTCCTTTAGAATGCATACATTTTAAACAAAACAGAACAAAATAAGGAACCAAAAACGGAAAAACGAAAACTTTTTTTGAAAAGATGTGCTAGTAAGGTAAAATGGATTTTCCCATACATTTTCCCAACCATTTCCTGCCTTTGTGTTGAAAGATTCATACTACTTTTATTAGTTATGCTACTTGGAAGTTTATGTAATGGCTGTTGAGCTAAATCTAAAGTCTAACACAAGCACAACATGCTCAAAGTAGAATGGAGTCAAAGATTCTGCATGGTGGATTTGATAATTCACTTAAATGTTGCAAATATTAAAAAAAAAGTCAGCAAAAAAGACTTTATCTAATTTACTTAAAATAATTAATGCGAAGGCCTACTAACACATTTTTGGTCAACTGTATCATGATTTCCTTCATGTTACACTGAACACTCACCGCTAGTCTAACACTCATATCTACTCCACAGACTTTGGAGCAGTGGAAGCACCACTGGGTTTGGTTAATGGCTCATTGAGTTACTGCCAAGGAGCAACATTTGCAGTGTTAGTTAGTTATTCAAACATTCATCATTCATTCATTCATTTTCCAATCCGCTTTATCCCTTTCGGGGTCACGGGGCTGCCGGAGCCTAACCCGGCTACTCATGGGCGAAGGCAGGGTACACCCCTGGACTGATCGCCAGTCTGTCGCAGGGGCCACAATCACACACCCATGCACACACACATTCACACCTAAAGACAATTTACAGTAACCAATTAACCTATGAAGCATGTTTTTGGACGGTGGGAGGAAGCCGGAGTCCCCGGAGAAAACCCACGCATGCACGGGGAGAACATGCAAACTCCACACAGAAAGGTCCCCCAGCCAGGACTTGAACCGGGAACCTTCTTGCTGTGAGGCAGGAGCGCTAACCACTGCGCCACCGTGCAGCCGTTATTCAAACAACACATACATTTTTTTTTTTTTTCATTTTAAATAACACACAGTTAAGTTATGTCCCAATTTTTTGGGCACGTCATGTGCTTTCAGGAGCGCGGTAAACACAGGTTTTTGAACGAGCAGTTAACCCATGGTGTTCCTACTGGACAAACTAGGAAGGGTGTCTTTTTCTTTTTCTTTTGCTACTTTTTCCTAGCACGTCTGCCACCTACAGCTGGAAGAATTTTGGCAGGAAACTTAAAAGAGGTGTAAATCTCGCCAGTCTTGCTCTAGGTTTTTTGTTTAACAGCTCTATTCTGAGTATGAAAAATGTGTGTAGCATAATTATGATCAGGCACAAACCGTAAATAATAATTGCTTCGTGATTAATTTTCAAATGGTTGGCAGTTCTGTGAATTGCAAGGGACGCCATCCATACGTCACTACTAACTCCAGGTCCATGAATGGTCAAAGTTCAACCTGGTTTGACTTTCAACATGTGTTCAATGGCTGCAGGATTCGATTTTTTCATTGAATATGATTGCTTGAATGCAGGGCAGTGTGATTGTAAAGTTTTTAGTAAAGACAATGAGTCAGTTTCCAACAGAGGATGCTCTAATATTGGCTCTAAAAATTTATTTAAAGTTGTCACACTACTTGTTAGAAAAAGAGACGTCTTGTAATTGACTTTAAATAAGAATATTACAACTTGAAACTTCATTATCTTTTTTGTTGTTTTTAGTAGATACATTTCACATAGTAACTATGTTGTAATTAAATGATTTCTGCATTCCTCAGCTGGACAACAAATTTACAGAAATCAGTTTCATTCCCTCCAACAGAAAAAAAGGTATTAGCTGAATGAATAACTATTTATCGGCAAGATAGGAGCTTGATGTCCACTGACCCTCTATGAAAGCAACAGACCTTGCTGGCACCCAGTTATGTAGAGTTCTCTAAACAACTGAAAGGCCTCCTATAACCACCTTTCCAACTGAAGCCGAAAAATAGTGTGGGCTATTTCTGTGAGCACTGACCCGAGTGAGACCCTTCACAGTGCCTTGCATTAAAAACCCACATCCCATGCAGTCAATTTGATCCCCAGCCATTGGAACGACACAGGGCAACAGAAGAATCGCAGAGAAAGGGGGATTTGTATGTGTTTTCCAAATTATAAAAAGCAGCTCTGTCCTTCGTTTCTAAACATCCAAAGAGACAAACACTGCCAGCATCCACTTCAACAAAATATTCTGTGTGTTTCCTCTTGAAAGAAAAACTCAATCAAGAGAGATTGGATCTGAACCTAAATGAAAGGTTTATTTCTGCATGCACATAAAAACAATAAAAAAATTAAAGCAGATACTTCAAAGGGTTGTTGTGACCATCAATGTATATGTTACATGTTCTGGACACAAAGCTGAGATCTCCCCTGATCAAAGCAAGGAGCCAGACCCAGGAGATCCCAGTGCAGAGACCCTGTTCACTGAGAAGGTTCAATCACTGATTTGGAGGTCCCTATGAGACATACACTGGAGTCCAAACAAAATGTAAAAGGAATAAAGTACATAAAAGGACATAAAGGAACAGTTATTAAGATATTAAGATAGTGATTAATAACAAAGTAAATAGGTAAGTGAATTATTAAACAAGTAAATAAATAGAATAGATAATAGAAGTAATAACAACGAAATCTAAATTAATTAGCGTGATTTTTTTAGATATTATTATTATAATTAATAAAATAATAACAGAACTGAATCCACTGCTTTACTGTGTAGCATACAAAGTCTGTGTTACACTGGAAACTGTGACCTGTCAGATGTTGTGCTCAATCTCCCACCTCCTTAAAGCTGTTGCTTTAATGTCAATAATGGTATATAATGACAATAAAGCAAAACATTATACTGTTTTCAGGCTTTTTTTGTTATGATTTAATATAAAATGTGATCATCTGGAGGTAGAACAAAGAAATCTCTACTACTTTTCTCAGCATGTTTGACCTGATCAAAAGTTATTGAACTAAAAATTACAGTTTTTCTTATTACCTTGAGAAAATATCCAACGTATCAGTACTTTAGAATGCCAATTGAATGGCATGTAGCTTTTTTGCATTTATGTTTTGTATCCATCAACAAAATATGAATTCACATTTCAGTGAAATGCATTTAGACATCTTATAAACATTTCTTAATTCAAGCAATTTGATTTTTTTTTGGTCTTAAATCATTTTTTTTCTTTTCCCAAGTGTATGGAGCATAAGGACTTATTTTGAAAAAAATGTCTTTATTTCTAGATCCTAGCTCTTAATGAGAAAAAAAAAATAGACTGGGTTGGTTTTGAGAAAAGCTTGAAAAGGTGTATAGCAAAGACAAGCTAAAACAACCTAAAACCTGGTTAGGTATCTTGAATGTCTACAGATTGTTGGTTGGATTGTAGTGTTGTGACTGCAGAGATACTCCTTAAAACAGTGGGGGTCCATTCATTACAAATCTGTCAGGGGAAAGAGTTCAGTCTGCTGATCTGAATCCGTGTGTTACAAAATAAAATAACCAGTTTCCGAGAAGAAGAAAAAAAACAGATTAAAGAACTCATATTTTCTAAGTAAGGATTATCAGTGACACTGTTTTGAACCAGCTCAGAAAGTTTTGCCCCCAGACAAAATAAAAACACTGACAAATCTGTTCTAATCCTTCAAATGCAGACAAGCCTTTTTATCTTAAACACCACAATTTGTTACATCAATTAGGAAAAAAAATCTTCTTAAGATATGCTCCAACAATAAAACAATCTGCCTGGCAAAGATTTTTTCATTCATCGAATAAATAAAAAAGCCTGTTTCTAATCTGATCAAAACCTCATAACAACAGCGGAGCATTGACATGGGAAAAAAAAGAAAGTTAAGCAGCTTAACCTCTTTTCTCTTGTCAAAGATCAGAGACAGTAATCATGAAGTATGATTATTTAAAACAGGACTGAAATAACTGCATGAATATGCTGGTAGAAAAAAAAAAGTCATAAAAAGTGTTCCCTGAAAATCCATAGCCACAGAGCCATACTTTAGCGCTTTACTGAGAATCTCAGCAGGGAACTGATTCTCTGAGCTGTAATATGAAGCAGCTTCAAGCTAATACCCTGCAGCAAAGCTGTGAAATGGCCTTCAGGAGTTATGATGGCCAATGTAAATGAATACTGCAATGATTCATGGGAGACACAGCCATTGGTGCCCTCTCTGTCCTTTTATGGTCATTATAAAGCACAGCCTCCATACACCTTAGTGCTGCATGGCCTCTGAGACAGGAGGAGATGTGGGCAAAAGCAACCCTAAAAAAAAGAATAAAATTAAGGAGAATAAAATTTTTAGAGAGCACCCATGTTCAAAAACAATTTTCACATATTGTGTTCAAACAGGTCTGTTGCTACGCAATACAAGCCCATGTACTCACTGTTGGAAGAGGCTTGGTTAGAAATTTCAAAGAGGTGCAAATCTTGCACCATACTTTTCTTTCACAGCTCTATTCCAATGTATGAAAGACTTGGTGTGATAGAATTCAAGCTAGTCACAAACTGCAATTATTAATTTCTTCTTTGTGATCATGCTTACAATGGTTGGCGCTTACATGTTTTGAAAAGAACACTACCCACATGTCACTACCCAATCCAAGTCCCTGATTGGTCAAAGTTCAACTGCTTTCACTTTCAACAAACATTCAATTGCATTGTGTTTTGTAGGTGAATTCCAAAAACAGACTAAAAACTTGCGTAGCAACACATTAACTTGAAGTTACTGGGCATGTATTGCACATTCAAGAATACACCATGCACAGTTTCACATTCAACCAGTGGTCACACACTGGACAAGCAGGGAGGGGATTCTTTTTCTTTTGTTTTTACTGTCAACTAGCGCTTTTCCGCTATCTACAACTGGTAGAGGCTTGGTACGAAGAGTCAAAGCAGTGCAAATCTTGAGGCTTTTTACTACAAAGCTCTATTCCAATATAGGACAGACCAAGTGTTATAGAATTCTGGCTGAACACAAACTGCAATTATAAATTTCTTCTTTGTGATCATGCGTTCAACGGTTGGCACTTCAGTGTTTTGAAAAGGATGCTACCCACATCTCACTACTAAATCCAAAGCCAGAAACGAGGGTTTACATGCGCTGATATACTCTTCATTAGAAATGGTTGCTCAATTGCACATTTTCTAGCCTAATGTGAATGTAGCATGAGAGAGTCTTCTGACACCAGACCCCACCACCTCACACGTGTGCATGCATTAAACATTTCTTTAGTGGTTTCATGTTGCTGAAGAGTTGTTTCTTGGGCATCTTTTAATGAGATATTCACAAGCCTGACCATTTGTTTCAACGCAATTAAATTCATCAAAATATAAGCGGAAATCAAAAAAGAGCAAATAAGGAAACCAAAGGCGATGATGAAACTAAAGGATGAAGCAACACTTTGTGTCTAAACATGTCAAATTTGCGTTTGTTAAACAGGAGAGGGCAAGCAAATGCAGCGTCTTGTTGTTTTAGCTCCTCAGAGGAAGTCACAGCACATTGACCTGGTTTTCACCAAAAATGCTCATTCGAGCAACCACAGTGTGAGGAAACCTACTTTAAGCCCTCGGGGCTGTCACAACCAAAGAATAGGAGAGCCGCAGCTTCCAACCGTTGCTTCTTTATTTTAGTTTCGCACTGCAGTGAGACAGCTGGATAATTAACGTTGACAAAAAGCCATGTCAATGGCATGAAGTCTTGTCAGTTTTAAGTTTAACTTTTTTTTAACCTCACTTTACCTCCTGATGAGCCAGTCAAATAAAGCCATCGCCTGAGGGACGAGAGCGCTCATCCTCTGAGCGGGCCCAATGTGACACATTTAAAACGAGAGGGAAGAAACAGGCAAATGTCTAGGCAATTAAAGAGAAGGCCGATGAAAAGTTGCTGCTAGGCACAGTTGTACGACAATGAAGGAAAAGAAAATGAAGCTCCTGACTTCATATCAGTGCCAGATTCTTTTGTTCAGATCTTCAGCCAGGAACGCGAAGACTTTCACCTCGAAAATTATTCATTTTTCCCTGCAGACTTCCTTTTGATGGAAATGCTTCTTTTTCTGTTCATGTGCATTTAGGAGGGGCAGAAATGTAAATCTAAATCAGTGAATACGTAAATATGTGTAAGAGTTATTAGAAGAATTCCTTGTAAGTATTTGAAGATGTGTTGCAAACATGCCAAACTGAAAAGTTCTGTAGAAGTGTTCTCTGAAATGTAATTAAGGAAATGAGCAGTAAGATATGAAACTATGAGTACAACCTTTCTTTATGATCAGATGAAATATATAGGTTTATATGCAGAACTGAGAGGGTTGTGTAGGTATTTTGTTCTTTTAAGAGGTCTAATACAGAAGTAACGAGCATGCTTCTCCTATATAAAGAATTAAACCTTTTTTATTCGCAGCTCAAACATTTACACAGACATTGCTCAAACATTAGCACAAGTACACCGAAAAATTACTACATTTTAACGAACTATGAGGCATACTTAGAAGGCTTACTTTTTAAAAAGATGACAGTGCACGTTATCATCAAGACGGCCTAATAAATGGATTGATTCTGATTGTGCTTTTGGATGTTGAAGCGATTCTGAGAGGTACACTCCGTTTTGTCAAAGTGTCAAAGTATGTTTTTTTAAGGAGTTACAAACAGGTTTGGGTGTTATTGTAAAAATGTTAATGTGACTAACTTGTTGCAGTGTTTTCCTTTCCTAGTTACTAACAAAGTTACAAGTTAGCATAGTCACAGCAACATTTGTTTTAGCAGTAATGTAGCATTACAGGTATTGTGACTTCTCTTATTGCGGCTAACACCTCTAAAATGGCTAACATGTGGGGTGTTACAAACAAGTTCAGAAATTACTGTGAACACAGTTAATAAAGTCTGACTGACTGATGAACTTCTCTGACTATTGTTTTGCGTAATGCGTCTTAGAATTTGGTTCACCTTATACAGGACATACATTTGACGATTCATTAGAGGTGCTCTTATAATATGTAAAACAACAGACATATACAAGGATGAGGGCTCTCGTCGTCAAAGTTTTGATCAAATGATCATTCAAATTTCACCTCACTTGTTTCTTGATCTGAAGAACAATCATATTAGGTCAGGTTTCTTGATTTTGTTCTGTTTTGAGCTTTTTTCCCCTGTCAGTCCCACCAGGTTTAGGTTACCAATCATCCACCACTGTCTTGATTTTAGTTAACTGTCCTCAGTGTTTTTCAGTCTTTGGTTTGCAGTTTCTGACAAGAGATTTCCAAGAACTGGTCAGAAGCAAGTCAGGGGAAACCAAGCTACTAGGCATCAGATCAATCAGAAAGTAAAGAGTCAGTTAGAGCTGGGTATTGTTTTTGTACAAAAGGAGAACAATTTTCTAGTAAGAATACAGATTTATTGAGATGTTTTTATTATATAAAAGGAGGTTGTTAAAACCTCACACAGGCTCAGTTCTCACTGCTTTTTGGTTCACAACAGTTCCACACAACCCCACATCAATGCTTCTTGATCTGTGCCCACTGCTGGGCTTACTATGATGACAAACCATCCAACAATGGCAAAAACACAAAGCAACTTTTTACGCTTCTGTGTTGCTTTGATTCTACTATCTTTTAGTCAGATAGATTAGAACAAGAACTTCAATTTCATGGGCTTTTTATTTTGAACACAAACAAGGACCCGAGTTTACCATTTTTTTTCTTGAAATGCTCTGTTCCTTCAGGCTTCTAAAGACGTTTTTACTCAGCAGAAAATCATCAATCACTGCTGAACATGCCACAAAGTATGCTGCATGCTTTTTGACTCCAGTTATCAAAAAGTATGTATTCATCTTGAAATATCGACAGTTCTGTTTCATTCTCCAGCAGTATTGTTGATATCTATAGTTGTTTTTATTGATATTTCTTTGGACTATGGTGAAATCAGTATTTCATCTGTGGACAGTTTGTCAGAACATAACACAAGTGTTTGAAGTTAAAAGCATCAAGGGTTAAATATGGAGTCCGTGACATCAGACAGCCCATCTCATCTAAGACTTTGGTCAGCTGGCAGCTCTTCACCTGCACTGGGGTATTAGAACAAATCCACACAGAAGGAAGTCGGCCCCAGTTTTTATGAGCTCTGCTGTCACAATTAGGAATTGACGAATAAAGTTGGAGACAAATGTGAAACCTGTAAATACATGCAATACATGTTGTTGTTTTGACTGGGAAAATGGATAAATGGAATTAGCAGGTTTAGAAATGGATGAAATGTGTGTGCATTATTCCCGTAAAAGTGTATTAATTGTTCTTCACCTTTACAGTACATTACAGTAATGGATAATCTCACATTAGCAACATTTGACATTCAGTCTGTAACCATTATCCCCCTGCATAACATTGTGTTTGTGTAAGAGGGGCTCCTGACTGATGCCACAGCCCTAAATGTCTGATAACCCTGGCGATAGCTTGCCTTGCCCACATCCTCATTAGGAAAGTACAGGACAGGAAGTAAGTTGGGTAAACAAGCTCCATCCATTCCATTAATAGCTGCAAGCTCCCCTGCCACCACGTCATTAATTATCTGGTCTTGCACAGAGATTAGAAGTGGAAAAACAACAAGCCATGTGCCAGCATCTACTGCCTGGAGGTCTGCTGACTTTTTAATTAGATAGGCATTCCTGATGAAGCTAAAGCATCGCAGGACTTACTCAGACGTTCATTCTGATATTTAATTGCTATTCTTTTTAAAATGTGTCAAAGCTCTGCCGCTGCACAGGATATTACTGATTTTACTTAACTGAGTTTCACTATTTAAGAGTGGCGGAACAGCGCCTTTTTTTTTTCCAACACAACCTAAGTACAAAATAGATTCCCTCCTGGAAAAATATTGTCAAAGAAAAAGAGAGTCCAAATGTAAAAAAAAAAAAATCCCGCTAAATTACTCCAAATGACAAAAACTTGCTAATGTGATTCTCCGAGAGTTAGTCATCTAATTTGCAGACTAACACCAACTCAAGGACATATTTAACCCTTTAATACCGGAGATATCACAAAAAAGCAAACACGCTCTTCGAACTACTGTATCTCTTTGACCTTTTCAGGAAAGATTGAAAAATCTTCTAAAGGCATTAGTTTACATATGAGACATGCTTTTAATATGTAAATAAAACATTAGGCTTCATTTCCATCATTTATCCTTTCAAAATAACACAAAACAAAATAATGGTGTGTGCAAAAGTTTGGGCACCCTAAAGAGTTAGCACCTTGTGCTGCCCCCCTTGGCAAGAATCACAGCTTGTAAATGCTTTTTGTAGCTTGTAGCTTTTTTGTAGAATTATTTTGTTTTCTGTCATTTTGAAAGAGTAAATGATGGAAAAAAAAAGCAACATTTTTTTTACATATTAAAAGGATGTCTCATCTGTTAACTGACACCTTTAGGAGATTTTTCAATCATTCCTTCGGTTCTTTATTCACAATAATATAACATCTTACCTGGGGTGCCCAAACTTTCGATCCCCACTGTATATGTGTATTCGTTCTGGTGTGTGCTTAGTGGTGTTGAAGCGGTTTAGAGAGGTACACCGCACTCTGTCGAAATGTCACTTTATTATTTTTTACGTGTTGCAAACAAGGTTGGAAGTTACAGGTATTGTGATTCCACTGATGAGGCTAACAGTTTAGTGTGTTACAAACACATTCTTAGAGTTACTGTAAATGGAGTTGATAAAGTCTGACTGACTTTTCTCTGACTACTTTGTCCCGATTAATCCGCCTTAAAATTCAGTGGGCGTTACATGACATGTAAAAAAAAAGACTATTGATGGTGCGCTTTATAATCTGCATCCTATAATGCAGAAAATACAGTGCACACTTGACAGGACACAGTAAAAAATAGAATTTCATGACTTGCGTAACTGCAGAAAACCTGAGTTTTCTAATTATTTCTGTCTCTTTCCCTCTTATTTAATCCTAAAGACCCTGTATAGAACACCACAGATGTTTTAGAGTTTACCCGATTTAATTAGCTAATTGTTTCAGCCGATGTAGACTTGATGCATTGTTTAATGCCAGCCTATTACTACACTGAGTTTAGGTCTCATTTAAACATGTTAAGAGCTAATGAAAGAATGAGGAAATCCAAACTCACACTGAAACAGTATATGGGTTTTGCATACAGTACTTGAAACAAGAGTTCCTTTTAGCTTCATAGAAATAACTGAGTGCTTTAAATGCAACTTAAGATACTTAATCTTTGGTATCTCGTATGTAGTGTGTGCGAGAGCAGGGACAGAAGGAGGGGTTTTTGGCTTCAGCCTCATTAATTGCACCTTTAAAAAAAAACAAAAAACATTGCAGTCTGTGCTCATGTGCTTCAAGCTCCATTGTTATCAGCTCAGCTTTTGTTTGGAATCGACCTTTGACATATAACAATGACAGGGTCATTGTTATATGTCCGCCCATTTCTCTCTCTTTTGCCGGCACAGAGGTGCTAATGCATGCTTTTATTTCAAGCAAAATAGATAATTGTAATGCCCTGTTCGCTTGTCTTCCTGGGAAAAGAATATCAAACCTTCAACCACAAAAAAAAAAATCCCATGCGTGCTGACAATGACCAGGGGGCGGGAACGCATTACACTAATTTTAAAATCGCTGCATTGGCTCCCTGTGCAATTCAGGATTGATTTTGAAATTCTTGTATTGGTTTATAAATGCTTTTATGGTCTTGGGCCATCATATCTGACTGACATGATTTAATGTTATGGGCCCTTGCGGACACTGAGTTCCTTTGGTACAGGCCTTTTGGAACTTAAACATATGGCGAGGCCTCTTTTAGTTACTATGGACCTCGCCTGTGGAACAGCCTCCCAGAGAGCCTCAGGGCAGCAGAGACTGTCCTTGTTTTTAAAGGAAGGCTTAAGACCTACCTTTTTAATCTGGCTTTTATCTGGAATTTACAAACTTATTGATATTTAAATAATTTTACATTATTTATCTTTTTACTACTTTGACATTTGTTTTCACTGTGTGATTTATATCTCTTTGTTATTACTTATCTATCTATCTATGTATTTATTTACTTTTTTAAACATTCACTTACCTATTTATTTTCTTATTAATCTCTATCTGAACTCTATTTTTCACTATTATGTACATTTATGTACTTTATTCCTTTTACGTTTTGTTTTAACTCCAGTGTTTTCCTCAGAGGGACCTCCAAATCCTCTTCTCAGTGAACAGGGTTGCTACACTGGGATCTCCTGGCTGGGTCACTGGGTCTGGTTCCTTGCTTTGATCAGGGGGGACATTGGAAATGTTTTTAATGTGAAGAACTCTGAGCTACACTTGCTGGAAACGTGCTCTATAAATAAAGTTTGATTTGATTTAAAAAAAAAACTGTACTTTTTCTTCTCTGCAGCCACAATGTGGAAGGTTCCTCTTCCTTATCCCCCTTTAATCATGCAATGTTTTTTCTTTCCTGCCATTTTTCTCTTGATCTGGGTTCTAACCTCTCATGCCTCATTTAGTTGTGTGTGCACCTTTTAATACCATTAATTATTGGTAAAACGTTTTTTTTTTTTTTTTTACTTGTTCTGTCCAACAGCTGAGCAATCAGATATGAGCTGAGAGCCTCTTGTGTTAGACAGATGTTACAATCGGGAGTTTTAAATCTTCTGACGCACAAGGTGTATGTTTGTATAAACCCCTTTTGTAATTTAAACTGAACTTAATCTATATTGATTATGTTTGTAGCCTTTTTTTGTTGGACCGGGCGTAAAAGAAGAAGGGGGAAGAAAATAGAGGGATGTTAGAAGGGGGGTAATGGCACATAAGGGGAAAAAGGGTCTGTGGGTTCCAAAGGTTCAAGTAAGATGCAGTGGAGCAGTGTGGAGCAGTTAGGGTCAAAAGAGGTGCAGGTTTACATGCAGAAGAAAATGTAAAATGTGCCGTAGATAAATAAAAAGAAATGGTATTCAAGAAAGAGACCCAAATGTGTAGGGGGAAAGGACAGGAGTGTTCAGTGCATCCTGACAGGTTTCCTGTCAGCCTGCAACTATAGCAGCTTAGCTAATGGGATAGTTCAGGGGTGGCTTTTTGTGATGCATACTTATGCTTCCTCAGTACTCGCTCCTTCTGTGACCTGGAAATCCTTTCTCTTTCAGCATTCATGTGGATATACCATTCACTTAAACCTACTTGAAGGAGACAAAGATAAGACGAGGATTGTGGGTGAGCTCAAAGGAGAGCAACCATAAGTGTAAGCTGTGGAAAGAAAACTTCAAGAGTCCTGAGAAATCCTGGGTCTTCGAATATAACACGTAACTTTATAAATTGTCTCATACTTTTTTTTAATGTTCTCTGTCTTTGACCCTGGTTTTACTCTCTTTTATCCAAATGACGTGAAAGTTTTTAAGGTTGAAAGCAACAAAAAATATGAAACCATTGCAATCTGAGGGATTCAGCTCGAGCTATTATCTGATTTTCTAAACCCTAACCTTAAAGTCCCATCCCGATCATCTTTTGATCTATTGTAAGTGTTAAATGGTGTATACTTATATAGCGCTTTTCTACCTTCATTGAAGGCCCAAAGTGCTTTACAGTCACAGTCCCATTCTCTTATTCACACACTGATGGTGGCTCCGCTGCCCATCACTGACGCCAACCTTCCATCAGAGGCAATGTGGGGTTCAGTGTCTTGCCCAAGGAGACTTGGAAACATGGGCGGGCATGGCCATTATCCATTCTCGGATAAGATTGTATCCACCCCAAACTGTGGTGCAGATTCCTCACCAGAATGTTATTTGGTGTATGCCACTGCACGAAGTCTAAAGTTTCAGTGCTAAGTTGTCGCTTTTCTTATTCATCGCTACACAACACAAATACGACAGACTCCCAGCATCTGGACTACTGTGCATGAGTTTGTGTGTGTCTTAAAGGAGTCTGGTCACTGTTAGAGACCGGTGTCTAAAACAACAAACACCTGTTAGACCCGACAGACATTGGAGACAGGACACAATTGGAAGATAGAGCATATTGTGCATTTAAAATGAAAGAATTGAAACCCCCTACATGTTTTCCAACCAACTTGCCATTGAATATCCTTATTGGCTAAACACACCTGATCCAAGGAATCAGAAGGAGGCTGTCCCTCGAGGCCTGGAGTTTGACACCACTGGTAGCCAGTATACCACCATTTACTGTTTCTTTAAGACAAGGATGGCCTTCCAGGCACAAAAACACACAACAAACTTTGTTTTTATGACAGGGTTTCATCAAACCAAGACTGCAAGAAGACTTTCAAAGTCATCTCATCTTTCTTCTGAACAGAAAAAATGGACTATGAGTGCAAGGCAGTAAATTGCATCAATCACTGTCACTGTCTAAGATATGCTTGGGAGTAAATGTCCTTCAATGTTGATACCTACAGTCGATGTGATCAGCGCACTTTCAGTCAAAGAAGGCAAAAGAGCTGGAAACCCATCCAACACTCGTTTGGGATGCACTGCTTTGTGATGGTGTGATTGGCCTTTAAAAGGTCCAGGATCAGTCTCTCTGGTTATTAAAATGGTTTATTGCTTGATTTTGATAAGTTCTGCTTCCCTTTATTAATGGTGAAATGGTAAAAAGACAAAGTAGATGGTGACCAGAGATCCACACTTTCCTAAAGCAGAAACACACAACCATGCCAGTACCCTCTGCTGAACGCTTTAAAAGGTTTTCATAGTCTTCTCACAGCCATATGGCAAGCTGAAGGTCATCTGCAGCGTGCTGTGTGTGTGTCAAATGAACACTAACTTGAATAATTGAATGTAAGGAACTGTATGAATACTGATGAACCACAGGGAATAACAGATGTGCGGTTTCAGTAGTTGCTTCCGTATGAATTTTCTGGAACTGGCAAGCAGAACTCTGCCATGTCCCATTGCCAACCGGGCCTTGGAATGTTTCTTTTATTCTGCATTTCTCTTTTACACATATACTTACTGACTCCAAAAAAAAAGAATAGTATCCGTTTAAAGAGAGTGCTAACTCCTCAACTATGAAGGACTTTCAAATGCGTGTGTCATTTCTGTTGAGGGGCATAAGCGCTGTGTAGCATAAAGGCTGCTGGATTTTCCAAATCAATGGTAAATGTATAAAAATTCAAATGGGAAAGCTGCCTATAATCCAGGCCTCGGTTTTGGGCTATAATTAGCAGATCCTATTATTCTGACAACAGCTGTCCTACAGTGGAATTGCGGTGCAGAGGGATACATTTTCTGCACATGGTAGAAGCTGTTTCCATGCTGAAAACCAAAGAAAAAAGAGGAACATTCCTCTGCTAAGTATTACGTGATTAGGCTTAGCTGGGACGATTTAAATATTTTATCAACTAAGCATAAATATGTTAGGACTATATTACAGATTCAGGTCGTACTGTGTATTACATCTATTCCCAATTAAACACATAAATTCAATGCTCCCGTTTTAACATAAGGAACAGGATGACTGCTGGCAAAGATGCAAAACTGGTCCAAGGATTTAAGCCTGTATTCAAGGCTGTTGGAGCACAAAACCGATGAAAAGAAAAATGAAAATACAGAGATTAGCATAAAAGGAGACCCTTTAACTCTGTTTTTGGAAGCAAAATGCTTTTACTTGGAGAGTAAATCCCTCTAGAGGCAGTGATTTAACCGCTGTTTGCACATCTGTCTGGATTTGCATCAGCTTCAAGAGTCCACCCCATCAAGCAATCCTGTGAGCACCTACAGACATTGTCCTTCCCCAATCTCTCAGCAGCAGATATCATTCATGACCCCATCAGTAACAAAACTCCAACACTCACATTCTCTTTCATCTTTAATAAATCAACACAGCAACACCCACGGATTACCGTGGCCTTCAGGAGAGGAATTTATCATTCAGCTGTTGACCAAATCTGGCACAACCCAAGCTTTGCTGGCAACAGCGTCAGAGGTTACATATATTTTGTTGATTTATCAGCATGCTATACTGGACATGGCAAAATAAAATATGGTCCTCGGGACATAGGCCATTTATCTTGGAACCAATCTTCACCACAAGGACAAGCAAAATAGGAAAAAAGAAAACAGTGTGTAAAATAAATAAAACAGTCGTTTCTATGCCTGAAGTCACCTAATGCAGAGAGCTGCCACACTTTACAGATATGTATTTGCCTGAATCTATTCATAATCTCAGAGGATCCCTCTGATGCTACGTTCACACCCACCTCGGCAGCCATTTCCAATGAGAAGTCTATGTAAACACGTGTAAACGCACATTTTGGGCTTCTGCGTACAAAACTCTCGCATTCATGCATGGCTATGCAACTTCTTAATTCTATTTTAGGACTCTGCGCACAAAAAGTGCGACCGTTGAATGGTTCACTGTTGCAAGTTCAAAAGTTGAACTTTGACTAATCGGGGACTTGGATTTGGTTGTGTATATTTTTGAATTCACTGAAGTGCCAACCTTAAAAAAAAAAAATAACTGTGGTGTGTTCCCGGCTAGAATGAAACGACACCAAGTCTTTCACATTTCAGAATAGAGCTGTAAAATTAAAAGCCTGGAACAAGATTCGCAAGATTTGCACCACTTTAACATATCACACAGAACCTCTTCCAACTGTAGGTACGTTCACTAGTATTGGATAGGGATTGTCCAGTGTGAACACCATATGTGAAAAGTGCCTTTGAGAATGCACATGCCCGGTGTGAACGTAGCATATGGTGGCACCCTAAAACGATGGGATTGTGCAGTATTTTATGTACCAGCACTTTTTAAAGCTCCAAACAATCCGCTGTTGTGTACAGACTTTTCAGTCACATTTTAATATTCTGAATGAAACCTGTTTAAAGATACCCTTAAGAATGAGCAGTAATCTGGTATTAAGCTGTTAGAAAAGACGTCAAAGAACAAATGTTGCTGACATTATGATGTATTATTAAACATCCTCGTGATGACAAAATTGGTAATTGCTGGACTCTTCCAGATTGTCCGTTGGTGTTGAAACGCTGTACGTGATCCTCAAAGTGTTTGATAATCACTGTGTTTGTATCCATCCATCCATTGGATGGCAAGTAGCAGCAACCCAAGCATAAATGCCCCAATTAACTTCTCTTTAGTTTCCTTTTTCAGCTTCTGTATGAGAACATAGGGGAGTAATCAGGCCAGCAAAAAAAAAAAACAAAAAAAAAAAACAACAAACAAACAAAATGCTCTCCTTGTTCTGATTTAGTGCCTTCTTCATGCTGGACATGGCGATAATCTCTTACCAGGATCACCAGTCCAGACCCCCTCTAGCTAGCTGCTCACAGCATCATCATTTTGAGCCTTTCAGATGACCGAACTTCCTCCACCTGTAGTAAGGAGAAATCCCAACATCCTGAAGCAAAGGGTTTTTTAGAGCTTTTTTTTCTTCCTCTCATTTTTTTTTTGCCATGCAGGAGGGTATGACCAGATTCTTGGAGCACCC
This sequence comes from Adrianichthys oophorus, assembly GCA_036245035.1. Taxonomy (NCBI): domain Eukaryota; kingdom Metazoa; phylum Chordata; class Actinopteri; order Beloniformes; family Adrianichthyidae; genus Adrianichthys; species Adrianichthys oophorus. The sequence continues at coordinate 2,414,139 of BSAI01000162.1, forward strand.
TGACCTTAACATGTCTGACCTGATTGTTTGGGTTTTTTTTTCAACATTTAATCAGAGGGGGTTACTAATCAAAAGACCGCATGGTAGAGATTGTTTTTTTTTTCAAAAAGAAATGAGGTGTAAGTGGTGTACTGCATGTGAATCTTATGAATCTGCTTTGTCTGAAGAGTTAAATACTCCCCTATGAGCCAGTTACAGTTTAGGACTGCACACTAGTTTACCCTGAAGAGTAAATCTGTAACAGATTCTTCTAGAGGGCCAAGACACAGCTTGCTGCCTGAGACCCAAGCATCAGCCTAGAGTACAGACAAACACAAAGAAGCCAGTTTGGTGCAAGTATGAGAACAGATTTCACCAGGCATATGGGATCTCAATGGGGACTCCACAAAGCAGACTGTTGGCAATGCCCTTTGTACCGGCAGAAAACAATTAGTCCTGGTTCCTTCATGTCCTGATAGGCCTTGTTTGGATCAGTAACAGCAGTGCACACAGACAAAGGATCAAGGAGAAAATGTGAAATGATTCATCTGGATTCTACCTGTCTCATCTGGGTTTTTTCTGCTCTTATGACCCAAGAGAAGATGCACCACAGCTTCTCTGGCAGCAACAAAATACTGCTCATCCTGCCTTAATAAAAAGACAAAGACAGGGACAGAGCGAGAAGGGGTCATCTCATACCGTGCCATGTCATCCTTCTGAACTATCTATTCAGTGGAGATGACCTAAGGTTTTATGAAGTACAAGCTCTATAGGGATGGCACGCTTTCGATGTCTTTCATCTTCCCGGTTCAGATGATGTGTGTTGTAGGGCCATGAGAGACAGATGAGTCATGCAGCATATTTGTGTTCTGTACCAAAGTTATCAATCATTGCAAATTGGTGAAAAGTAATCTAACAAAGCTGATAAAAATTACTCCGCTCATTCTTCATTCAATATATTGAGACAAAGATTTTCAACTGCTTTCAGAATCGTAAATTATTTGACAATACACACACACACACACACATATATATATATATATATTTTTGTTTTGTTTTGTTTTTTTGTTTCGGGTGAGATTGGGATCTCTGTGATTTAAGCTCACCAGTGGTGCGTGTATGCTCACTATAAACCCCTCGAGGGTAGAGAAATGGAAGCCGACGCTCTCCTTCCAGCACAGCAGTTTCCTTACCACATACAAACTACCTCTGACAAACTGCCCAACAACCCCTGAAATATCACCCATAAAACCCAATGCCACTATAAACCTGAAGCTGTCAGCTGATTTGTGAATCCAATTACCTTCCTCTCTGTAATGGGTGTGTTCAGTGCAATGATGTAATTCAGCACCGGCTGACATCTGTCAGCAAAGCCTATGCATTGGATGGAGTACAGCAGCCAGAACTGAAAAGCTAAAACTTTATGGCAGAAATACACAGATTCCCTTCACTGTGTTGTAAGCAAACCCCAGTTAGGAGCAGTCCAGATCTTTAGCTGCATGGCAACTTCATTTACCTGAATCATTTGCTGTATAATACCAATTTTATGAACTTTTAATTGTTTTGAAGTGCCGCTACATACACTGGACCATGGTGAAATTAACGTGTGGTGGTATCCTGAATTATTTGTATCATTTCAACTAACTGAAATTGACCATAAGAGATAAAATTAATCTTTCTATGTATTGATGGCTTTCCTTTTCTATTAAACATACCTTAGAAAAAATGCTTTTTCAATTCACTTTTTTACAGATTTCCTTTTTAAGAATAAAATCTAAACTAAAAGAGGCAATATTATCTTTAAGAGCTTTTTTATCAAATACATTTGCACCTTTTACAGTAAATTTTTTATTCGTTTAAAATCCCCAGTTTTTATGATACCTAATGATCTTTGTGTTGTACTATTACTTCCAGGAAAGCTTCAGATTCTATTTTAATTAGTGAGATTTTCATGGACGTGACTAAATTGATAACAAACTTTGTGCTGGCTATGTTTTAAAGTAAATTATACACACAAAAAATCCTTTTACATATTTGAGGAACTGCTGGCATTCAGTATTTCTGCATTGGACATTACCGCTAAAAGACAGAGCATGAGACTAACGTTTTTCTGTACTCCAACCACAAATATAAGATTATAATAGATGGATAATTTCTGACCTTCCCCACTGGATTCTGCATGGCAAGAGGGAATTCTGAAACAGTACATTGACTCAAGTAGTAAATGGATGGAACAAAGTGAAGTTCAAAGCTCTAATGGGTCTACCTAGCCCTTAATAAAAAAAAACAAAAAAACCCCCACAAAATTAAGATCTAAATAAAATAATTTATCTTCTGTGCCATATTACAGCAAACAAACACATGGAGTTGTCATGAATTTGAAACATAGCAAAATATTCTACATTAAAAGGATCCTTGACACCAGACATCAGAAATAGAGAACCACCCTCAGTGGTTTATGATGGAATTACAACATTTGGTACTTAGTGGATTGTGTTGAATTTGGGAACGAAAGGTTCGGCTGCAACTGCGGTTTTTCTATAAAATACAAAGTCAAAAAATTCATATAAACAAAGTGTAGTTCTTGTTAGAGGACCTCAGAGAGGGCGCTTAGCTTAGTGGTCCTTGATCCCCAAAACATGGACCGGTACCGTTACATAGGACAGTTGGTACCAGGCTTCAGAGAAAAAAACATGAACTACATTTTTTCTGTTTTATTTCTAATCTGATTCTGAAGGAAGTTTTATTTTGGAAAACTACTGGATTCTCTCCATCACATCCAACTTATTCTTGATGCATGTCAAGTCGCTCAGTCACGTGTTGAAAATCCTTCTGCTACTTTCTTAAAGAAGCTGCGCTGGCTGTTAAATTGAAACCCCGAAGCTATCAAAGTTAACAAAAACTATTTGGAAAGTTTCTTCTTGCAGAAAAAAAAGAAGCCTTTGATTTAAAAGAAAAATGAAAGCTGCATTTAACAAACTACAACCAGGAGTCTTCCATCCATCCATCCATCTTCTTCCACTTATCCGGGACCGGGTCGCGGGGGTAGCAGTCTAAGTAAAGAGGCCCAGACTTCCCGCTCCCCGGCCACTTCCTCCAGCTCCTCTGGGGGGACCCCGAGTCGTTCCCAGGCCAGCCGAGAGACATAGTCTCTCCAGCGTGTCCTGGGTCTTCCCCGGGGCCTCCTCCCAGTGGGACATGCCCTGAACACCTCCCTCTGGAGGCGTCCAGGGGGCATCCGAACCTAATGCCCAAGCCTCCTCAACTGACTCCTCTCGATGTGGAGGAGAAGCGGCTCTACTCCGAGCTCCTCCCGGGTGACCGAGCTTCTCACCCTATCTCTAAGTGAGCGCCCAGCCACCCTATGGAGGAAGCTCATGTCAGCCGCTTGGATCCGGGACCTCATTCTTTCTGTCATGACCCAGAGCTCATGACCATAGGCGAGTATTGGGGCGTAGATCGACCGGTATATTGAGAGCCTTGCTTTCTGGCTTAGCTCTCGTTTCACCACGATGGACCGGTACAGCGACCGCATGAAGGTGGACGCAGCACCAATCCACCTGTCGATCTCACACTCCGATCTTCCCTCACTCGTGAACAATACCCCAAGACACTTAAACTCCTCCACTTGGGGAAGGAGCACTCCACCCACCCAGAGAGGGCAAACCACCTTTCTCCGGTGGAGAACCATGACCTCAGACTTAGCGGTGCTGACCCTCATCCCAGCCGCTTCACACTTTGCTGCAAACCATTCCAATGCATGCTGGAGGTCCTGGCTCGATTAAGCCAACAGGACAACATCATCTGCAAAGAGCAGAGAGGAAATCCTGTGGTTCCCAAACCAGACCCCCTCCGGACCCTGGCTGCACCTAGAAATTCTGTCCATAAAGACTATGAACAGAACCGGTGACAAAGGGCAGCCCTGCCGGACTCCAACATGCACTGGGAACAGGTCTGACTTAGTGCCAGCTATGCGGACCAAGCTCCTGCTCTGGTCATACAGAGACCGGACAGCCCTGAGTAAGGCTCCCCGGACCCCATACTCCCAAAGTACACCTCGGGGCACACGGTCGAACGCCTTCTCCAAATCCACAAAACACATATGGACAGGATGAGCGAACTCCCAAGAACCCTCCAAGCACCCTAGACAGTTCCACGGCCAGGACGGAAACCGCATTGCTGTTCTTGAATCTGAGGTTCGACTATCAGCCGGACTCTCCTCTCCAGTACCCTGGCTTAGACTTTCCCAGGGAGGCTGAGGAGTGTGATTCCCCGGTAGTTGGAACACACCCTCCGGTCCCCCTTCTTGAAAAGGGGAACCACCACCCCTGTCTGCCAGTCCAGTGGTACTGTTCCCGACTGCCACGCGATGCTGCAGAGACGTGTCAGCCAAGACACTCCCACAGCATCCAGAGACTTGAGGTACTCAGGGCGGACCTCGTCCACCCCCGGTGCCTTGCCACCGAGGAGCCTGTTGACTACCTCGGTGACTTCAACTTGGGTAATGGACAGCCCCAACGCAAAGTTCTCAGCCTCTGCTTCCTCAACAGAAGGCATGTCAGCAGGATTGATGAGATCCTCGAAGTATTCCTTCCACCGCCCGACATTGTCCCCAGTTGAATTCAGCAACTCCCCACCTGCACTGAAAACTGTGCCTGCAGAAAACTGCTTCCCCCTCCTGAGGCGCCGGGCGGTTTGCCAGAACCTCTTCGAGGCCAACCAATAGTCCTTCTCCATGGCCTCACCGAACTCCTCCCAGGACCGAGTTTTTGCCTCTACTACAGCCTGAGCCGCAGCTCGCTTAGACTGCCGATACTTCATATTTGGAGTCTTAACTCCAAATATGAATTGTACCACAATAATAATGGAGAATATTTATCAACGGCTGTCTGATCTTAAGAGGCTGCTGCTAATAAAGTTGCTCAAACGGTGGATTCATGTGTATGATAATATCTAGAAAATACCAGTTTAAATGGCCATTCTTTGTGTGTGTGTGTGTGTGCACATTTAGGTTTGTGTGTTTGTGTGTGCGTATTTATCCATGTATCTTTAAAGTCAAATGAGGCTGGAGTTCTTGTGCAATTTATTATTATTTTTTTTTCAGAGTTAAGGGAAAATTACTGTCATTTTTTGATGGCTCTTGCACTAAATCTAGTGTACAAATAAAGTTAAAAGCAGCTACAGATATTTTACAGAGGATGAAGATAAACGTTACTCTCAAAAGTTAAAGAAAACTGGAAGCTAAAAAAAATAAAATAAAATAATTGAATGCCCACTTCAGTCTCGTCCAGGCCATTCCATACAAAACATTGTCTGACATTGAAACGGTCCGTGGCCTGGGAAAGGCTGGGGACCACTGATTTAGCTGATAAATGCAGATTACCTAATACAGATTAGAAAGTTGTCCACATATATAAACTTTTCTCTTAACACACCGATCTGAGCTAACACTGCTTGTATAAACAAACACATCCAAAAACAAGAAACAGGTACTACTCTTTCATTAGTCAAGTTCACATCAGTTTTTAGTTAGTAATTCCCACAACTTTTTCAGTTTTATTTTTTAGTTTACCCCTGTGTACAACACTTTGTTCCATGATTTTAGTTGGTCTGTAGTCCTAAAGCTTAACTGTTTGGTCCTAAAGATGGGAAAAGTACTGTAGAGGGGAGACAAACTCAAGAAAAAAGAAGCAGAAAACTTCGAACGTCTAAGTAAGAGATGTGACAGTGGTAAAGAAAGGAAACTGGTTAGTTACCATGACCAAATCCATATCAGCTCTTAACTCATGCAGAAGCTCCAAGTTTGCAATCCTGGGTTGGAGAAATGTCTTAACGTTGCCTCTGGCATTCTAAAAACTGTTATGTGAGCAGAAAAGATGCCATCTTCTCCTTAAATTTAACAGTGCCTTCTCCTTGCAGCAACAATGACAGAAGCCATTCCTCTTAAAGTTTGCACCTGCCTTTTAAACAAATCTATAAAACTGCAATGCTACTTTGTGATTGATGAATTACAATAAATGCATTAGGTTGGTTTGTTTGTATCTGTAGGCTGAAGATGCTCCTACTTTATCATTTCGTAAAACAAGAATCTGGTCTTTACTCCAACTACTCAGATGACATTGAAGTTACCTAGTTTGCGTCCAGAGGAATGTTTGCCTTTGGTTTAAATGGTTTTGAAAAAAGTTGCTTTTGTTGTATTGTTTGTTGTACTTCTGTATTGTGTTGTTATTGCTTTTTTTTTTGCCTTTTTAACAATCACATCTTTTTTTCTTATTATTCTATCCTTGGTTTCATAGTGTTTAATAGTGGTGGATATCAAAACAGCTGTATAGCCTCTTACAGTATATCTTGATTTAGCATCTAACAAACCCACATACTGTTTGACCTTTTTCCCTTCCTGTCCTGCCAACCAAAAATGTATTTTAGTTGAACGGTGATATTCCCCATTTTCCCTTTTTTTTAAATCATTTTTTATCCCATTGCTCTAAAAAAAAATGTCTTAAACTATTTTGATTTGCTGCACAGTCTCATCCTCCTGACCGATACATGTTCTTCTTCTGGTGACTTTTCATGTGGTTGCCAAAACAACAGAATGGTGCATTACCGCCACCACCTGGTCTGGAGTTGGATCAGAAAAACTAAACCATGTATCAATATTTAAACATTCCAAGCCCTATAATACTTTAGGTCTTGCACCTAATTTTAAATTTGGGCCTCCACACTACACTTCCCATCAGCCCCTGCTGTCACTCCCAGAAGCTCCACAGCTGTTGTCCATCTGCAATCAGTCCCAGCAGTATATAATCAGAGCACTGAGCGATGCTCACTCTCCCTGTTGAACTGATCCAACCTGATCTGATCCTGACTCTGCTTCATCTTTGACTCTGATTGGTTGTTGCCTGCTCTGACCCTTGTCTGGATCCTGACCACTCTTTTTGTACTCTGATGTCCTTATCCCCGTGTTTGACCTCTGCCTGCCTGACCCTGATTTAGCATCATGGACTTTTAACTGTGCTTCTATCCTGTTCTCGTGTCTGTGCCAATAAAACCTGCTGCACTTGGATTCAGCCGTCTGCCCGTTTATGACAGCACGACTACTCAATATGCTCAGCAAATCCCGGTGTATCTTGAGTCTTTGTAAATGATCTATGAAAATGGCCCTTTGTCTGTTATACATAGCAAACTGCATTATCACATGTTCTATATTTTCATCAACACCACAAAAGTCACATTTTCAACGTGCGTGTTTTCCAATCACAAAGAGCCGCCTACTTACCCTGTTGATTACCACACCTGGTCTTAGTTTGTAATGATCATAGCTGTTTCCATTTGGTTAATTGTTCTCACATAATTTAGGTAAAGGCTTAAGTAACTCAATGTCCAATTATTTCCATTTAGTCAAGTTTTTTTTTTTTTTTTGTTTTTTCCCACATGTCTAGTGTGCTTATTGACTGTTGGGCAGTGGGCACATCCTTTTGTTTTGCACTGAGGAAGTTGCTTATTTGAAATCAGGTTTGGTCACAGTCTAGTTGCAACAGAAAATCTCCGGATCCTCCTTTACAGCTTTACTGTGGCTGCTCCTACAGTTGAAAGTTCAACTCCAAAGGTTTAAAACTCCTCTGATGAACAACCTGTTTTTTTTCAAGAACAATAAATTGTTGTTCTGTAGAATGATTGATTCATGGTGTACATCCATTCAGAACAGAAAAAAATGACTTGGGTGGCATGACATTTAGGACCACTTGGTGATAGGGTGCTTGAACATCACTGAGCAATCAGGAGATTTCCTCTCAGTGCCCTGCTCGCCAATTTTAACTGCACCCTTTATTACACACACGCTTTACCCCACAACAATATACACTCCATAACACCTACACACACACACATGTGGGGTGAGGTGCTGGTGCAGTGGAAGAGCTGCTCTTCTGACTGGAGTAGGGCTTGCTCTCTCTGTGCTCTCATGCCTTACTGCTCTCAGGAGTTGGGGATGCCATGTGACGGTCCTGCAGGCCCTGGTCTAGGTGCTTGACTAGAATGCCCGGCAGGCGCATTTCCTCCATCGGCCCAACAGTATGAGTGTTTTTGTGTGTTGGGGGGGCCACTGCATCAGTATTCTTTACGTTATTTAAAAAAAATTAAGAAGAAATGCCTATTATGCATAAATCTAATTTGTATGTTGACAGATCTTTTCTCATACTTGTGTTTTCTCTAATTCCTGCAGAAGGACCTTGAAAGTAAAAAAGGAATTTATTGTCTTTGAAATTACTTGAGTGCTTGAGGATGAAAATGATAACTTGTTCTGGCAAAATTACATTTAAAAGCATGCACATTTAGGGGTCAGTGAGGACATTCACACCTTTATGTCTTTGTACCCAAGACACTCTAGGTGGAGTAATGTATCAACTTAGGACAGTGTGTGATAATCTGCTAAAATCAGCAGCACAGAAAATGGTGAAATAAGCCTTTTGCTGACAGCACTGTGGGAGAGGAAACTCAAAGTACAGAAGTGCTGGCATCAGTTGACATCTGAGAAAGAGACAGAATGCTGACAGGGAGATTATCTTCATCGGAGCTAGAGCACCACAGGAGCTGTCCACTGCAGCTGTGATGCTCCTCGGGGAGCAATGACAAGGTCTGCTTGCAGAGACTTTTCCCAGTGAAAATGAGGAGAAAATTGTATTCTTGTATTACACTCACTATAAGGCTTAGGGGTGATGGTGAAAAACTATCATCAGACAAGTGAAAAGGATAAACTTCTGAAAAACAATTGTGATGATTAAGCTCAGGTAGACAGCCTTAGTTAGGTCCTTCTTAAATTTTGTTGAATATTGAAAAGATGACTGTTTTTATTTCAAATAGACCTTCAAAACAGTATGATGAATAGAGAAAAAAGTAAAAAAAAAAAAAAAAAAAAGAGATACAGTAAAAGAAAAACACACATTAGTGCAGTAGTATTGATCAAAAAAAAGCTCCAAAAGACTGAAAAAGTGGAAGGAAGTAAAAACATTTACTTCCAACCATATTACAACCAATTATAAATGCTAACATTGTTTGCTTTTCTCATTTTATTTAATAAATTAGCTTTTTTCTTTTCCCTAAATTTGTTTCTCTTTTTCCACTTAGATGCTGGCTCAAATAAATGATTTGTGTGTTTTCTTTAAATCATACTTTGCCATTGACAGTTCCAACACCAGCTGTGTGAACTGGTTCATGGCTTTGATTTTGCTGTTATTCCCCTTTGTCTTCCTGCTGTCCTATTTAGGGCATTGCCAAGTATACTTGCTAAGATATTGACAGTTCCTTCCACTTCAGCGAAAAAACGATTTTATTTTATCACAGTTTTTTAGTTTTTATTTTTATCCATTGGATCAAAACACCATTAGAAGGGGCATCTGAAGCATTTTAGACCCAAATCCTGTAGCCTAAAGAGGGATTCAGATTGGGCTGACCCAGGCGGAGGTCTCCTCTGCTCACAGAGGAGGGCAGATCAATGAGTGATGCGGTGAAATGCAGACAGCAGTCCCCGTCGGAAGATGTTTGGATGCAGAACTGCAGGCAGAGAGAAGATATGAATGTAGATGAGAATTCACACAGCGGGAAGACTGTGAGGGCTCATGCAAGCATGAGGGGTGACTCAATGAGCCCTGACAGGAACCGTCGCAGCAGAGGTCTTGCAGAGGATTATTTTCTCGGCCTTTCTGGTATAATTGTCCATTTCGTTGTGTGCTAGCGGTTCAGATGACAGAGAAAAACACAGGCAATAACTCAAATCTTATAGAGAAAGAGAAAAGCATTCACACACAGTTCAGCCTAATTTATGTTCTTTTTAATAGTATTATATTTTCTTTTTCTTTCCATCTAATAATTTCTAATAAAGGTTATGCTGTAGAAGAATTCTCCAGTGTCTTTAAAATAAAGACTTTTAATTTTGAATAAACTAAATAATTTTAAGAGTTAATCATGTGAAAGCTCAGTTTTTTAGACAGAGGGAGGTAGGGACGGATGGACAGACATTAGCCAATGACTCAATGCCACACACATGGATCACTTAATGCTTGGAGCTGTACAACATCAGTAGGACTCTAAGACTCTTCATAAGAAACTTGATGAGTCTGGATGAGGTACCGACACTGATACCGTTTGGTACCGGTTCCACGTCATCAGATTTTTTCCGGACCGATACGTTTTTAGCCTTAATGGTATTATCGGTATAAGTGTAGTGGCGTGGCAACAACGCAGACACATGTGCACTACTCTCTCCCTTTCCTCACTGCTTTTCTTGCTGCAGTGCAAAGGGGAGGGGCTACTCCTGGCACACGCCCTCACATTCCTCCGCCGACAAATGCACATGGATGACAGAGCGGCCTCGAGCGTGACATTAAACTAAAGTGTGACATTAAACTAAATTCAGACAGCAACGCTGTTTCAAATGTAACAAAAAGGTGGTTTGTAAGGGCAGGAACACCAGTAACCTGTCCAAACGCTGCGCCAAAATACACCAGCCTTTGATTATCCAAGTGAGCTGTCTAGCACCGATATTGTTCCAACATGTGTGTATGCTAGTGGTACACACGTGGATCACGTTACTAAAGTGCCTTTTTTATCAAAGATAAGTGCATGAAATGTGAATAAAAAAGAGGGGAAATGAATACCAAAACAATGATCATATAATAGTAACAGAAACCCAACCAGACAAGGCCAAAGGTGTAGGCTGTGCAAAGAGGCGACTGAAACAATCCAGCACATACCTGCAGGGTGTAACATACTGGCCGGGAAAGAATACATGCAGCTCCACAACCAAGTGGCTGGAATAGTAATAGTATAGAGGAACATGTGTGGAGAATATGGACTGGAAAACCCAAAGTCAAAATGGGAAACACCTCTGAAAGTGGCAGAGAATCAGAAAGCAAAGATCCTGTGGGACTTCCAGATTGAGATGGACAGGATGGTAATGGTGATTGAACCAGACATTGTAGTTGTGGATAAAGTAAAGTACAGAGCAAAGCTGTTGTGGTGGATATGGCAGTACCAAGCGATGGTGACATCAAGAAGAAGGAACATGAGAAACTGGAGAAATACCAGAAACTTGGGGAAGAACAGAATTGTCACTAAAAAATGAAGGTGACAGTGGTGCACATGGTAATCGGAGCGCTCAGGGCAGTAATAATCAAACTGGAGGAGTGGCTACAGCAGATCCTTAGAAAAACCTCAAGACATCTCAGTCCAGGAAAGCATAGTGCAAGAAACAGCTAAGATACTGCACAGGACCCTCCAGCTCCCAGGCCTCTGGTAGAGGACTGCAGCTTGGATGATAAAGGGTTATGAGGGTATCAGTACATATCGTTAGGTGTTTGACAGTTTTTTTTCTGTCGTAAATATGATTAAATCTTATACAGTTTTACACATTATGTGACAGTAAACTAGTAAAAACTGTGCTAATTATTTTAGCTAATGTTCAAAAGATGTGACAAAAAGCACTCCTTACTCCAGGTCAAGTTAATCTGGTTCACTGAGTCCAAAACTATTTTGCTTTCGCTCTAAAATGTTGGACGAATGGTGTTTCATATTAATGTGCATTCTGGGCTTGATCAATCACGCAGGAACATTTATAAAACACCAGATGAACAATATTTACTCAGTTCATGCTTATGCAAACATCAGGAGCGAGACAACACAGACTCATGTCTGCTCCCTGAAACACTGGAGTACAAGAACTACTTTTGAGCTCACACGTTTCTTTAATTGCTGTACATTGGACATAGCCACCTCTGTGTTAAAGGGTCTGCACACTGAGAGTCTGTCTGTCAAGATAAAAATGTCTACAGCAAACATTTAACTCCCAATAAAGTTTTCTGTTTACTTGCAGCTAAATAGAAAGTAACTTTTCAACAGAATGGCCCCTTCATGTGTCAGTAGTTTTAAAATAAATGATCAGATAAATAAAGCAGGGCCACAAATTTGCACAAAAGAGCTTTTATTTATTTTGGATCAGCTTTATAAAGATTTTTGTTTATGGATGTGCTGTCTGTACTGAAAACAGACCAGCAGGTACCCATTGTACTTTAAGTTTTCTATTAGAGTAATTTAATTTTGGAAAGCCATGATTAATTTAATGAAAACCTCTTGAGGTGGGGCTCCTTTCAAAGATAATATTTTCGGTATTTTCTGTTTGAATTGGCGAATATTAGGGACGAAAAATAACTAACCAATTTTCAGCACTTCAAAGTACACATTGTTCTTTTTTTTTAAACAAGACTGTGCCTTATAATCCAGCGCACTATCTGGATTAACTCGGGTTGTGTTTACTGACATCAAAGTGAGTTTAAAAGTACTCAGCGCAAACTGATTTGATGTTGTGATAATCACAAACTAAAAAGAAGTAACAAAAAAAAAGAACAATTTTTAATGGAAATGTTTGACAGTTTATGCTGTGCCGAGCCTGTTGATCTGCTGTTGAGGCTTACATCCACCTTCCTCTAGTCATTGATTCATTGTCAGCTCCACATTCTTACTTCCACAATTATCTGTCTGCTTCACAAAATATTGTGGTTAAAATCAGAGTAAAAAAAAGCAAAAGAATTTTACTTGTCATATTTAGGTATTTTCTTAAAATACAAATACCTACTTGTGAGTTGCATCTACAGGGCAAGTTTGTCTATTTTTTTTTTTGTTTGTTTTATGAACCGACCATCCCTTTATTTCTACTCCTTTTGTTAACCTCAAAATTTATTTTTTTGTGTTGTAAAGTTGAACTATTTTTTTTCCTAACAAATCCAATGCATTTTTAGCATATTCAGCTGACTACACATTTACCAACTCTGCAGGGTAGCACATTGTTCTTCCCTGGCTCCTTGGTTTGTTGGTAGTATTTTAGCTGGTCTTTCCTTCCTATGGGCATATTTAGCCTGCAGCCATTGTGTAGAAGGCATTGCATTTTTGAGCGCCATGCTCCTGGGCAATAATGGGCTCTCTGGATAGTAGCTGGCTATGCCCATAGCTGTTTGGCCATGTGGCCAGACAGGAATCCTCCCTTCCCACGTTCTATGCTTGCTCTCTACCCCTTTGGACTTGGGTGTTGTCTGATACATCTAATCTGCAGAACAATCCTGCACTACTCTTTTAGGACCCCCTGGCATTGATCACAATTTCAAGGGTCATTTAGTCTTGGGGTTGTGTATGAATTAATATGTCTGTGTGCGTATGCCATTTGTATGTTTTTGATCACCTGGCCTTAATTTTTATCCACCCTTGCAGTGGGATTAGAAGTGAAGAGGCATGAAGAACTAAATGAAAAAATTATACTGGATAAATGATAAAGAATAGAGGAGAGAAGTCACAGAGGACAGAACCCCAATGCACCATACTTCCCCCAGCTTCTAACTTCTAGCGATCTGCTAGCAACTGATTGGTATTGAAATTAAAAAATTTAATTAATTAATTTAAATTAATTAAAGTAGATGAGGTAAAGCAGCAGTAAGTTAGATAGTCTCTGGTTACTTACTAGCTTAGTAATAAGTCTGTCCAAAGAGGAAGATTTTAAGCCTAACTTTGAATGTAGAAACTGTGTCGGCCTCTCTTATGTGAGCTGGGAGCTTATTCCATAAGACAGGGGCTTGGTGGGTAATGGCTCTACCTTTATTTGTGCTTTTAGAAATTCTAGAAACCACAAGCAGTCCTGCATTTACTAAGCAAAGTGTTCTGTTTGGTTGGTAAGGCACTATGAGATCTTTAATGTAGGATGAGGCCATACCATTCAAGGCCTAATAGGTTAGCAGGAGGATTTTGACCTTGATTCTAGATTCAAATGGGAGCCAGTGAAGCTAACAGAGGAGTAATGTGTTCTCTTCTGCTGGTTCTTGCTAATAATCTAGCTGCAGCATTTTGAACAAGCTGAAAATTGTAGTTAGTTAAAAAGTTAACCCTACTGATTCATTATTCAAATATTTAAGGTTTTAACGTATCCAATTTAGAGTTTTGGACAATATTAAAGAAAAAATAGTTTTTCTGACATTGAACTGGAAGTTTTCAGTAAAAGCTGAAAAAATTTTAAACTTTTTTCTGTTTTTTTTTAATTTATAGTTTACCAAAAACAAACAGAAGGAAAATATGTTAGCATAAACTTAAGGCCATCTATCTCTTCAGCCCTGCCTATGACTTGGAGGCCAGAGTGTATCATGTTAACATTTAGTGGTGTGCAGTGTTCCCTCGCTATACCCCATTCAACCTTTCATTGTCCTGCTGTTTTGCCGATATAGTTTTAGGCCCAAGGAGCTAAACAAGTTGTTAAGCCCAGGAGCAGCTGGTCAAGGTGTTTTTCCATTTTTTTTTTCTTTTTTAAACTTGACCTGTCCAGCAGCTGAGCAAGCAGATAGAAGTTGAGGTCCTCTTGTGTTGGACACATGTAACTGTTATAATTGTGGGGTTATGGACCCAGGACATTTGTTTTGTTTTTTTTGTTGGGTTCCACTTCCTGTTTTATTTTGTTGCTGGTTGTTACTTCCTGTGTTCTCTCCCTCCTTATTGGCACACCTGTTTCCATTTACCTCATCCCCTCCTCCTGTTATAAGTCTTAGTCTCCCCTGCACTGGTTGTCGGATGGTCTTTTGTACCTTCATGAGTTTGTGTTCAGTTTCTTGTGAACCTTTCTCAATTAAACGAGAGACTTTGTATTTATGAGTGTCGTCTGCATCTGTGTTCACACGTCAACCCTGACATTACCATCCGACCTTAACATGGACACAGCAGACGCGGAGACGTTACGGGCACTATTCCGCCAGCAAGAGGAGCAGGTTGCTTGTCTTCGTCAAGGGTTGCTGGAGATGTCAAGCCGTCAGGAGCGACAATTTGCCGCGTTGGGTGAGCGTTTCGAACAACTGGCGGAGCGGGTTCAACATCCACCGTCTTTCCCCTCGCCACGCCCATGGCCTTCCATGCCGGTCCAGGGGACCTTGGATGGAGTTCCTGTCGCTCCTGCTGCACAGCTAGCCTGCCCAGAGAGGTTTTCCGGGGACTGCCGGGCCTTTATTACCCAGTGTGAGCTCCACTTCCAGTTACAGGCTCCTCACTATCCTACGGAACACGCCAAGGTGGCCTTCATTATTTCTCACCTTACCGGCAGAGCCGGAGCATGGGCTACCGCCGAGTGGCAGCGTGGAGCCCCTACCTGCGCATCTCTCTCGGCTTTCCTGGAGACTTTCCAGCAGGTTTTCCATTATACCAAGCCAGGCAGAGAGGCAGCTCGTGCGCTTATGAGATTAAGCCAGCGGGACAGAAGGGCAGCTGACTATGCCATAGAGTTCCGGACCTTGGCCTCCACTAGTGGATGGGACACTACTGCGCTCACGGACGCTTTCGTGGAGGGACTGTCCGAGGAATTAAAAGACAGACTAATCTCGCTGGAGTTACCAGCCACCTTGGAACCTCTCATCGCCCTGGTTATCAAGATTGATAACCGTTTACAGGACCATAAGGAGGAGCATGACAGGATGGTTCCCCGCCAACCTCGCCGGCCCACCAACTTACCTGCCTGTGCTGTTTCTCCCGCAGAAACCCAGTTGCAAGTGCAGGAGGAGTGGAGGCACTGGTTGGAGGGGTCAGCTACACCGTTCCTTGTCTGGACAGATCATAAGAACCTGTCATATCTGCGGACTGCCAAACGGTTGAACTCCAGGCAGGCACGGTGGTCTCTATTTTTCAACCGATTTAACTTTGTGGTGTCCTATCGTCCAGGTTCTAAGAATATTAAACCGGATGCCCTCTCCCGACAACAGGAATCGGCTGTGCAAGACGGCCAACCAGCCTCTATTCCTCCTCCCTCCTGTGTGCTGGGCACTCTCTCCTGGCAGCTGGAGAGGGACATTAAGGATGCCCAAGTTCAGGAGCCGGACCCGGGAGGAGGTCCTCCTAATAAACTGTTCGTCCCCAGCTCACTCAGATCCCAGGTTCTCCAGTGGGCTCATGCTACGCGACTCACCTGCCACCCAGGAATCCGCAGGACTGGCTCTTTTCTGCGTCGCCGTTTCTGGTGGCCCAGTATGACCAAGGACGTCCGGGACTATGTTTCAGGTTGTCTGGTTTGTGCCCAGAACAAGGTCAGCACATACCCGCCTGCTGGACTCTTACACCCATTGTCCATCCCGGGTCGGCCTTGGTCACACATTGCTCTGGACTTTGTTACCGGCCTACCTCCTTCTGCCGGGAGAACCGTTATTCTGACTATTGTGGACCGTTTCTCTAAGGCCGCTCATTTCGTGGCTCTGACCAAACTCCCCTCTGCTGCAGAGACGGCTAGATTGATGATAAAACATGTCTTCAGGCTGCATGGCATCCCCACGGACATGGTGTCAGATCGTGGTCCTCAGTTCATCTCACAAGTCTGGAAGGCGTTCTGTGGGGCTTTCGGGACTACTGCCAGCCTGTCTTCTGGTTTTCACCCACAGACTAATGGTCAGGCGGAATGGACTAATCAAGACTTGGAGGCCGCTCTCCGGTGTATCTGTTCCCAACGCCAGATCTCCTGGAGCTCCTTGTTGCCATGGGTGGAATATGTGCACAACTCCCTCACCTCGTCTACTTCTGGTATGTCCCCATTTGAGTGCTCTCTGGGGTACCAACCCCCCCTGTTTCCCGAGCAGGAGACGGAGGAGGCCGTTCCGTCGGTTCAGCACCTATACCGCCGCTGTCGGCGTGTTTGGCAGGGAGGCTCGGGCGGCCCTGTTGCGTTCGGGGGCTACCAACAAGAGGCTGGCTGATCGTCGACGCACTCCGGCACCTACTTACCTACCTGGCCAATCCGTCATGCTGTCCACCTCACACATCAAGCTTCGGACAGAATCCAAGAAGCTGTCCCCCAGGTACATCGGTCCTTTCGAGATCCTGAAGGTCATCAATCCTGTGGCGGTCAGGCTGCGTTTGCCCAGGTCCTTGCGCATCCACCCGGTCTTTCATGTATCTCAGCTGAAGCCGCATGTTACGAGTCCCCTGCAGCGGCCTTCCTCTCCGCCACCCCCTCCCCGCATCATTGATGGCCAGCCGGCCTACACAGTCCGTCGCCTGCTGGACGTTCGGCGACGGGAATGTGGTTTCCAGTACCTGGTGGACTGGGAGGGGTACGGGCCTGAGGAGAGGTCCTGGGAGCCTGCTTCGCGGATTCTGGATCCTGAGCTCATCAGGGACTTTAATCGGCGGCACCGGGACAGGCTTTCCCCTGCGCCAGGCGGCGCACCTTGAGGGGGGGGTACTGTGGGGTTATGGACCCAGGACATTTGTTTAGTTTTTTTTGTTGGGTTCCACTTCCTGTTTTATTTTGTTGCTGGTTGTTACTTCCTGTGTTCTCTCCCTCCTTATTGGCACACCTGTTTCCATTTACCTCATCCCCTCCTCCTGTTATAAGTCTTCGTCTCCCCTGCACTGGTTGTCGGATGGTCTTTTGTACCTTCATGAGTTTGTGTTCAGTTTCTTGTGAACCTTTCTCAATTAAACGAGATACTTTGTATTTACGAGTGTCGTCTGCATCTGTGTTCACACGTCAACCCTGACAATAATAGGGGGTTTTAGAGCTTCAAAACACAAGGTGTCTGTATTTGAGACATTTCTAAGATATTTGTGTGCATTTCTCTTTGTAACAGACAGAAGGGAGAGTGGGCTGTCAGAGCTCGGGGACAAGGATACAAACAAAAGATGATAAAGAAATTGGAGGATTATTAAAGAAACACATAGAAAGGGGTAGATGAGGATATAATGGGTAATTTCAACTTTTAAATGACAGTGACAAAAACAAACAGTACAAAACTGGGCAAGTTAAAGTGCCTGGATATTGAAGTCCCATCAGATGTCGCACACCTAGGTGTGTGAAATTTCCTCTTTGCATTTGATCCATCCCCTGGGGGAGCAGTGAGCTGCAGTCACATCTGCGCTTGGGAAGCATTTGGTGGTTTAACACCTCAATCCCACACTTTAATGCTGAGTGTCAAGCAGAGAGGCATTTGGTCCCATTTTTAGAATCTTCGGTATGACCCAGCCTGGATTTGAACTCACAACCTCTCAGTCAAGTGATGCACTTTAGACATTTCTACCAGAAGTTGACCTTTTTGTAAAAGGTATATTGCATCAGCACTGATAATAGCATTAGGAATGAGAAATTAGCTCTATATTCACCAAGCCAACTTGGTACTGTTGAGAGAGGTTGGCATACAGTTTTTCAGATGGGAATGTCTATGCTTATTTAAAGTCAGCAACCTAAACCTAACTCAAGACCTGTCCAACTACTCTGTCCAAACTGCTGCTGTAGTAGCAGTAAAAAAAAAAAAGGTTTTTAATCAAAAAAGAGGTAAGACCTTTTATCAAATGCTGACAGAGCAAAAGTAAGACCATTCAAAAATGCAAAATGTTAAGTCTCAAGGGCAGGGGTGCCCAAATCCAGGCCCTGAGGGCTGGTGTCCGACATGTTTTCCAACCAACCTGCCATTGAAGTGTCTTATTGGCTAAACACACCTTATCCAGGAAATCAGCAGCACATAAGTGAGGGTTTCTGGAAAACCAGCAGAAGGCCGGCCCACAAGGCCTGGATTTGGGCTCCACTGCTCTAGGGAAAGCGTGATTCCAAATGTGATCACAGATTTCTTTGTCAATTATGATAAGGACAGCTCAGTTTATCTGTTTTTTTCATGGTAACACAGAGAATGTTCAGAAATAAAGAAATGTTAAATTTGTGGAGAAGTTAAATGTGGAAAGACAGAGAAATGAGGTAGAAGCAAATGATGGACAAGACAGAGTAATGGAGCATAAAGTTGACAAAGTCACAAAGAAAACTGACATGTGGTTTGAGAAAATTCAAGACCCCAAAAATCCACAAAGTGACACATCTGATGGTACAGACAAAAAAAGACAAGTGTAACGTGATAACCTGTCAGCCGGGGTTACCCTACTTGGAAAATGAGAAAATCGAGTTATTTAAAAGATTGTGTAAATGACAATTCAAGCACAGCCACAGAATACTGCTACAGATCACTAGCATCCCACACATGTTTAAGCATTTAGGTCCGTTAACTCATACATATGAATTAAAACCCATGGATAAGGAAACCACGAATGAAAACATAACAGTTAACTTCACAAAAAAAATAGTATTTCTGCATAAAGTAGCACAGGAGAGTTGTAAATGAAGTCTGACAGTTGTGTAGAAACTAGTGGCGGGCAATGAAGTTTCATGAAGTATTAAAGTATTTCAATCAATTGGTTGCTCTTGTAAGTCATTTACTGGATTGGTTGTATTTTCTTTCTCCTGAAACTCTTTCCAAACTGTCTCTACCTCGATCCAAACTCTCACTGACCGCAGCTGCACCTGCTCAATACATGATCCCACACCACCTTCTAGCTATCCCTCCATCTCTTTAATCAAAGCAGACCTTAAAATGATATGTAAAGCATTTAGAGGAAGATTAGAAAACGTTATTCCTCACATTATTCATTCAAATAAAACTGGATTTCTTGAGTGCAGACTCTCAGCTGAGAAAATGCGTAGAGTTGTTGACATAATAGATTATGCTTCCATCAAAAACCAGGAAAAAGCCAAAGTCTCATTACATGCTAAAAAGCAATTGACAGGGTAAATTGGAAGTTTCTCCTTGCTGCCCTGCATAAATTTGGGTTAGAAAAACCTTTCATCAATTGAGTCAAAAAATGAAACTGCTGTAACTGATCAGTTAGAACAAATGAACAGACTTCCAATACGTTTGCTCTTGAAAGAGAAACGAGACAGAGTTGCCTATTGCCTCAGGCATTAATTTATCTCCCATATTACTTTTAATTCTTAAAAGCATAAAGGATGATCAATGGAACACATTGGGTTAACCTGCTTTTATCTCTCAAGAGCAGAACTTCTGCAGTAAAAATGAAAATTCTGCCAAGAGTTAATTATTTTTTATGTGATCCCCATACAACCATTTCTAAACTGGTAAATGGTAAAATGGTAAATGGCGTACACTTGTATAGCACTTTTCTACCTTCACAGTCACAGTCCCATTCATCCATTCACACACATTCACACACTGACGGCAGCTCATCAAATCAATCAAAAATAGACAATAATTTTCCAGCCAACAGATTAGACACTCTTAATACATTTGCGTTATTTCTTCAACAATTTCTTCAATTTCTGTTAGGATTTATTTTTGAGTTACTTTTTGCAGCAATATCATAAAATGTGCGGGCTGCACGGTGGCGCAGTGGTTAGCGCTCCTGCCTAACAGCAAGAAGCTTCCCGGTTCAAGTCCTGGCTGGGGGACCTTTCTGTGCAGAGTTTGCATGTTCTCCCCGTGCATGCGTGGGTTTTCTCCGGGGACTCCGGCTTCCTCCCACCATCCAAAAACATGCTTCACAGGTTAATTGGTTACTCTAAATTGTCCCTAGGTGTGAATGTGAGTGTGCATGGGTGTGTGATTGTGGCCCCTGCGACAGACTGGCGACCAGTCCAGGGGTGTACCCTGCCTTTGCCCATGAGTAGCCGGGTTAGGCTCCGGCAACCCCGTGACCCCGAAAGGGATAAAGCGGATTGGAAAATGAATGAATGAATCATAAAATGTTTGTTTTTTATATTGGTTTACAGTGGTTTAATTTTAACCCTTCTTTCTTGAATATTTTGCTTATTCTGAGATAAAGTAATGCAGAAAAAAGTTCGCTTCTTTTTAACCTTGGAATTGGGTTTAAGACAACCCAACATGGGCTTTTGGGGGTTTTTGAAATTGTTTAAACTATAATCTAGAAATTCCTACAAAGGTGGACTGGGAGATATCTTTATGTCAAAGGATTATTTTTTTTTTTCAGATGTTCCTTTAATTACAGATAATTCTGTAAATAATGGCTATTTTGTTTCTTTTGACCATTGGAATGTCTATTCTATTCTATTCTATTTTATTCTATTCAAACCTGACATTCTGATAATAAAAAATGAGAAACATTTTGGTTTGGTGGGTAAGAGGCATATTTTACCTAGAGCACTTCATTTTTTGAGAAAAAAAAAATATAATTTCAGGAACTAAACAAGAAGCATAAATGTAATCTTCATGATAACTTTTTTTAAATCTAAAAGTTAAATAAATTTTTTTAAAAAAAATTTAAATAAAGTAAATGGAGCTAATTACATTAAACTTTTCCTCACAGAAAACTATTTCTAAAAAAATAATAACTTGTTCATTACACTCTCAAAGCTAAAACTGGATGCCAACTTGAGGATCAGCACAGATCTTAAATTCTACACACACTTGCACTCCCACATTTGAATTGACAAACAGCTCAAATTTACAGCTTATTCTGTTCATAAATCTCAAAAGAACCCATTATGCAGGGCGGATGATTTCAAGATGGGTCTCAGAGATCTGTGGGCACTGCAGAGATAACATCTCCAGTAGCACCAATAACACCTCCATATATGCATGCTATCTTAGTAGTTAAAAACTGAACAGCTTGAAAAAAATGTCAGCCTCAATAAGAGTTAACTTGGAAAGAGTTCCATCTCACTGCTATAGATAAGCCCTTTACTTAAGAAGGAAGGTAGGCTGTCTTTGTTATTCTCATCTTAAGAGATTCATTAATACTTCACCCTCTGACTTTGTCAGGAAAAGAAAAATAAACCCCAAAACAGACCAAAAATGCAAAGTGAGGAGCTTAAACAGTTTATTTTTTGTAAATTAATTAATTGAGTTGTCCTCTAATAGTCAAGGAGAACGCCACAACCAATAAAGCAGACCAAAACAACGTATTGTTTTTTTCACCCTGAACACTGACTTTACATCAGTATCTGCAATGAGCATTATTTCATTGAAAAGTTAACACAATTGTTATAGATCTTACAATTTGTAAAATCTTCAGGTTTAGTTAAATTCTATCTAAATAATAATAATTAAAAATAATAATAATACTATCCCTATTACTAAGGAACACATTCCAGAGTAGGAGCAGCCCACTTACAGCCACAACAAAAATATTGCATCTTATCTAAACATTTTCAGGCCTGTTTTTTTTTTTTTTTTTTTTTTTTTCTTTTGCATAGCAAAAAGTCCTACGATAAGAAAATTTTATACTTGCAAAGTCTATTTCAACCACATTTCTTGGTAACCAAAACAAAATGAAGGATTTACAGAGAAGAATTTACTTTGTGTTATGAAAATAGTTTGTCTTGTGATCTTCTAAAATTACGTTCACACTGATTACGATTTGTGCATCAGGGGTGTCCAGTTTCAATGTAAAATCAACATACAGACATGTTGAGAAGTCCTGCGGCATGATTTGAGAGTCAGGCTGGGGCAGCAGTCAGGCAGCAGTGCATTTTGGGTGTCGGGGCGCAATGTTTCCAGAGCTAAAATATTTGAACTTAAGTGAAGAATTTGTGCTGCATGAACAAATCTGGAGCTTTGCTTTGGCCTGTGATGTGTTGATGATCAGCAGGGGGTCCAAAACCAACTTAAAGGGGAAGCTGATAGTTCTCCTGAATTTTAATATATATATGTGTGTGTGTGTGTGTGTGTGTGTGTGTGTGTGTGTGTGTACAGTATATATACTGCAACAAAACAATAATAAAAAGACCAGGTAATTGTATTCTTATTTTTATTTTTTTCCTCCTCGGACCAATGTGGGACAGCAAGTTGTCAAACTGGATAACAGAGATAACAGAGAGACGGAAGTACTGCTGAAAGCAGCTGTAATTCAGACGCACCTCCTGCAGTAGGTGTTTAACTTCACCGTACTGGGAGAATCTCAGAATGATCTCATGAAAACAGACATGGACACATGTTTACAGATACTTTTGTAGATCTCTTCAAAATACATAAACGTGATCTGTCAACATCATCTGTGGCTTTTCCATGCACTGTATGAGGTATACAGTGCTCCCAATGAGGCTCAAAACTTTTCATGGTAGCGCCTCCCACATGCGGTCAGAGTCTTTATGAACAAATGTTTGGACAAGCGTCAAGCAGTCGAGCAGCAAGTTTAATGTGCGTCCACAGAGGCGGATGCAAATTTGATGCGCAAATCTCAGCATTAGAAATGAAGTGGCTGACTTGATCATTGAATGTGCATCACATTCACTCAAGATCATTAAAACTGCATGTTTAGTGAAGTTTTGTCCATCCATTCATTTTCATCTGCTCATCTAGGGTCAGGTAGCGGGAACAGCATTTTAAGCAAAGATGCACAGACAGTCTTCTCCCCTCCACTTCCTTCAGCTCCTCTGGCGAGACCCCAAAGCATTCCCAGACCAGTTGAGAGATGCAATCTCTCCAGCATGTCCTGGGTCTTCCCCGGGGTCTCCGCTCAATGGGAACACCCCCCCAGGGAGGTGTCTAGGAGGTCTGGATCAGATGCCCATTCCGCCTAAACTGGATCCCCCGGTGGACCCACCAGCTGCAGTGGAGCTGCAGGGGGTGTAGTGTGGCTTGCATGCCAGTCAAAGGTGGCTGATCACAGCCTGGCCAAGGAATTGTGTGTGTTTTTGTGCTATTACGATTTTAAAAAACAGACTTGACTTATCTAAAAGTTTTTTGTTTTTTTTTAACTGGTATGAGTCTTAACTCTACACTTCCTTAATTATTTGTGAAATATCAGAATTTTAATTTTTAAGGTATTAATTTTGCTCTCAGTTAAATGTAATTATTTACTGTAATTTTGTTTTCATAGAAGTCATTCACAATTGTTTGCATCTTTAGTTTAGACAATAGGACTCATTTAATGACACATTAAATGGTCAAAGTAATAAAAATGAAAAAAAAAACTTCAATTTTTCATTTAACCTACAGTGTTTGTGTGAGTAAAGTAAAACATTCTCAATATTATCGATATATTCTATTATAATTACTCCATGAACTTTTTTTGACTAAAATAATTGAAAATGTGTGTGTTTTTATATCATGGTGCGGCCGTGGTGTGAAGGTAGAGCAGTTGACCTCTGATTGGAAGATTGTAGGTCCGATTCCCGCCCTGTCGAAGTGTTCTTGTGCAATACATTAAACCCCCACTTTGCTCCTGGTGGTCATAACTTGGTGATAGAGTGTGTCAGTGCCATCAGTGTGTGAATGTGTGTGTACATTGGTGAATGGGACTGTGGCTGTAAAGTACGTTAGGCTTTCATGGATAGTGGTAAAGTGCTATGTAAGTACAGTATATGCCGCTTAGTATACCAATCTGGGACTAAATTTAGGATTCATATTGATGATGTCAGTGTCAGGAGATTAAACTGTCCACACTGATGAGAGAGGACACACAATTCTAAAATAATACAGTAAATCCTTCTCCAAACTTTCTTGAGCCTATTTTTATACAGTGAAACAAACACATTATAATGGAACATTTTGAAGAATACTTCCAAACTTCACCGTACTAAATTTTCCAGAAAACTTTAGCAAAGAGTAGAGATCTGTTTTTTAGCTCAGTTTTCCTTGATTTCTTTTGGTTTATTATCTTCGCTTTGGTGCATATTTAATTAATAATTAAAACCTCTTTTGTTTAGTGGAGTTGCTTCCTGTCCTTATAATTGTTCACACCTGCCTTTTGTTTCAGCCTCCACAGCTGTTCTTCATTTCTTGCTGTTCTTCAGTGTTTTTAGTGCTCTGGTTTCAATACGTTTTTTGTCAGATCCTTTTCCCACCTGTGATGCAGTTTCTGTCTGTTCTTGTTTCAAGTTATTAATTATCTCTTTTTTAAATTTCTCAGCTGCATTTTGAATTGCTTCCCCAGTTTATTGGATGTATTTGTTTTTACCCATCTGCATCTGGTCTCATTATTGTTTTATTTTGTCCTCACAGCCTCATCCCTTCATGACAAATACATTTATCTCTAAGTAATTTAGAAAAGTTTCACTGTCAAAGCTATGTCATTATGTCTGTTTATCATTTTTAAATGTGTAATAAATGGCCTCAACAAGGCAAATTTAACAACATAAATAGGTTATGTGTGTCACTTTGACATTTGTATGAGTTTAATGCTTCTACCTTATCATCACCTTAGCATTAAGTTTGAAGCTGATGACACATTTCATTTTCAAAGAAAACTCTGGAAGTTACCAAAAACAATGCAGTGAGGGTTGCTGCAAAATTAATGGATGAGGAGATAAACATCAGATGTACCCCTGTACTGTCTCTGAATTGCCTATCACTAAACTTAGTCTATTTTTGTCAGTTGGTGTGAGGAGTTTTGCTTTAGAAGCACACAAAATGATACAACTCAGTGGTCACATCTTGCAGTTTTTTTTGTTGTTCATCTTTCGCCACAGCGAAGCAACTTTCACTGATTCCCACTGATGGTTTGGCAATACTTTTTTACACCTGTTGCCCTCTCTGACAAAAAAAAAAAAAAGTATTTTCTCTGGGCTGGGGACCAGCACAAGCAGACAAGCAGTAGTAGCGCATAGACCCACAGTGTATAAAGTTTATAGCAGACCCTGGGAATAAAACCCTTATTTCCCATGTGCCAGTCCTGCACTTAGCTGTCCAGCCCCTACGTCTTTCATTTTTTGTACTGTATTTCAGTACAACTCAGTTTATCAACTTCATGATCATTACCATCTTGGCTAGACACAGTGAAGTCAAATACCTGTTTTTTTCTGAATATTGCTAAATATGTGGGTTGAATACCTATATCAGTTTTGTGAAAAAGGCAAGTATAGCCTTAGTCATGATTATCCCTTATGGCTAAATACGGGCTGTCTACTGGCAAAGAATAGGCCAACCTGTTTGGGGCACGTAGGTGGGCTGCTCAGAATAAAATAATAGGGTTGTAGACCACTTGGTGAGCCCTTTGTGCAAATATGCTCATGCACATTATTTAAAAAAAAATGTTGAGAAGAAGGTATCGGTAATAACGGTCTATTTTTCAATGGAAGTCTGTAGGATTCTGGCCTTCTTGGACCCAGAATGTACTTCCTATTTAGGAAAAACTGTAATATTTTTGAAGTGCTTTGTTTGAATGTTTTGCTTCTTGAGTGTTATGAATGCCAACTGTGTTTTAAAAGTGAGAATTAAGTGAGTATTTTAGGCAGCAACAATCATAAATTAGTGCCTAGAGGGTCTGTATAATTATTTTGTCTGTATTTATAATAATAAAAAAAAGGGTTCTTTAGGGATATGTGAGGTAGTTTGACAGGTAGGCCTACAATTTCAGACTTTGGATCACACCAAAAAAAGGAAAACCACAATGAAAAGCACTAGAATTATTGTTTTTTCAATGTTTCTCTGCAACCTTGAATATGGCTTAATGTCATATTGAATAATGCCGAAGTTTAATTTATTCTTTTTTTTTTTTTTTTTTTTTTTTTTAACTTGTCCTGTCCAACAGCTGAGCAAACAGATATGAGCTGAGAGCCTCTTGTATTAGACAGATTTACTCTTACAATCGGGGGTTATAAGTCATAGCGAACACAAAATGTATGTTGGTATAAGCCCCTTTTGTAATTTAAACCAAACTTTATTAATATTGATTTTTTTTTTGTGTCTTTTTTGTTGGACCGGACGGAAAAGGAAAGGGGGAAAAGGAGAGAGTTGGGCGGTGGAGGGGGGGAAAGAGAGATGGTGGATTATAGAAGTTAGAGAAGGACTACTGTGAAGGGAAGGTAGATTTGTTAATCTACAGGCAACAAAATGTTGGAGCTTATACCCATTGCAATAGTGAGTGTTGGTCTAAAATGGGCAGGGCCTGTCCACACACTCAGCTGTTACATACCTGCCGGCTCCAAGAGTGTTCACAAACTTGTCCACATCCAGTTCACACGCACACTTGTGCATACCAACCAACACATGTAAAGCATTACATTCTGTCACGCACACTATTTGAAGGTGTAAAGGTGAGCTGACGCCTGTGCTCAGGTGAATGTTATGTTAAGCTGAAGTGGATGATGGAATGCACAAAAAAGGAGGGAGAACCCCCAGCCATCCCCACACCAAGACACCCGCCGAGGCGGCAGCGCCGACCAGGGCCCGCCCCCGCACCCATACTGTGGGGTCAATGGAGGAGATCAACCCGCCAGGCAGCCTGGCCAAGCACCCAGACCAGGGCCCGCAGGACAGCCACACGGGCCCCCAACACCTGAGCGCAGTGAGGTACGGAAGTGCAGAGCGCAAGCCCCAGCCCAGTCAGGAGAGCAGCCCTCCCACCGCGCCAGGTGGCCCAGCGCGGGGCCCCACCCCCGAGAGCCCCACCACCCCAGACAAGCCGCCCACCACCACCCAGGAGTTCTGGGCATCCCCCCACCCCAGCCCCGGGTACGAGCCCGGGACCCCCACGGGAGACCCGCTCCAAAGCTCCAGGCAGCTGCGGAGATCCAGAAGAGAGCACGATGGGGGTCAGCTACCCCCATCTAGAAAAGGGATGACCAAGAGAAGTGGGGGTCCCCGAAGGTGTACATTGCCTGACCAGGCTCTCCTAATGTTGTGACCCAGAAGGGGCTCGGCACCCGAGGGTAAGGGCCAGAACCCGCACCACAAGGACACAGACACCCTCCAGGCTCAGATGGAATATGATCCCCCGCTCATGGACTTGCCAGAGGACAAAGGGATCCCTCTCCCCACGTGGGGAGGGGGCCGCCGGGCCCAGGAGGCCGACCCCCAGGAGACAAGGCCACCGCTGCTGAAGGCCCTGTTCCCTCCACCAGGGATGGGGTAGGGGACAGAAGATCAGTAGTCCCACCTTCCTTGTGTAATGTATTTGTGTGTGTGTTGAGGTGTGTTTCTTGTGGTTGAAGGGTGTGTGTAATAAAAGGTGCAGTTAAAATTGGCGAGCACGGCACTGAGGACATCTCCTGATTGCTTACAGGGATGTCCAATCGCCCTCTCACCAAGGAGCCCTAAATGTCTACGGTGCAGTTAAAATTGGAGGGTAGAGCACTGAGAGGACATCTCCTGCTTGCTGGCAGTGATGTCCTAGCACCCCCCACCAAGGATCCTACGTGTCTAAGGTGCATTTAAAACCAGGAGAAGGGGGCGAAACTGAGCGGAGACCATGGGAGGGGTGGACCACTGCCAAGTGGCTCGGCCCCTCGAGGTATTCCGCAAGCACGCCCCCCCTTCCAACCTAATAAGTGGTCGAATGAGGAAGGAGGGAAGGTCGGGGACAGTTACCAAACTGACCCTCGATGATGAAACACACACACACACACACACACCCCCAGCATTGGGCCCAAGTCTCCCCAGGGCAGAGGCCCCACCGCCCGAAAGCCAACCCCCCAGGGCCCCACCCCACATAAAGAGAGAGGAGCCCAGAGGGGACTGTTGTCATATTTCACTGTTTCATCTCATTAATGATTGAAAAATCAAACACTTGCACGCCTGCTGCTTTCAATTTTTCAGTGATCTCACTGTTCTTAGCATGATAATTTGGGTCTGGTTTATGAAAATCCCTTATAAAAAATGCAATATTGTGTACACAAACAGATTGCACATGCTGCTTGTTTAGGGTTTGTGGAATCAGCTAAATAAGATTGCACAATTGATGGCTGGTGCAAACTGCTTTGATAAAATGAAGATTTAGTGTGCCGCTGTGGTTTCACTTATGAGAGTTAATTAGAAGGAAGGGTGCATTGCAGGAAGGGTGCAAACACGATATGGAGTTATACCCAAAGTAAAAAGATATTAGTAGAAAAGGAGGGAAATATTACTTGGGGAAAAAGAAAACATATCTGGCCAAACAAGAACACAAATTAAGGTTGAAAGCAGCTGACAAACAATAAGACAAAGAAACAGACAAAATAGCTTGTACTTTGGCAAAGAAGACATGTGAGGGTGACGGGAAAGATGCTTTTGGCCAATACTGAGGGGCAAGTACAGGTCATGTACTGTGAGGGGCAGAAACCTGAAGTGTCAGAGTTGATAAGCTAGTGTAGATTTGAGAACAAAGTAAGTGCTGGAAAAAAAAACACATTTCTTCTATAAATTACTCAACAGCTTTACAGTTTTTTTTAGTATATATATTTTTTTAAAGATAAATGCACCTCCTACCTAGGAAGGGTTTAGTTGGAACAATTTTTATGACCACAAACACTCAATGTTTATGTGGAGAATCTGACTCCTGATCCAGCAGCTGGTGCCTGCAGAAGGGGAATAGCGCAGACTTGGAAAAGAGGAATATGCTCTATATGATTAATATGCATCCAAGTTAAGAACATAAAGAGTAAAAACAAGGGAGTTACAGAAAGACGCGATATCAACCATATCAACCATGAACTTCATTGGAGGCTTCAAAATTGCAGTGCTGGATTGGCAATGTGTCTTAGTAATATTTGCCTCAAATTATTTTAAAGCAATAGCCTTTCTTCCTCACCCTTCATGGTGTTTACACCTCCTCTTTAGCAATATAGCTGCCGTGTAAACTTACAGTTTCTCTCGATTGTTGAATCTCGATTGACACTTTTTCGGAAGCTGCTCTCCTGTTCTCAAAACTGTGAACACAAAATCCAATTTTCAAGCTACAGTCACAAAACCTCAGACTCTTCTTGCAAAACCAAACTTTCACCTTAAAATAGTTCAACCTGTGCTCAAAACTGAACTTTGTTGTTAGATTGTGCCCCGAGTCAGTCGAAATTAAAAGCAACATTGAACAGTCACCAAACACTACGTAGAAAAATAGAAAACACAATGCTCAGGACATAAAGCTGGAGTAATAGAAGTTTACTGGTGACTGTACGCTAAATGCTTGTTGCAGAAAACCTGTTTATTTAGAACTTGTACAAAAAGAGAAAAAGCATCAATCTTGTGCATTTACACTTAGCGCTTGTAAAAACAAACAGGCGCTTTTGTACAAGTAAAAAAAAAGTACAAATGAGTACATTACTCAGTCACAGCATCATGTCTCCATACTGGGTCAGGCTACAGGACTTCATCCACATCACATGCCACATTTTGTCTGGCCAGGCAACAGGGAAAAAACCACTGGCATCCAGTATCCAGGATTGGTATGCCTCCACACCTATGTCCCAACAGGCAAGTTCCAAGGCTTGCAGGAGATTTACTTAGTGTAGGATTGGCGTTCATATACCTTCCACCGCCATGAGGAGAAGAATTCCTCAATAGGTTTTAGGAAAGGGGATTGCGGTGAAAGGCAAAGACTGATAAAACCTTGGTTCATTTTGGACCACTCTCTAACTTGGAGGGATCTGCGAAAACTCACATTGTCCCAAACACCAACATAGATGGGATTCTCATCCTGCTGCCCTACCAGAGCATCTCGCATGTGATTGAGGAAAATGAGGAGCTGGTGAGTGTTGTAGGGTCAATTTCACTCAGTTTAACAGCATTGTTCTCATGAACCATATCAACGACTAGGGTCTCTTGGTGAGGAGAGAACATACCTGTCCTCCCACCTCCATGTGGCAGTCTTTCAATTCTATGAAAAGAAAACATGTAGTTACAACAAATCTACATGGAATACTAGACCAACAAACAGTTATGCCAACCCTCCATTAAAATACTACAGTACATTGGTATAATATGTGATGTAGTGAAAGATATATTTACTTACAGTATACTGTGGTACAGGGCATAGAGCTGGTAAGTCCTGCTGATATTGTCCCGCATTCAATGGCATTGATGTTTTTTTTTTTTCATTCTAGAGCTCCAGTGGGGTTTTACAGATGGGCGGGACTGACCAGCTCTATAGTATGTCATACAGTAATTGGTGACAACATTTACATACTATATCATAATTTCAGTACAGTAAAAGGTACTTACCTATTCTCGTCTCTAAATCTTCAGATTATGGTGGACACAGTGAATCTACTGATGTTGTTGTACCCTTTGTCCAGCCTCCCTCATGCTCATACCATGGAAGAGAACATGGTCAATCACAGTAGCTCTGATCTCATCAACTATCACTCGTCTTTGCTGACCACCTCAAACTCCTCTCACACGAACTCTTCCTCTCAGATTTCCATCCATTGTAGGGGCTCACAAACCAGTGCTCTCTGAACTGGCTTTCTGTATATGTTCCGTCACATCATTAGCCACAAGTGTGATCAGTTTTGAGTTGTGTTCAAATGGTGACACCTGTGCTTTCTTTGTTTTACTTTTGTCAGCTGTGCACACCATTTATGCAGCATGGGTGCATCACACTGACAATGTGTTGGCAAGTTGTGTCTAAAGAAGTACTTATGGTTTTGCCAAAGGAATGATTAATTCAACCAGTGGGTTCAGGCAACTAGGTATTTGGTTCAGACGATGGGTTTTTTAGTGTTTTAACAATTGAGAAAAACTGTAAAGTTGTGTCAGAAAAAAAATACCTTTCAGATGTGCAAATAAGGGCAACCAGCGCAAACTTGTTTCACATGTGATAAGTTACATAGTGTTTGCTCAATTGATATATGTTATCTATTCAGGCCAAATTCACCAGAAAAGCCCACAACATTTTTTGCATTAGAAGGCGCACTTGAAACCCTTAGTATTTTTTTTTTAAACAACACATATATATATATATATATTTTTTATTAATTCTGGTTTGGCTTATTAATGTTAAAGGGATTTTAAAAGGTAGGCAGTGCTCTGTCAAAATGCTTGGTTGGGTGTTATAGTGAATATGTTAATGCAGCTTAACATGCAGCGATGTTGGACCTTGGTTTTTTTATGTGCTTACAAAGAAAATTGAAAGTTCGCACAGTCACAGTAACATTTTATTTAGCAGTATCATCTGTTTTTTACATGTTGCAAACAAGGTTGGGAGTTAAAGGTATCATGAATATGCTCATGCAGCTAACACTTCTAACGTGTAGTGTCCAAACAAGTTTTAGAGTTACTCTGAACGCATTTAATAAAGTCTGACTGATTGACAAAATTATGTCTGCCTAATGCAAATTATTGTTTGGTGCACCTTATACAGTGTATAACACATGCAAGTATAAAAATAGACCATTCATTGACAGTGTGCCTTCTAAACAGGTGTGCCCCACTGTGCGAAAAATGCAGTATATGGCAAAGCCATAACAGGCAGATAGAAGTGTGCATTATCATGCACAACTTTGGTAAATAAAGTATTTCATTTTTTTAGGTTAAGTCTCACATAAACAGACCTGATGCAAAAGCACCAGGAACTTCACGCTCCCTGATGACAATATGGCAAACAGATATTCACAGTAAATGCTGAATGAACTCACTTTGGTGGCTGTCAAATATCCAATAAACTGTTAAAAGTATCGCTCTAAAAATAAAACGTAGCTATTTGACTAAAGATAAACCCAGATGGTAGACAATCAAAGAAAAATAGAGATTTACCATAATGTTTTCACTGAAAAGTTTAACAGGTTGGCATCCTGTATAATCAGGGTTTTTCATAGATAAATTGATCCCTCGTGTTCATGTGCATGTTTCTCATGCTTGTTTTTTATTGGTTTTAATTTGCTTCAAATTGTGTTTTTCAGGTGTTTAATGAATTGTTAGGCAAAGTAATTCACATTTTGTTTCACTTTAATTTTTCCATCAATTATCCTGCTCATGCAGGATAATTTCTTCCGGGAAAGATTCTATCTTGTTTTGTTTTGTTTGGAACGGGATTGCATTTCACCAGAGACAGATGCTTCCTTTTGTTCTTTTTGGTTAAAATGTCAAACAATGAGTATAATTTTTATCTGGAATTTTGACATTTCTATGTTTTTTTGTAAGAATTCATCAAGTGTTCTTGGATTAGGCAGTAAACTTTTTTAGTTGTGAAAGCTACTGCAGTTGTGTATATATATATATATATATATATATATATATATATATATATATATATATATAGTTAATTTAATGAAAAATCCAAGAGCTATCTAATGTGAAATTATAAAAAGAAACAAAAACTGATTTTTATTTTTAAATGAGTTGCTCATGATTTATGAAAATATAAATAACATGATAAGAATGTGGTCAATTTGACTCTAATCATTTAGAGACAAAGACTTGTCTGTCATTTTTGTATTGTCTTTAAAACTTTGTGTTACAAATTCAGAATTAAAAGTTTGAAGGAAACAGATGTGGATATGTAGTAGTGTACATACAGACTAAAACAGCTGTAAATGAACATATGTGCAAACATTTATGTGCACACCTCCATGCAATACAGCAGCAAAATATGGTCTCTTTACAGCATAGATCATTGCTTCACTGCATTATTTCAATCTTTTATTAATGCTAAAAATAAACTTGTTTTTCACATTTTACATCCCCGATATGATATGTCGTACCTATTAAGTTTACTTTTTTTTTTTTTTTATACAAGCCGATATTAAAAAAATTATAAATTTTGTAATACAAGCATCAAATTTGGCATTGATGTACCTTGTGAACCCCTCTTTCAGAAAAGTAGCCACAAGAAAATCCAAGATTTTAAATATTGATGTTTCAGTCTTTGGGGTCAAAATGCAATGCAGCAACTCCATAATCAACGAACTGGAAAAGCTTGAAGATGAACCTAAAAATCACTTTTTTGATGCAGCATGAAAGAAAATAAATTAGAGGTAGATGATGTTAGCTGAGTATTTTGTACAAGAAATGAGCAACATTATCAAGCAGCACCCTCTAAAACCTTCCAAAAATAAATCACATTACTAGAGGCGATGTGCTTTTTCTACTATTTTTTTTTTTTTTTTGTGAGATCCAGGAATTCAAGGTTGAAGCAGAAAAATGTGTCTTTTTTTACTTGATTATTTTCAATGTCTCCACTAACGACTAAATCCCATTCAGTGTTCACTGGAAACATTAAATGAGATAATTGGGGTCAACTTCAAAATAGGTGGATTTTGTTCACACAACCATGGGGGGCAATTAAGTCTGCAGACGTCCGCAGATGATACACACAGCAATGATTTATGCTGCTTCCCCATTATTCAAAAAACGTCCCTCCTCTGTGCAATGTCAAACCTGGACTTTCATATTGAAATTCATCTATGGTGTTCCATGGCAGGCTAGATCATTTTCATGCCAATTATAATAATAATAATAATAGGTGTAGCAGTCACGGTCTTTGATTTTGTTTACTTGCATCTTGTTTTTATTTCAAAACTTCTGTCATGCTTGGCTTTAGTACCTCTAGTGTGTTTTCTTCTTCTCTTTTGTGTTTCAGCTGCTAAAAAATAAGTCTACTTTTCTTTTGTATGACGCAGGGAGACCTAAACAAAAAAAAGAGTGCTACACGATTTTTCTGAGTTTCTTTGTGATGCACTTTAATGCAAACTGGTGAGTTCTTCTTCTTCTTCTTCTAAATTTTATTTAAAAAAATAACACAAAACACACAAGTTTTTACTTTCAACAGACACAAAAAACAGTTTTCATATCCACTTGCAGACAAATAGATCCATGTACATTCTCATTTTCCTCATCTGAGCTGGCATCATGCTCAAAACTGTACGGCTGGATATCTCCGACATAGCCCGCCATTTTTGTTGCACTGGTAATGTTGGGTTGGGGTTATGAGGGGATGTAAGCTCCCGTGAGAGCGTGTAAACAAAGGGATGATGGGAAGTCAGGCAGGGCAGGCTTACTCTCGTCCAATAGTGCCCAAAAGTGTGTAGTAAATTACTACAATGACTAACTTGTGTTAGTCAATGAGTCTTTTGTCCTAAAACAGTTTTTTTTCCAGATATTTAGTGTTGGTTCATTTGTTTTATCTTTTTGGTGCCATTACTAACCTGCTTGTTTGTCTTACTACAGATGGCTGGCATTAGGACAGAATATTATTGGTCAGCGCATGAATCCAAATCTTTCTTTGTTCTCATGTTTAATAAGGCACAAACATTTTATGAATAACAGCATAATTGTCATTCGCTTCTTATTTTGGAAGTGCAAAATATCACATGACTTAGGAACCTTTTCTTTTGGAGTCCAAATAACTTGTAAGTGAAAAATAAAAGACATAACATGCTGTTTGTCACATTTTCATTAAGTGTTATTAGCTGATCAGAATAGCATGAGAAAAGTGTCAATATGGGGGGAAAAAAAAACAATCTGCCTTGGTACAAAAGTGATCTGCCTTGGTACTTTTCTCTTCGGTCACATGAGAACTGTCACTATTTGACAAGAACATAAAAAGCAACATGAGTGAACGTCAAACTGAGTCACAGAATGGTCAGATTTAATTTTATGAACCGCATCAGTATTCCAGGGGTCCAGGGGTGTACCCTGCCTTCGCCCATGAGTAGCCGGGTTAGGCTCCGGCAGCCCCGTGACCCCGAAAGGGATAAAGCAGCTTGGAAAATGAATGAATGAATGAATGAATCAGTATTCCAGGGGAAACTGGAAAACAAAAACATTCATTCAAAAATGTCACTTCCCTTATGAGTACGAAGGCCAACATTTAGCTTTGCAAGAATTGAATGTGTATTCATTTAAAACAGATTCAAGGTTGGGCTGGTCCACCATACTTTCCTATTGGTTTGGGAGCTGCTGTGTTTCATCCAAACTTGAAAAATATTGATGAATGTGATACATTTAATGGAGAACAATTTCGGACTTATTTTCCTCTAAACTTTAGTTCTAAAAATGTAAAGCTACAGCAACATTTCTTTTATACCAACAACTATGGAAAGTTACATATCATATCATTTACTACAGAAATACTGTGGGCATCAACTGAAAAGTAAGTGTTTTATCAACAACTTCTGCAAAAAGATATCCGAACATGCAGCCATTGGGGTCAACTTCCTGTGTGGGGGATGCAGATTTTGGGTTATGTCCAAGCCTGTGAAGGGCTGTAGAGAGGAGCGGCCACATCTTAAAAGGAGTGCAGGTCTGTCTTGCAGTTCACGTTAGGCTCATACAGCCAACTTAAGGTTGGTTATGAAAATAAATGTATAGGAGAGACCATTACCATTATTGTGCCTCTGGTAAGTGTATCATGAAGTATTTGTTAAGATAATGTAAGTAGCACAGTTGTAACAGTAGTAACAGTTAGGATGCGTGCATGGATCGCACACTTATCACTTGAACAGTACTAACGGGCCCTTTGTGCACATCCATGTGACGTACCTGCATCTCATCTACTGGATCTCACCTCACTTACCCATACCCCACTATGACCTGTCGCCCACAGCATGCCTGTAGAAAAAATGTGCATGAACATTTTTGCTTTACAAAGTTGCCAAGATGTCTATCCATCCATTTTCTTAACACACTGTATACCTCTCGGATCACCAGGTTACTGGGGCCTGTACTGGCTATTGTTGTCTCAGGGTCACACACTCACATATTCACATCTCAAGAAAATTTGGAGCAACCAAGTAACCTATAAATCATGTTAAACTGCTGTTAAACTGTAGGAGGACGCTGGAGTGTCCTGAGAAAAACCACGCATGCACGGGGAGAACATGCAAAACTCCACACAGAAAGCTCCCCCAGCCAGTATTCAAACCAGGGCCTTTTCATGTGTGAGGCAAGAGCGCTAACCAAATGGGGTTTTCCCATTTTTTGCTCGCAGACAGCCTGTATCTACCTGTAAGGGCAGTTGTGGATAAGGCATAAGAAGATGCCTGTTAAGGGGAAGTACAGTAATACCTGTAAATGTTGTTCCTTAAAGAGAATAAACCAGTGGATTTACAGGGACAGCATTTGACCACATTTCAGTTAATGCTTTAAATAGAGATCAGTTTAGTGCATCCATAATTCACTGCTGTTGTGGAGCCTTACACTTTTGATTGACCCACAGTCCGATCCGGAGTTTTTATACACGAACCACAATGTAGCATTAACTTGTGCATTGCTTATACTGCGTAATCTCAGCTAGTTGTATGATTTCCTTACAGGTCTGGCATCTTCATCTGGTTTAATTGTAGGAATGGCGCCAACTCTGAGGATCAGTCTCCTGGAAAATCCACTTTGATACAGGTCAAGGTGAATAAAACATTCACCTGTGAAGTGGCGGTCACAGACAAAAAGTAATTTTTCATGGTATAGGCCCTTTAAACTCCCCACTCAGAAAACAGGAAATGCAATATAACTTACAGTATTTTAGTTTCTTGGACCTCTGCTGTTAAGCATGTCCACGTTGCCTCTCACCCTTAATATTGTTTCTTATCACAGTTTCCAGACTGCACTCCACATAGCTTTGTCACCAAGCAACCATAGTCCTTTGACTCTACTGCTATAGTCAAATTCATGGATGCGGTTGAACTTCATTGAGTTACACAATGACAAGAAAGAATCCATTTTGTTAAAAAAAAAAGCAGCAAAGAAAGAAAAAGCAACTGTGTGGTCCCCATCCGCCCTTGACCTAAACCCTATTGGGAAACATTGGAGAATCCTCAAGCAAAATATCTCTGAGGGTGGGAGGCAGTTCACATCAAAACAGCAGCTCTGGGAGGCTTTTCTGTATGGAGAGAAAATAGTGTCACCCCGATTTGTGCGAACGTAATTCTTGATTTGTAACTCATACAATACATGTTTGTGCATAAGCACGAAACTTACAAAATAAAAAAAAAACAATTTACACATGCACAACTTAAAATTACAAAAGTTTGAAACTAACATGCACAAATCGCAGAATTTCTGCACAAATATGATGTGAGACTTTTTTCACGTCTCCAAAATTGGTGTGTAAGTAATGCATTTGAATGCAGCTAGAATGCTTGGTTATCAGAGTTTTCTTATCAGCCACTTTGAACTTAGATTGTTAACAATATCTGGTTAAACTTGACATGTTTCCACTTTCTTAAACAGATATGCCTGATAATTAATATAAAACAGTCTAAACAAGCATTTTTTAAACACTTACCCCTATAAAGATGAAAATATTTTCCTGAACTGATCGTTTCCACTCTGCAGCCCCTCCCCTGACAGCACCTCCGACACGGAGCTCCTTCCCAAGCGCTGGTCACCAGTCAAAGGGATAGCAGGTGCTGCTGGACCCTCCTAAACAGCGGCAGATCGGAACGGGCCGGTGGGCTGATCAACCCTCTGTGCTCTGTGGGTGTTTAGAAGGGCCCTGCTCTGCTATCGCCACTTCATGCCGACCAAAGCTCTGTGCATTAACTGTATAAGTGGCGGGGGCGGGGCGGGGCGGGGGGCGTTTGCAGACCAGAACTTCTCGCTCTGGTCTTATCTCCCCACGGAGCTTCTCTGCAGCAAACGTGGAGGCAATAGCAGCCAAGAATCACAAGATTTGTACCGCTTCAACGTTTCACCAAGTTTCTTACAACTGTAAGTGGCGGACATGTGCTAGTATCGGGTAGTGACAGTTTAGTGTGAGCACCATGGGATAAATGAGAGTTCAAGAATGTATCTATGGCATGTTCAAGAACACAGGTCACATGCCAATGTGAGTGTAGCATGAGACACAGATAATTAATTAATTTATGTTTTCATGTCCAGCCAGTCTAGTAGAACTAAGTGAATTGGCTATATTTCTGCTGTTCTGAAGTCCTTCCTAGGTCTACCACTAGTTTAGAAATCGCTTATTGGTGTGTGGTCCAATAACCTGTCAGATCTATTGGTGGTACATAAACCCAGCAGGGCTCAGATAAGTTGATAGAACCCAAGGTCAGAACCAAAAGGAATGAAGCTTATTTCTGCTGCTATGCTGCCCACAGAAGGAGGCAACATCCTGATGACCTCAGATGATCTCCAACAGTTTTTACTTTTAGGTTTAAACTTAAAATGTTGCTCTCTTCTGTTGCTTTTCTTTAAAATACTGTATCCCTACAGTTTCAATAATACATCCTTGGTATTGTAATGTTTGCATTTACTGTATACTTGATTTATGTCCTGTTTATCTTCTTTGAATTTTCCTTTATGTCTCTATGGCTTTTGTATCTCTGTGAATCACTTGATTTACATAAGATACCATGCAGAAAAAAAAAAAATCTGACCTTGGCTTCATTTGACTAGTCATCCATTTTCTTTGGAGGGTAGGCTGTGCTCCACAAAATCCTTCTGAGGCATTTTGAGCTCATCACCTCATCCATTATCTCCAGCATGCCAATGCAGTGGAAGCTTTTGTATTGGCTTCAACTTACAGTGGGGATAAAAAACTTGGACACTCCAGGTAAAATGTTATATTATTTTGCATAGTATACTCAAGGAAAGATTGAAAAATCTCCTAAAGACATCAGTTTACAGATCAGACATTCTTTTAATATGTCAAAAAATTAGGCTTTATTTCCATCATTTACCCTTAACTCAAAATAACAAAACAAAATAATGGTGTGTGCAAAAGTTTGGGCACCTTGCAGAGTTAGTACCTTCCCCCTTGAGTATCACAGCTTGTAAACGCTTTTTGTATCCAGCCAAGAGTCTCTCAGTTCTGGTTTGAGGTATCTTCATCCATTCTTCCTTACAAAAGTCTTCCAGTTCTTTGAGATTCCTGGGATGTTTGTCACTCACTGCTCTTTTCAGGTCTAGCCAAAGATTTTCAATGTTGTTGAGGTCAGGTGATTGGGAAGGTCACTGCAAAACCTTTAGTTTCTGCCTCCTAATGTAAGACAGCGAGGATTTGGAGGCGTATTTAGGATCATTATCCATTTGTAGACATCATCCTCTCTTCAACTTCAACTTTTTCACAGATGGCAACAAGTTAGTGTCCAAAATTTGCTGAAATGTTCTTCCTTATACTCAAAATGTTTCCTGTACCGCTGGCTGCAAATACAAGCCCAAAGCATGATTGATCCACCCCCATTCTTCACAGTTGGACAGAAAAAGTCCTGTTTTTTCAACAGCCTCAACCCTGCCTGTTTTCCAGCTTAACTAAATCAGGTGTGTTCAGTCAATCAGGATGTGAAATCACTTGACTCAGCTAATCAGCATCAAATTATTCAGCATGTAGTGTTGTATATGTGTTATATATAAGTTACTTAAAAAGTTGCCAGATTTGTCACAAGTGTGTTTTTTTTTTTAAAAAAAAAAAGGTTGGTGAAGTGTTCTTAGAAGTCCCTTAATGTAAAATCATCTGGCCTATGTGTCAGCTATGTCACTTATTGTTTACAAAGCTCTTTTGTTTTGTTTTTCCCCAACACCTCTTTTCTTTCTTCTTAAATTATTGAGACACCCTCACACTAAGGGTCAGGACTTGGTAAGAAGCTGAACTGAGATTTAGAAACCTTTTAGTAGGAGTTCAGAAAGTCCAAAATAGCTCTACAACAAATAGAACAATGTGACAAAAGGACAAAAGTATTAACTTAAACGCAAGATTTTGCTAACCTATTTTTTAAAGAATAAGATGCAAAATCTTTATTGTTTTCTTCAATTTTTACTTTTGCTTCCTCCCTAAACTTAGCAGCCCAACATTCCAACAGGATTTATATTTAGAAACATTATGTCCAAGTAACCATTATAGATTTTCTATATTTTTCTGACTTTTTTTTTTTAACTAATCTTTTTTTTTTTTTTTTTTTTCCAAGCTACTGTTAAAATATGCATTCTGCCACTGGAGACAAAGGTTTGCCAATTAAAAGGGAGATTTTCCAAAGCTAGATAACCCTTTGTTTTGTTTTTAACATTGTGGGCTTTAATTTGGCAACTGGAGCACCCCCATTCTGAAGTCACTGAAAGCTCAAACAAAGCCTTATCAGTGGTTTGACTCTAACACATTCCTTCAATCTCTGTGTATTCCTGTCAGCCCACCCCCACCCACTGAAAGCAATTCAACATTGCCTTGCTCATTGATCAGAGAAAGAGTTGGTGCAGTGTGGAGGTAAATGGCTGTCACTGGGGAATGATAGACCTTAACTCAAGCATGGTCGCTCTTGAGACCTCTCAGCCTCCACTTATAGTGATGGATGCAAGGATGTGACCCATCACATTCTTGAGTGTGGCTGGAGGACTTACAGCAAAGTGGAAACATTAACATAAAACAGCTAGAGCATAACAACTTCAGCGTGGTCGTAAATAAAGAAAAATCGAAATCTAAAGATGTTGAAACGCTCATGATTTTGGTTTTCCAAAGGATTTAACAGCTGGGTTTTTGATTCCACATCAAATTACTAAGGGCTTCTTGTTTTGTTTTGATGTGTTAGGAAAGCGATTGTTTTTGGAGTTCAACAGAACATTTAACATCATAGACTCAGAGTTGGTTTTTAGAAAATGTGATTGTCGTTTTTTTTTTGTTTTTGTAAGCTCCTTGTCCACAGAGTATAAAAAGTGATTGAAAACAAAGAAAGAAAAAACTTTAAAAGTATGCATTTATACAAAAAAAATGTGTAGTCACTACAGGTAACAAGTGATGGATCAATGAACTTCTGTCTCTAACAGACAGAATGATGTCTGTAAGAGACAGAATTATTATATAATTATCTCTCCCTCTGCCCTTCATTCTCTGCCGAATCGTTGCACTACAAGCTTTCAGAGAAATCTCCAGCGGGTTTCATGCTCATCACTCAACCTGACCACCAGCTAGACTGCTCAGCCTTTATGCAGACATCTTACTGCCAGCAGCTGCCTTTACATGCCCCTGTCTCTCTGCTGCTCAATTTCTTCCAAAGCCTCGTAAGTCCCAGCACCCTCTCCTTTTTGGAAACCTTCCCAGAGATCACTGGCGATTTTGTGTTAACCTATGGCATCAAAAATTAGTGACTAAGCCCCAGGATCCTGAGTTTTGTCACACCCTCTTGGAGTTCATTTTCTCCCCACTATCGCCTCTATCTGGAGCCACACCTTCCTTGCCATACGGAGGACTCCACTCCTCTTCTTCCCTGCAGTCATCTCTCCTCACCTCAATCTGCCGTTTATGTCCAAAGCCTGGTGGGAAGCAAAAGCAAAAGCTTTAATAAACCTGGTTTCCTTGCACTCCTACGTTTGTCTTGTTTTGGGTACCTGAAGCAAAACCTGACACCCTTTATAAACTGGACAAAAACAATCGAGAAGAGGTGAACTTTCTCTGAACTTATGCTTTATTGAACCTACCGTGACGATCAGCACATACAGTATATTGCTTTCCTTTGCTGCTGCCGTCGAGGACTGCCAGCCCAGTGAATTGAATTACCATGTTACCAAGACAACAGGCCGTATTACGTATCAATAAGTCCGCCTTTTGTGAAAAAGTGATATAACCCTAAAAAATAACAAGAAAAAAGTACAAAAAATTGAATATTTCTTTCTTTTGTAAGTGACCATGTTATAGGCAGGATTGTGCCTAGTGAAGTGTGCATTCAGAATTTGACGCACGCCGAGGAACTCTGAGCCGGCGGAAGACAGTTGCAACAACTCTGGACAACACATCCCGATGACAACATTGGGCACAAAGCACTAAAGTCTGTGGGTGACCTGCTGGGTTCTCAGGTTGTGGGTGTGGGCAACTTTGTCGCTTACAGTCTGTTTGTTTAAAGATATTTTTTAAATGATTAGATTTTTTTATGGAAGTGTATTGCATTCAATTAAAAAGGAGGACCATCTTTTTTTATGGAATGCAATTCCATAAAGATTAGTATCCATACAACTAGTTATAAACAATACAATTATTACTTTAAAGTTTTTTTTTATGTCATGCATTGAAAAAAACATGCATATGTTGGAAATTGTGCAACACTTTGCCTTATAAATTGTGCGTGTTCTGACAAATCAGTGTGTGATAGTTGTGAGTCTTTGTCATTTCAAAAAGTAACAATGACATGGAGCAACAAGTGAGTGTGTTTGTGTTGGCTGAGATCAGTGTGAGCAAATTCTAGAAATTACCAGCGCACCTGAATCCAGCAATAGCGAGCTCTTAATGAAAGCGCATACGTGTGAAAATTCCATGCCCCTGAATGCACCTGCTGCTGCTGCGAATGTGAGGATTTAATCTGTGCAATAAAGTCAGAATTAAATGTTTAAACTAACTCTGGGATGGATGGTTGTGGGAGCCAAGTGGGAAGGGAAAGCAGACACCTAAAAGTCATGGTTGTGAGTTTGAGCTCCATGTCAGAGATGAAGAACAATGTCACAGTAAAAGTTTTACCCGCATTTGGCAGGTGTTGATTTAGAGCCATGATTATGTACTGTATATAGTTTTATTTTAATATTTCGAGATCACAATAATTTTACAATTTACAACTACAATTAAACAAATGAAAGAACAAATAAAATAATTGTTCAGATACTATGCAGTTTCTGTGTTGCTGCCTGCTGACACGTCAAGTGCTGTCAAACGTCTCTGAAGAA
This sequence comes from Adrianichthys oophorus, assembly GCA_036245035.1. Classification (NCBI taxonomy): domain Eukaryota; kingdom Metazoa; phylum Chordata; class Actinopteri; order Beloniformes; family Adrianichthyidae; genus Adrianichthys; species Adrianichthys oophorus. The sequence goes on from BSAI01000162.1 coordinate 2,457,179, forward strand.
GGCAAATGCTGATCACAGAAATAACACAAGGTCTGAAGAAAGAAGTTAAAAACTTTGACTTAACAAGAAGACATGATACACGTTTTTAAGACAAATAAAATACACTTCAATTGGACTCGTAGAGTGTATTTTCCCAACAAGCCATGCAGATCCTAGACCCTGATCTAGGGTCAACTGTCCAGAGTAATGGAGAGTGTGGAAAAGAAGGGGAAAAGTGATTGCAGGCAGGGCAGAAAAAAGGATAAGGTGTGATAGAAGAGTTTCAGCTCAAATGAAAGGAAATGTGTACAAAACTGTGGTGAAACCAGCCATGTTGTTCGGCCTAAAGAGAGCGGCACTAAGGAAAAGATGGAAAGCAAAACTGGAGGTAGCAGAGATGAATATGCTTACAATAGGTTTTCTTTGGCTGTGACCAGGATGGATAGGATCAGGAATGAGTACATCAGAGTGACAGCACATGTTTGAGGTTTTGAAGACAAAGTCAGAGGCCAGACAGAGATGGTTTGGACATGTCCAGAGGAGAATGAATGTATTGGTAGAAGGATGCTGAGTCTACAGCTGCCACATGCACTATTAAGCTTAGATAAATTCAGATCGCTTAATACATTTAATCAACCCAGCCCTACAGTCAATGGCACCATGCTTCAGTGATGACATCATTCAGTGATGACATCATTCAGTGATGACATCATTCAAGAGTAGATTTATTGAATGAACCAATTATGTCATCTTGCATCCATGTATGGTGTAAAATGACATCATCTTGGTAAATGTAATGATGTAATTTTGCATCACAGCCTGATTGGATTCAGTCATTAAATAGAGCCCAGCATTCTGTTTGCTATTACTTGACCTCAAGAAATGCCAGAGAAATCATCTCAAGACTTAACCTTGTTTTACACATTGCGTCTAACAACTCAACCGCAAATTTCAAGGGAATCAAGAACAATGGTGAAACTGGAAAGAAACCTTGAAAAATGGACAGACATTGTTGAAAGGGACACTGACAAAAAATTGGATGAAAGTTTTTACAAAATCATCCTCTTCCCAGAGAACACTTCCAGAGAGGAGACCCGTCCAGACTCTCTCACACCCCCAGAAAACCCACCCCAAACCTCTGACACTGACCTGGAGATCAAGCTCCAAAAGCTGGTGTCCCCCGACAAAAGCAAAATAGAAGAGGCCAGTCCGAACTCTGCCACCCCCCCAGAAAACCCACCCAAAACCTCTGACATTGTTGAAAAACTTGAGAGTGAGAGTGAGGGTGACTTGGATACTGATCTCCACGAGATGATATCCCCCGACAAAATCGACACAGAAGAGACCAGACCTGACTCTCCCACCCCCTCAGAAAACCCTTTTGCTCTCTCTGAGGATGACAATTCAAGTCAGTCTGATTCAGAGGACTCTGAGGAAGACTTATCATCTGCTCAATCCCAAGATAAACATGATCAAAACAACCTTGGAAGGTTGATGTCTCAGCGCGAGGACCTACAAGAAGAATTGGAACATCTGGAAAAGGAAATCGCAGAAGAACTGAAAGTCATACAGGAATATGAGCAGGCGGGAGATCAGGCTCATAAAGACTGGCTGTCAGCTGAAACAAAGATTGAGCTGGAGCGAAACATGCGACAGGAGAGTAGGAAAGAAATACGAGACCTTGAAGAAAAGATAAAGAATTTGGAAGGATTCCTCATGGGCGATGTGGAACCAAGCTACTCAGAGGAAGAGAAGGCAGTTTTTGAAGAGATTGAGATGGTTTCAAAACAACTGCTTGAAATGAACAATCAAAATGTAGAATTGGAAAATAAAATTGGAAAACAAAGAGAGAAAAGAGGAAATCTGGAGTTTGAATTGGCAGAGATGATCTTTCTGTCCAACTGTGCACCTACAAAAGTCAACAATCAAGCAGAATCAACTGTGTGTGCACCTCAAAAAAATGCATCAACACAGACAGAATCTGAAACCGTCTCCTCCTCAAACAAAGTAAAGAAGTCCTTTTCTGTAGCTCCACAAAAGAGTCTTTTTACCATTGGAGCTGCACCTGGTAAAAACACCAACAGGAGAAGGAAAAATGAGACCAATCGCCCAGCGACAACTCAGGACTTCCCTTCTCAGCTGCTTGACACATTCAAGGTAAATCAGACACAACCATTTTGCTTTGTTCAATTACCTGAAGTGGCCAATAAAGTCAGCAGCCAGGTAGAATCAAGTGGGTCAGCACCTCAGGAAAAGCTTTGTGTACAACAAAGTTCTTCCACAAAGAAAGTCTCTCCATCTGGCAAGACAGCTCAGAAGAGTCTTTTCACCATTGGAGCTGCACCAGCAAGAGTTAACCAGAGGGGAACAAAAAACAGGACTGCTCACCGAAAACATTAACCCTGACACCAAAGGCAAATAAGCCAAAATAGGACTTTGAACAAAAAGACCTCTCCTATGAGGCAAATGCTGACAGTCAAAAAACATTTTATTTTATTTTTTTATTGTTTATGTTTTTTATTATTTTGTATATTTCTGTGACAGGTATTAGGAAATTTGGTGAATTAGTATAAAAAAAAGTTTGTAGGAAATAGTTAGTAGGAAAAATTAGTTAAAAAAATTAGTAGAAATTGTAGGAAAATGTGTGTATATGTGTATGTGTGTGTATGTGTAAGTGTATTTGTGTGTGTATGTGGGTGTGTATGTGTATGTGTAGATCTATCGAGTTAGGAGTTAGATATTAAGACAATTTGGTGAATTAGTATAAAAAGGATTAGAACAAAAAATTTAGTAGGAAAAATTAGTTGGAAAAAATTAGAAGAAATAGTAGGAAAATTTGGTGAATGTATAAAAAAAAATATTTCATTTAAAAATGTTTAGTTTTTTTTATAACAATAAAGGGTGGGTTGGATTTTTATTTTAATTTCTGTGTATGTGTATGCTCATATGTATTTGTGTATTTATGTATTTATGTATATGTGCATGTGTATTTGTGTACGTGTGTGTGTGTACGTGCGTGTGTGTTTCCTTCTCCGTGAATCGCCACCTTAACGTGGTGGAGGGGTTTGAGTGCTCGAGTGATCTCAGGAGCTAAGCTGTCTGGGGCTTTTGCCCCTGGTAGGGTCTCCCATAGCAGACAGGTCCTGAGTGATGAGCCAGACTAAGAGCGGTTCAGAACTCCCTTAATGAGAAGTAATAGTAATAATGGATTGGATTTATTTGCACTTACATTGTATATCATTTTTCATTCACAGCTCATTCATACTTGGTGATGGTAAGCTACTTTTGTAGCCACAGCATCCCTGGAGCAGACGGACAGATGCAGGGCTGCCAGTATGCGGCAACGGTGCCTCAGCAGTACAAACCCCAGTCATGGGACTTAGCTCCCCTCTACGCACAGCGGAAAGGAGGGCTCTGAAACTCTCTGGAACTCTGTCCGTCATCAGAGCTTGAACTCTCTATCATTGTAGAATTGGACATGGTGAGAGGCGACAGGCCGATTTGGGCCTGTTTGCGTTTCCCCCAACTCAGCTGCCAAGTCTTAAAGAGAGGGTCATGTCCTTACGCCTTCATGTGGGGCATTGGTCTCTGACTGTGGTTTCAGCTTATGGCCGAAGTACTCGGAGTACTCGGTCTTCTTGGTGTCTCTCGAAGGGGTACTGGAAAGTGCCCCAGCAGGGGACTCCATTGTCCTCCATGGGGACTTCAATGTCCAAGTGGGCAATGACAGCATGATTGGTATGAATGGCTTCCCTGATCTGATCCCGAGCATTGTACTGTTGTTGGACTTTTGTGCTTGTCATAGTTTTTCCATGACAAACACTGTATTTAAGCACAAGGATGTCCATCAATGCTTGTGGCACCAGAACACCCAAGTTAGGAGATTGATTATCACCTTCATGGTTGTTTCCGGCAACCTTTTGCCGGTGTGCCGGTGCTGGTGTGTTCCAACTACCGTGGAATCACACTCCTCAGCCTCCCTGGCAGTCTATGTCAGGGTACTGGAGAGGAGAGTTCCACCGATAGTCATACCTCAAATCGACAAAGCGTTTTTTGTCCTGGTCATGGAACAGTAGACCAGCTCTCTACCCTGTTTAGGGTGCTGGAGGGTTCGTGGGTGATTGCACAGCGCGCATGTTCTTGTTATCTGAAGGTGAATTAAAATATCAAACAGCACCCTCTGCTGAACAACACTCAAACTGGCACCCCCACCTTATTGCGGTACACCGTGGAATACACCAAATCAAAAAAATGCAAGAGGGGGGGCAGGCGCAAGGGGCTCTATGCACAGAGCTGTATGACGTATTTTCATTTTAAAATAAGATCGCTCTTTTATTTCCAGTTGTGGCTAACTGTATGCAACAACTTAGCAAATCTCTGTGTACTATTCCTGGTCTAATTTTGGCTAACTCGTATGGCCAATGTTATTCACACATGTTTACGTTCGCCCAGAATAAATAGTGATATTATCTAATAGTTGGCCACACATAATACGTGCAGCAATGACGCACATTGCTGCTTTGCCCGCACGTATTCTAAGTACATCCAAGGCTGGATTTTGTTGTTGTTTTGTTGATTTTTATGTATTTAAATTTACGCCTAATGTCAAAGTCCCATTAAATGTGTTCGCCATATCTACTGACGGAGCGGGGAGCTGCAGTCATACAAAAAAAGCAAAGGATGTCTTCCTGAAACACCAAACAACCAGAACTCACAAAACACTACCATGTACTGTATGATCACATGACTTCTGGAGATGGAACGTAGCAACGTTTAACCGAACTTCGAAGTGACTTTCAGACTGCTAGTTCTACTCCCTGCTGATGAGGAGCCCCTGCCTTCTTCATGGAGATGTAGCAGCGTGCTCGAACCGTCACCTCGCTTGTCACACTGCTTTACCTGACACTGAAAATTACATTGACAGAAATGTGAAAACGCTCTGCTGTGGAGGAATGAAAACAAAGACCACTTTCATCTGATATGTCTTTCATTCTAGTTGGCATAGGCCCAAATTAAAGTGACTATTTACACTTCTTTTTTGTTTCGCCAGTGCTGAATTTTATTTTATTTATTTTTTGGCCGCATAGACCCAGAGGAAAGGTATGGATTACGGTTACGGTTAATATGCCAAGTTGTGTTTGTGCTCTGGGTGAGTGACAGCTAACGGGACTTTCACATTGATAACGTACGACCAGCAACAACAATTAGCCTTGGAGGCACTTAAATATGTGCGGCAAACCATCAATCTGCATAATGGCATGTATTACATGTTGCCAACACAAACTTCCATTAGTTTTTGAGCTGGTGGTACATACAAATAACATCAGCCTTCAAAAATTACCTTCAAAGTTTGCAATGCAGGTTGACACAAAAAATGTAATCCTTTTTCCCTTTTATTTTGGGATGTTTCACTAGAAAAAACGAACAATGCACTTGTAACAAAGGCGATGAAGCTTTTGGATCCATTTGCAAATGTTTAATGGAGTCAGTTTGAAACAAGACAAGGCAAAGGCAAAGTCAAGGTACAGTCTAGGGCAAAACACAGGAGCAAGGTAGTTGGTGAGTAAACAGGCAAAAGTCATACACAGGCAAAAGGATAGAAAACGCTGAGACTGCAAAATAGGGAGTGAATACAACACAATGCAAAGTATAATTGACCGAACAGGGTATAAGTAGGAAGTCGTGTAACCTTTGTTCTTCCTAAATCAGAGGTTGACTGCTCTACTTCTGCACCAAGTTCACCCCAAAGTCACTCAAAAGGCAAACTTATTGGCTTCAAAATTTTCTTTATTAAATAGCAAAAACTATATTATCCCATGGCAAAAATATAATCTATATATTTGCTATATAGCTAAACCATTAGAAACTCACTGCACTATTCTCAATGTCTTTAGATGTTTGTAAAGCAGATTGATCATTTTGATGCAACATAAATTAGCATGTTGTCCAGAAAACACTCTTAACCTGTCAGAAATAAAGCATTCAATGAGAAATGATGCATATGTAAACACAGTCCGTTATCTCTGTCTCTTTCAATTTAATATTTGCTTTATAATTAGCATATTAAGTTTGACCTTGGTGTGTACAAAGGCTTCTTGTGACAAAATAGTTTCCCACTGGAGATGTTGTTTCCAACTGCCTTCCCGACCTCTTTTATCATGAAACCTTTACAGCCACAATGAAGACGCAGTTTGCAAAAGAGCTCTCTTTATTTGCTTTACCTATTTATGTTTAATGAGGACAATTCAGAAAATACATTTAATGGGGTTTTTTTTTTCTGGTTCTCAGGTCAGATACTGTAACAACTTTGGAATAAATCTACAAAACATTGCAACGTTTAATTCAAAAGTTGTTGTGGTTTTGAGTTTGAGTGTTTTTTTGTCTTCATTCCTGTTCTCTCCCTGCAAAAGTTACTATTGTACCTTTTATGTCTTTCAACCCTTTAACACCACATTTTTTAGCTCCAAATTTGACATTTCTTTGACTAAAGAGTGGGACAGATAGATTGAACTTTAATTGATCCCACGATGGCGAAATTGTTTTATTACCGTAGCTTATAAAAAAATTTAAAAAATCAACAGAAAACACAAAATACCGTAATCATGGTAACTCTTTAAGCTTTTACGCAACTTTATTAAGTCTAGCAGATTCTGAAGCAGAGAAGAGCAGCTTTGCATCAATATGCAATACTTTTAGGTAGTGAAGTGCAGCAAATCCGCTGATTCTGACAAACGGCTTTGCATTTTTATGTGTTACGTAAAATTTTACAAATTGGTGCAAAACCAATTTAAAAAGTCACTTTTCTCTGTGTAAGAATCAGCTGATTGACGTTGATCATGTAAACAGTTGAAGAGTTGCGGTATGTGAAAGAGCGTGTGTTGTTTGGGTGTTGCCAGCAACATCTGTGGTGTCAGAGGGTTAACAGATGTTTGGTGACATTTTGCTCCTTTGCTTTCTCTAACTGCTGCAATGACTAAGAGTATATTGTGTCCTACAACAGATTTTTCAAGAACTTTGTCTTTATTTATGACCCTTTCCATGAATTAAATGGAAGTAGAAAAAAATCACTGGGGAAAAAAATAGAAGGGTAGTAGAACATAACATTTGAGGAATTGTGGGGGATTATTATTGATTCATCATCATTTTTGTTGATGCTTTAATTTGTTTTTAATAGGAATGTTAGTACTTCCGTCTTTGGTAATATGTGTCAACTATTATTATGGTGTGTTGGCATATATAGATATGTTAGTGATGGCTGTCTTTGTTTTTCAGGGTCATATCATTTTCTGCACTTGGTGGTTTTGTGCTGTGATTAGCAGGCCCAGAACTGACACACCGAGCCCTGAGTGAAACAGTAACAGAGAGTCAGAGGCGGTTGGATCCATTTGTAGTGTTTATTTGGGAGCAGGGTTTGGCAATTCTCAATTCGGCACTGGTCGGGCAGGCATGGGTGAAAACCGGCATGGGCTTGTCAAAGGCAGAGCAGGTGTTGATCAGGGGCATGCAGGAGTCGAGGCAGGTGGCTGACAGACAGGATGACAAACAGATCTTGGGAGTCGTGAACAGAGAAGCAGAGAGTAACGCTCTCAGAGTTGACAAGAATGGTCAATACTTCACGCTGAGCAGAGCTGGAGGCACTGGCTAAATACTGTGGAGGGTGAGTGGTGATGAGAATCAGCTGTGGGACTCCTGGGCGTGGCTGCAGAGGTAGCTGGGCAATGGAGTAGGGGAACCAGGAAGTAGTTTGTACTCTGGAGAAAGTGACCGCAGGCCACCAGAGGGGGAGACAGAGGGCAGCCTCATGACAGAAACAGATCGAGTGCTGGTGGTAGCACACGATGTGATAGAGCGAGTGTATTCATGATAGCAGACGCGATGGTTGTGAGCCTCAGCAGCTACAATGTCTACAATGTCCCTTGATGTTATGGCTAATATGCCAGTGTCATTCTTCTAAGTTGCTATTTCAAAGATGTTTTCATCCGAACGCAACTCAGTACACTGGACAAGAGGCTCTCTTATATGGCTGCGTTTTTTGTACTTGTCCTTCTTTTTGCAAAATGTGCAAATTTCACCATAAACCCTGCCTTTTTGATCTGATACTACAGAGCTTCTAACCATCTTTTTGGGTGGTTCAGCATCCTCCTGGTCATTACTAGTTGAATCAGTAGAATTTTCAGATTTTATTCTACCCAGAGCTTTCTTGTGAGTAAAGACAATTCATGTGGCCCTGTGACAGTACACAGTACCCTTCATGGGGATCCTCATCACTTGTCAGGTTGTGAATAATGCAGGGATGGACTTAACTAGTATCCTCTATGGGTTGGGATTTGGGAGAACTACCTCAACTCTATTTTCCACGTTCATTGTTCACAGTTGAATTCCTGAAAAGAAACATGTTAATATCTTACACAATAAATGGAAGCATCCTTACACCCAAAGAAAACCTGACTATTTTATATATTAATTAGTCATGCTTCATTTGGATGTGAGGATGTTTGCATATGAGTGAATTTTGAATAACTTGGCATTTTCAATATCTGCAGAGGGCTAGCTGGGTACCTGAAAAAAGAAAGAAAATTGGTATATTTCCTGACACATGCAGGTATCCTCATACAGCCAAAGGAATTATGCCATTTGGGTGTGAGGATGCTCGTATGTGAAGTGCAGTCCAAACATTCATTCATTCATTCATTTTCCAATCCGCTTTATCCCTTTCGGGGTCACGGGGTTGCCGGAGCCTAACCCGGCTACTCATGGGCGAAGGCAGGGTACACCCCTGGACTGGTCGCCAGTCTGTCGCAGGGGTACAGTCCAAACAGTTGTCCATTTTCAATATCAATGGAAGAGTACCTGAAAATAAAATCTACTTAGTATGTTGTACTACACATCCAAGCATCCCCACATATCCAAAGGGACTATGACTCCATATTCATTTTACATTTGCATGTGTGGATGCTTGCATATGAAAATTTGTTCCCACAAATCTACCCAAATTAATTTGATTAAAGTTGCAGAACAATGATGTTAAGAGTTTGCCATGTCTAAATATTGATATTCAATTCCTTCTGTTATCATGTTTAAAATTAAGAGTTTGTCATACTACGCTAACACAGGAAAACGAGTGTCGACCTTCATCCTTGCAAACGTATGTGTCCCTAGACACAAAGTTTTGTACCGCCACTTACAGTGTAATACACCAAAAGACAGCTCACAACATGGGCTCTCCAAAAATGTATAACATTTTTACTGTAGTATAATTAATGTAGTCTCAGCTATTTCACAGCAACAGATTTGCAAAAAAAAAAAAAAAACATCAGAATGCTGTAAATGATCTAGCGAACCTGTAAATGACCTTGTACACCAAAATAGATATTATATTTCAATTTATCAGGTGGCAAAATGTAGGAATCCATGTTTTATTTGTTGTTCCAGCATGATTAGATTTTAGACTACATGAATGCCTACTCTTTCCAAGTTTATTAAATGCTTGTGACTTTCCCGCAAAAATTGCTTGATGGCTCGCAACTGCAACTCTTCTCAGAGGGCCATCATACATTTTTGGAAGGCTGAGATTCTGGGATTTCCAAAAATGTATGGTAGCTTTTGTCCCTTTTTTGGTAACAAACAACCCCTCTGGCTCATGGACTACAGAGAATCTGGAGGAAGTGGCCGGGGTGAGGGAAGTCTGGGCATCTCTGCTTCGACTGCTGCCCACGCAACCTGGTCCTTGGTGAGCAGAAGAAGATGAATACTTTTTGAATATGTTTTACAATATCTTCAAATAGCATCTTTAAAATAAATTCATGGCAATTTTGTCAAACTTTGATCTGAGTGGTTTTTGGGTACCATTATTGCTGTGCTTTTTTTAAGATTCCTTTTACGACTTTCATTGTGCTCGGTGGAATGTAAAAGTCCATTTTATTCCTGATGCCTCACTGCAGCAGTTACAACCTTCCTTGGTCATCTTCTGATAGGTCTTCGAACAGTCATGGAAAAAGTATTTTTTTTTGTTTATGTATCATAAATACATAAAACTGACATACTGTAAAACTGCACGCTGAATTATTAGTAGTGTTTTGTTTTTACAAGAGAATAATCATTAGCTGAAACTTTATAAATAAAGGGAATAACTGCTTTCCTTTTAAATACACACACAAAAGAAAAAAAAAATCCCAGAGAAATGTTTAGCTAATAGAAATGTAATTTGGCATGTAGTTTTTGGATGTTACTGGCAGCCATCCTGGCTAGTAAGCAAAAAAGTAAATTTAGAGCCCTGTATATAATAATTAAAGGACAATGAGATGCACACAGACGATCTAGATGAAAAGTATTATGTAAATACAGGGTAAGTAGCTCCTAATTGTAGAGTATAGTACAGCCCATAGAATAATGCTACAAGATTGTTGTAAAATATCTACTGTAGCTTTTCTAACTACAGGGTGTTCACAGTCTGTCTTAATGTTTAGCAACTTTGAAAGCTCCATTGCCACTTAGCTGCCGTTTATTTCTTGCAAACCTCTCCAGCTGTGAGTTAAATAGGCTGTACTTATAAAAGCTGCACTCACAAATAAAGAATGTGGTGTTACCAAGACATAAAAAAAATATTTGTGAAACTTTTTTTCTTCTGTGTCTTCTTAGTTTATTTCTTTAAAACTGCTGTTCTGGAACAATGAGGAAAAATACCTACATATATTTTCTAGAAATGACAAGTTGAATAAATTTTATTACAAAATTAGCGAAATACAACAATGACAATCTCGTCCTTTCTTACATCCTGATTTGGTAGCGAAATAGGAAGTAACACCCAATGGGGTAACTTATAACATGTAGATAAAATGCAAGATAAACAAGTGTAAATTAAATATGTGTACAAAAAAACTAGTGATCAAGAAAAAATGGCAAAACCATTCACATCCCAGTTTTATTAAGATCAGCCCACTGTTGTTTGTCCAGATCAATATAATACACATCAAACATTGTTAGAACATTATACCACGATGTATGGCCACATGTCATAGCAAATTCAGTGTTTCCACACATTGGACTGTAATGATGGATTGATCGATCATGCTTTGCTGTCATCATGTGTGTTGTTTGCTGTGATGGCACTTGGCCGTTTTTACATTATAGTAAGACTAACTTACCATTCCTCAATCCAAAAGGTATCTTCCAATATTTATATTATGAATTTATTTCATTGTAAAAAGAGTTTATAAAGGCATAGGTCGATTCAATTGCCAACCAGATCAATCTGGTTGGATTGTGGCCATATAAATCGGTTAAGTTGATTAATCATCACACCCATAGGCCTAAGCCATGTTTAAATTAATTCCACAGATTATTCCACGAGAGATGATAATTCCACAGATTTATTTTTTAGGACATAGTAATTCTTGATGGCTAACATTGACGACAAATCAAAATAAGTGTAGGACCTATTCTTTGTCAGATTCACAATGATGACAGTTCTTAGGACCTGAAGTCATACCTGTGGGCCCCAAAGCTGCATAATGAATACTTTACCCACACTTCTTTGGGTTTTGATTTCCTAAAGGATTCCATGCAGACTGCACAGAAATCTTCCTAATCTGGCGAGGAGCTGTCAGCTTTCTTTTTTTTTCTGTTTTCTTTAGTTTTTACAGTATTCCTCTACTAGGAATCCACTCCCTAAGAATCTTTCTTTCCCTGTTTTCTTTTTGACTAGCCTTCTTGCCTAATGTAAGCTTTACAGGTCTATGAGGATTTCAGACCACCTCTTTCTCCTACCCTTGCTTGTTTCTTTTTGTGGTCCAGGCTTTGGAATTGGCCTTGCACATGGTGGTATAAACTGATCAGATACAACTGCAGAGATGCTTGGCATCTCATCAGAGTGAAGATGGGCGACATTAGTGGCATAATAGAAGCTGGACAGAGGTAAGGAGGAGAGGACCATGGTAGCGGAGCAAATGAGGAGATAGCCAGCAGGTGAGCTGGAGATGAATCAGGTGAACAAAAAAGTGGTATGGGTGCTTCAGATGGGTCAAGGCGATCTGTGACTTGGGAGAAAGCAGAGTAATGGTCTTTAAAAATGTTGGGATGGTATGGCCAAATGCCTGTGCACTGGAATCCAGATAGGGGAATTGGTGTGGTGTCCGTTGTTCTGCAGTCACTGTACTGATCCGTTGTGGTGAAAAGAGAGCTGAGCCAGAAAGCAAAGCTCTCAGTTCGATCTCAATCTCCCAATACTCACCTATGGTCATGAGTTCTGGGTCATGACCGAAAGAACGAGATTCCAAATACAAGTGGCCAATTGAGCTTCCTCTGTAGGGTGGTAGTGTGATCCCTTAGAGGTCGGGTGAGAACCTCGGTAACCCAGAGAGAGTTTGGAGTAGAACAGTGGTTCCTCCATATCGAGAGGAGACAGTTGAGGTGGCACGGGCATCTGGTCCAAATTTCTCCTTGATGCCTCCCTGGGGAGGTGTTCCTGGCAAGTCCTACTAGGTGGAGGCCCTGGAGAAGACCCAGGACACGCTGGAGAAACAACATCTCTCTGCTCGTCTGGGAATGTCTCGGGGTTCCCCCAGTGGAGCTGGAGGAAGTGGCCCGGGAAAGGGAAGTCTGGGCATCTTTGGCTAGACTGCTAGTCTAGCAATCTGGTTCCGGATGACCGAAAGAAAATTGATGGATTGATGAATTTTTTCCATAAATATCCAAAATCGAATGTGCCAAAAGTCAATTTGACCAATTTTTTTTCTAAAATAACAAACTGGACAAAACATGGAAATGATTGGAACACATCACTGATTGAATTGTAAATGCAACTGCATCAGTACAGATACTTTTTAAAGATAAAAAAAAATGAAAGAAATATTTGCAACAAATAATAGACTGTTTTCCTTTTGTCACCAGAAATCCTTTTTTTTTTTTTCAAGCTGATATTCTCAATTTTTAAAGGCTGACAGAAGATTGCCTAAAATGTGCTTTAAAATTCTGTCCTTGCGCCCTTGATAGTGAAACCATACTCCAACAAAATGTCAGAGAAACACTGTGCATTCATGATTCACAAAAATAATTTTAAACAACTCCTCACACTGCATCAACGTTGATGTTTTTACCCTTGGTTTGCAAAGCTATTTTCTGGATGTGGAAACATGTTTATAGTGAGTCTCTTTCTTCAGCAGTGATTACAGCAATGCCGCATATAAAATGCATTAAAGGAAAAAAAAACACTAATGTATGAATACATTAAAATTGGGCGAGTGCTCTTACTCTGTTTATTAGGGAAACTGCAAGTAATTTATCAATTTTCTTGGGACGATGAAGCCTAGATAGAGTTTGCCTTTTAAGGTGTCAAACCAGGGGCATAAAGGTTAAAATCGAACGAGATTGGAACTGTTTTGAGACTGTTTCCAGACTTTAATACTACTTGCCAGACCTTTCAAGAGTGAAAGCTTATTGTTTACTTCGAGAAAAAAAATGACAAATGCACAAAATTAGTCAACAAATATATAAGCTCTTTAATTTTGTTCAAAACATACATTTTTAGTTTCAAGAGGTTAGTTTAATGAAGAAAAAGAGAAATTAGTTGCAAAGGCAACACATCTCTTTAAAAACCATCAAATTGCTGTAGAGTAGAGACAGTAGAATGAAAGTGTTCAACTTAAAATATGGTGGTGTAGTGGTTACCATTTACCTCACAGTAAAATGACCCTGGTTCTAACCCCAGCTAAATCCTTTATATATGGAGTTTGCATGTTCTCGTGCATGCATGGGTTTTCTCCAGGCACTCTAGTTTTAGTCCCAAAATATGCTTCATAGTTGTATTGGTGGCTCTAAATTGTCTCTTGGAGTGTGTGTGAGTGTGTGGCCCTGCAACAGACTGGGACCTCTTCAGGGTGTATCCTTTCTTTGTCCAACTCTAGCTGGGTTGGCTCCTGCAACCCTGTGACTCCAAAAGGGATACAGTGGGTTCAGAAAAATGCCTCAGGATCCCCCAGAGGAGATGGATGAATTGGCCGGAGAGAGGGAAGTCTGGGCATCTTTGCTTAGAATGCTACCCCCGCAACCCAGTCCCGGATGATTAAGTAGATGAATGGTTTATTACTTCTTGTAACAATTACTTCTAAAAACAAAAGTTATACACATTTAATGACAAAACTTCAAGCTTTAATTTCATGTAGAAATTACTGCTTTAAATTAAGATTTTTAAAATTGAGCAATGCATTGATAAGTAAAAATTGCGACAACCAACACCGGTCTCCCCTACCAGTTCTCTTACTCATGCTTTATCAGAGGAATCTGTATTTTTTTCTATAAAAGGAACCTATATAATGGGATAACTGTAATTCATCCAAAAAAAAAAAAAAAAAAAACACCACCACATCAAAAATATGTTTTTAAGAAATACAGGAAAATGAAGTAACAATTCAGTATAAAGATATTGCAAAAAAATAACCTTGTCAGGTCTTTTTGAAATTAAAGGATAACTCAGTTTGATAGAAAATGAATCAAATCCAAAGCCTAATTTTAGTAATTCTAAATGAATCTATGTATTCAAACCTTTGTCTATTTTAGGGGCATGACAAAGCATTCACCATATCAGAGTTTGGTGTTTTTGGTTTTTTTTTCTTCATTTTTGGAACCTTTTTATTCATTTATACTCTCTGTTTTGTTGCTGTGTTGGTCTTGGTTGTGCACAAGTGAACAGCCAATCAGGAGTCTGTTTCATATTTTCTCCAAAGTAAGACAGTCGTAAATAATCTTAATGGTTTCCAGAATGAATTCAATTACCACCGTCACCCAACAGAAATAAATTAAAGCCAGCATCCGTTTGCATGTTCCAGGGGAATGGTGATATTGCAGCTTGCCCTCTGTGGCTCGCTTACACAAAGTGTTCATTTAATAAATGGCTAAACTGACATATACTTAACTTGTGCAGGAGACCTGTGGCTTTTATAAATAGCAAAGAATAACACTAGCACAATCTTCTTTTTGCAGGTGGTCTGAATTTTTTTTCATCCCCCTTCTTCAAAAGTTGGAAAATACTCATCATTTGTATTTCTTTTATTTTAATTGTCAAATTCTATATAATCCAGCTAAAGAATCAAGACACTGAAACTTAGAGAACACATTTATTTTGTCCTCCAATGATCCACCACCATGACGTGAAAGTGAACATGTACAGTACTGTCTGATACGGTGGCCCTGAAGTGCAAATCCCATTGACAAATTACTCAGTGCAAAAAAAAAAAAAAAAAAAAAAAGATCACAACGACTGATTTAAAAAATAGCAACACTTTATTTAATAATCTAACACAAAAATCCAAAAATTAAAATGTGTTTTCAAAAACCAAAAAGTAATACCAGACAAATGGAGCAAAATAAACATGGAATATTTCTAAAAACAAAATTTCTTTCCAAAAATCATAATGAAATGTTAAAACATGAAACAAAATAAGAAACAGGAAAAGGTACTATTGGACGTCAGTGGACATCACTGATTGGATGATGACCTTTGATTACCTTTTCAACCGGAAATGATTTGGAATGGCAATACCTTCTGACAGACAATAATTCTTTAAGGTTCTGCTCACACCCACTTCAGGGCCACTGAAGTCAGACTCTGTTGTGATTAGTTACTAGCCAACAGACACAACTATGCACAAAAAACCCTGGATTAGTTACTGGCAGGAAAAAAGTTGATCCAGCAAAACATGGAATCAATGAATACCTATTCAAAATTTGAAGAACTAAGGAGGTAAGGCTTTTCAAGTTGTTGAGAACCTGCATTGATCAGCCATTATTGGCCAAGCCAGCAATGTTTTCCTGCAGAAATGATGTATTACAATGTATCTCTAACTTCTTAGTTCAATTCATTTCACTTTGAGGCTCAGCCAGGAATCAAAAGGCCAAGTCTGAAAGCTGACGGTGTCTCATTAAGCACAGTCCTTCTTTGAGCTGACAGGCTTGGATTTCAGCCACTTGCTGCTTTCACATTTCTCGCTTTCTCTCCAACTCCCTGTCTGCCTTGTCTCATTGTCCTTCATTCATTTTCAACATTAATTCTCATTATTTTTCATCTTCTGTTCTGCCTCACCTCCATACTTTTCTTCCTGTTTGTTAAAGCTGAAGGATCTTTTGTGGTTGGTGGTATAGGCGATGGTTGGAGGACAAGATATGCCATTGAAACAGAAATAATTGTAGTAGAAATGTGAGTTAAAGTTTCACGTTTGATAAGTAAAGAATGATGGTACTCTTAAGATAATTAAAAATCAAAAGGGAACAATTTGGTCTGTGCATAATATTGATTTTGTTTCTTTTAAAACCTAAAATACATTTTCGACCTTCACTTGTGGTTAGCAACATAAGCCTATATCAATGTATTCATAAAAGGAGCCTAAGTTTCACTATTTGTTTTTGTATAAAGGAAAACCAGGTTTCAAATAAAGCACCACAAAGAGTCTCTTCTGTAACCTGAAAGATCCATGACTGCGACTGGGGGCTGCAATGGATCCAGACAGCTGTGCTGTCCTGCTAGCTAGTCATGATATCTGGCATCAAAAGTGCCATCTGTGCACAAAGGCATCAGATACGTTGGCCCAAAGATGGTATTAACACATGGCTGACAGATTCCGTGTTTAGTGTGCTAATTACACACACACACACTACACAACAGGCACAGGGTAATTCTGCTTAGAGGATAATTTGGGCTCATTCCTGGCTTCCTGCACCCTGTGGTCCTGCCTCAACAGTTTAAAATAACTTCCAAGGTCACCTGCTAACATCTGACACCACAACAATGTTTTTGAAGAAAATGAGTCAGCGAGCTCAGAGGGCAAAGGGACTGATAACTGCTCTCCTTCTCATTTAAGAGTGGTTCTGAACACTATAGGCACAGCTCAACTTTTCCCAGTACAGCAATTCTTTAAGAGAAAATTTCCACCAGCAGATTATGACTGTTTGTGTCAAACATGATATTTTGTAACATGACTAGAACAACCTCAACACTTTTCATTTACTTGGTAACAATTTTCCAATAAACTAAACTTGACTTATGCTAAAATTTCATACAGCTTTTGCAAATAAACCTCAGAAGAGGAAAGGCCCATTAAGGAAAACATGTAGACACATGCTTAATTAAATCCATGCACACATACATACTGTATCTAGTGGAAACTGAAGTAGGAAAACATTACAAAATAGTTAAAAAAACTAATAAAAAGCGCAATATCATCTTCTTCATCGTACCTATACTGAGAAAACTCTATAGACATGCAATAAGTGGGACAATATAAACAATAGAAAATGCAAAGCAGATTTGCATGTCATGTCAGGGTCAGCCAGTCTCAGTGTTAAGCCAATCCAATAAACGTGGTCTAAAGTCCTGTGGTATTTTAGCATTAGGGAAATTCAGCTATTTTAGCATTGGACGCTGTGCGTCGGCCTGCCAGTAGCTTGATTTGAGCGATGGGGTGGGATTTTGGTGGCGCAAAACGTCTAGAGTTCAAATATCTGAACTTTTGCGAAGAGGACACATTAACCAATCAGGGACTCAGCTTTGACCCACGACGTGTTCAATCAGCAAGTGGAGTTTAAAACCAACATGGAGAAAAATCTGATCATTCTTCTCCTGAACATTATTATATTTTTTTCCCTTTTGCATTGAGACAATAACAAAAATAACCTCTAATTCATTCTTTTTTAAATTTTCGTTCTCACAGGACTAGTGTTGGACAGCAAGTCATCCCACTGAGTGCAGATCTAATCGATATATTTAGCGATCAGGCTAAAAACTTTTGCCGGTAGCTCCTCCCACACGTCTGAGGCATCAAGCCTATGAAAACATTTTTTGGCCAGTATCGAGTAGCAAATTTGCCACACGTCCAAATAGAGGCCCCAAATTTGACGCGCGAATCATGTTTAGTGTGAACGTACCATAAGAAGTAAATGAAACAAAAGGCCTGCTGAATTTTGCTTGACAGTAAAAAACAGTAAATATAATTGATTATAATAAAACAAATATCAAGCATACCAAAAGAAAGTTGTAGGTGAAATCAATATACAATTGTATACAATGAATAATTTATCAATAAATAATCACTCAACTTGCTTATAAAAGTAGTTATAATCATTCGAGTGCAGAAATCAGATTTTAACATCAAAACAACAGGATGGAAAGAGATTACAAAGGGATTTAGTGGACCTACCCTTTAACAAGTAACTTCCTACTTACAAGCTACAAAGTTAAAGTTGGTCAAAAGCTTGGACATAAATCTACAAATACTTTGCTCAAATCTTTTTTTTTTTTTTTTTTTGCTTGTTCTGGGTAAAAAGACACACTCCGGGCTAATTACTGTTGTTTCTGTTCTTCCTCAATATTTGAGTGTCAGTCACAGCTGATAAAAGAAAAACACATGCAAATCCAAGCGTTCCTGCAGCCCATAGCCCTGCCCTCCAACTCTCACTCTCGCCAATTAAGAAGGTGTGGTTTGCAGCCCTGAACTTGACACTTCCTGCCTCTTGCCTTTAATTATGTGTGAGCCCCTTGAAGGCCACAAGGAGGACAGAGTCCAATTAGCTGACACGGGCGGTGGCCAAGAGACACCTCACACGCAAATGTATTCACAGGCCTGCCCCGCCCACACATACATATCAGATCCATAGATCTGTGAGCCAAATCAAACTGACCATCTATTAACTATCAATACTTTAGGAATGTAATTGTTTCTGTAACATCAATGAAATGTTGAATCGAGCAGAAGGCATTGTGATTGAGACTTCTAAACTGGCAAGATTTTGAGGGAAATTCATTAGCATGTGAATTTTGATGTTTACTTACATACACAATGTTGCTGTCGTGCTTATGTAGGTTTGTTTTAGGAAAGCTGCCACTCTTTTTCCCTGTGAAAAGTTTTTCAGATCATTTATTATTTTTTGGTTTCTTTCTTTGGATCTAAATTGTTTTCCATTCAGAATAAAAATCCCAAGAAGTTATTAACGTGTCCCAGTGTACCTCATTTACCACATGCAGGCATGCAGGTGAATTTTGCCCTTAATATAAAACGTTTTTTTTATATAATCTTTCTCACAAAATTCAGCACTTAATGTTATTGTCCTTGAATCTCAACCAGCTTTCATGCTTGCCATAAAAGTAAGGGACAAATCTGTTACAAAGGAATTCCTGGAAAAACACTGGAAGAAAGCTATAATACCGGAGGGAGAATGAAAGGAAAGAAAAAGCCAAAGTGCCCTGCAGTCATAGGAATTTGGGGTTTTTCACACTCCTGACAATCATCATTTTAAATTTGTTTCAGCGCACGTTTCCAGCTCGAAAGGTTTTAATTATTCTTTCCATTCTCGTTCATAAACAATTTTTTCATGTAACCTGCAAGAACCTATGACGACATTAGTGTCTCAGAAGAACATCAGAAATGTGTTCTGTTCTGTAGTCTACTTGGTCTCATGTTCATGTTCTTTTGGGGAAAAATAGGTTTGGGTTCTTATGTGTTCGATTTTACACCAATTTATTAAATTATTATTATTATTATAGAGATCAATATTTTATCTACAAGCACATTACTTCTTTACGTTATTTTGCATTTCCTTTTATCTCAGAATAAAATTTTAGAGTTTAGAAGCAGTGTTACAGCTGGGTGTTTTTTGCAAAAATGAATAGTTCTAATTTGCATGAATGAACAAAGAACATGTGATCTGGTGCATTTAGGAAATTGGTCATTTTATCTTCTGAACAACATGGAAATAAAACTGCAACTTTTAACGTAAGTGCCTGTATTTAGGAAAGTAAAAATATTTTACCCAAACTTCTGTCCTGGCGTAATTCTTTGCTAAGAGCACTAAAAGTCAGACATTGGAATGAGTTACATTTTGCTGACCCATCCCCTGAGGGAGCAGTGACTTTAGTTCCAGCTGTTTTCAGGTCTCAATTGATGGTTCACATCCACAATCCAACCCCTCATGCTGATATGTCAAGCAGGGAGGCTTTGGGACCCATTTTCAAAGTTTTTGGAATGACCTGACTATGCAAAACCAGCCAAACAACCACTCTAGCACTAATTGTGAAACACAGTTTCACTATTTTTTGTCATGGCACAAATTTACACACCTTATTTTATCAAACAAAAATAGAAAAAATTGACAGAAAATGTGTTTGTTATCATCATCAGCTTGGGTTTATTTTGAAATGACCATGGAAATTTGGCAAAACAGTGTCTGCCAAGACTATATTAGTTCTTGTTAGCACAGGGCTTTGAATATTACAGACAGGAAAGTACTGCACAGGCTTCTATAAAACAAACTTTTTGGTTCATCGTCTGGACAAACACAAGCGGTGATAGGTAAACTTTCTCTCTGATCTGATGCTTTATTAAACCTATCATGACGATCAGCATACACATGGCTTTCCTTTGCTGCTGCAGTTACGCTTTGTTGTGTTATTGTGACAGTGGATTGTACCATCAATCAAATAGTCCGCTTTTTGTGAGAAAATGATCTAAGCATTAAAATAACAAGAATAAAGAAGTAAAAATTGATTGAATATTTATTTCTTTTGTAAATGACCATGGTATAAGCATGTAACACTGCTTGAGAGCAAGTTAACCTTGTGTGAACATGTAAATTACTTTGCGCTTTTTGGGTAACTGAATCAGTGACTCTACTGACTCAGTGAGTGACTCATTAAAACTCGAGTCAGTAAAAAAAAATCAAGTTTACCATCACTACTACAAACTGAATTTTTAACATTGGTGGGATAAAGAGTAAAAGGACACTATTTTTTTTATTTTAAAAACCAACTCCTGTATTTTCTGTTTGACAACTTTCTTTCTTTATCCTGTGATTTTGCCAATGTCCCCTATCTAATTTTAGTTTTTGTTGTTTACTGCCTTTGCAATGGTGTGCTGGATTCAATAACTGTTTATTGCTCTCTTACATTCAGGTGACCTGAAATTCCACTTCATACCACATCAACATGACACATTTTATTTTCTTCCGAGACATTAAGCTGCTACGTGTTTTTAATTAACTTTAATGTGGCGAGGTTGTTCTGTTCAACAGCTTTTGTTTGATCTGTTGGATAAGCGATTCTATTCACCTACTATTTAGGTGCTATTACTAAATTGAACCAGAAGTTCAACCACAATGCCCTTAAACACATGGATTTAATTGGTTCACCTTCTGTTTTTTTGTATTTTTCTACAGCATAGAAAATGTTTGACTGACAGGTTCATAAAAATATGTTCTTTCTCCTGAAATCAGAAATGAAACATCTTTCATTTTCATGAATGTTACTGTTTTTTTTTTACCCTTGAGCAACCTTTCCATCTACGTTTCCACCTCATTGTTTTCCTCTTTGCCAAAATAAAGTTAATTTTCTCCTTTTCAAAAATGCTTTCAGTAACAAAATTCCTTAAAGGGAATTCAATGAAACTGTGTCAAGGCAAACTTTACGTGGTCTAAAAGCTCACAGTTTTGATTTCGCTGACCAGCCCACCTGTCAGATTTACTTTCAGTTTCATTGTTGCTTTTTCTCTCTTTTCTTGCAACCTCAGCAGCATCCCTGTCTTAAATGTTACATGACTAAAAAAAAATTAAAATCCAGGCGGGGAGCTAAATGTTTAAGACTATTGATCAATAACCCATCTGTATCTAAAATTTGGAGCTTCACAGTATCGTTGTTGTTCATTACATGCTTTCCTGTCATGGTGAATAATGACCAACGAGACGGAAAGACAAGCAGTTTGTCAGCAGTTGTTAAAAGTCCCAAACCTTAAGAACTTTTCTTTATTTGAAGAATTGTGGGAGTGCAATCTGTCAGATGAAGTGTGTCCTGTCAGGCACACTTATACGTGTCATTATTTTATTTAATCTGGCAAAACACCTTTAGAAGTGATGCTTTACTGCAACTGCCATTAACACGGAGACATTTTTTTAATCAGAAATGTTGCAGCAGATCCAATTTAGGTGTGCAAAAACTGAAGGAACAAAAAACATCAATCATTGAAACGCAGAGCTCAGAGTTTCTAATCACAGTTAACAGAAACCCTCAGGAGCTTTGAATTATTTAAGCAGAGGAATGAAAGGGAAACCTCTTGTCTTAATCGTTGGAATTTTAAAAGGCAGAATAGGTGAAGCATGAACATATTCAGACCCCGGGCTTTGTTTCTTTTAAAAAGCCTTAAAAGTGAGTTGTCTTATGCTAAATTTAAACTAAAACCTTTTATTTTCTAGCCCTTGAAGAATCTCGAGACAACGCTTAAAAACCCTGCTCCTTCAGTGCAAGGTTACAGTCAAAGGAGCCCAATTTTCCACTGGAATCCTTGGTATTTTAAGGGATTTCATTTGAAGTCTTTGCAGTGTAAATTGTTTATTGTTTACCTCTACTCACTTGGATTAGCCATTTTACCAAATCAAAACAAACCATTGATGCCGCTTTGCCATGAATTCTGCATTGCTTAGCTAATAAAACCACACATCAAGTGTCAATAGTGAAATATGTCAAAAAGACGGAGTTAGTGATGAACTCAGACTGAAGGGTAAATCATTAAACCAATTCAGCTCCCACTTAATTTAAAAAGCGCAAATTAGCAACAGAGGGCCTTTTATTGTACTGCATGAAGAAATTGTTAAAAAAAAAATTCCACCAAGCAAAGGTTATATTATTTGCAGTTTAAGTTTTTCGTTGTAAATCAAGGAAGGTGGTTGTACTCTAATTATTCCCTCACATATCCCTGAAACTGGATCATATAATTTGATTGATATCTTAATGATGGCTGCACGGTGGCGCAGTGGTTAGCGCTCCTGCCTCACAGCGAGACGGTTCCCGGTTCAAGTTCTGGCTGGGGGACCTTTCTGTGTGGAGTTTGCATGTTCTCCCCTTGCATGCGTGGGTTTTCTCCGGGGACTCCGGCTTCCTCCCACCGTCCAAAAACATGCTTCATAGGTTAATTGGTTACTCTAAATTGCTCCTAGGTGTGAATGTGAGTGTGCATGGGTGTGTGATTGTGGCCCCTGCGACAGACTGGCGACCAGTCCAGGGGTGTACCCTGCCTTCGCCCATGAGTAGCCGGGTTAGGCTCCGGTGACCCCGTGACCCCGAAAGGGATAAAGCGGATTGGAAAATGAATGAATGAATCTTAATGATGACCTACGTAAAAGAACAGATTATCTTCAAGTAATGTTGAGTGTCCACCCACATTGAGCTTGCTATTAAGAAGAAAAAACAACTCATTTAAATGAAATGTTAGGAAAATACTCCAGCACAACCAAGATCTGAACGTCACATCAGAGTGGTCACATTAATTTTACATGGATTTCAGGCAGGACATCCCTCCTAGAGTGACTGTGACTAACTTGGACATTTCCTGGTGTTCTACAATTCCAGTACAGAGGCAAGAATCTGTGAATAATCAATGGTTCATTTATAACGGTAGGTTGACATGTCTTTTAAGAAGCTCAGCTGTTGAGGAACTACATTGATTCCTCATTATATCGTGGCTCACCTTCCACGGTCTCACTGTTTTGCTTATTTTTTTCAATGTTATGAGCTTTTTTCTGCATACTGGTTCTGCATTTTCATCTCCTCTGTGCCATGTCTTCTGTACATCTACAGGAGACAATGTGTTCGGTTTGCCAAATTTAAATCTTTGATTGCGATCAGATCTTTGTTTTCATTGGGTACAGTAGTGTGAACACCTCTGGCTGAATGTGCTTTGCTAAAATCGCGAATAGGGTGTTCTTGAATGCACCACACATAGAAACAAATGTTCAAGTGACTCCTTTCAAAGAAAAGCCTTTGTGAATGCACATACAGTATGTGTGTCAATGTTAGTCAGTTTCTAAGCCAAATTTTTGGCCTCTATGCACAAAATGTGGCAATCGTCCTAAATCTGGGTTCTGGGGATTTGGATTTGTGCGGCGGATCATGCTACGCTGTCCACCGGGCAGCTGACTAGCATAGCAGGCTCAATCACAGCAGCTTCGTGGGCTCTGTGACGGGCTGGGGACCTGTCCAGAGTGTATCCTGCCTTCACCCAACAGTAACCGGACAGTCTCAGGCAAACCCACGGCCCTAACGGGTTAAGAAAATGGATAGAAGTTTAGGACGATAATCCTTCCATTGTGCAGCCATATTCAATTCATTTTTCTACTGTTTGATCTCGTCACAGAAAACATCACATGCCCAAAGCTGAGCTGCGTCAACCACGTCGCGCTCGATGTCCAAATTGTGCCATGCCGCGTGAGATCGCGTTCTTACATTGACTTAACATTAAAAGTCGACGCCTCCGCGGTGCCAGCAGCGTCCGCTTTTAATGCACGTTTAGACTTGAGTGTTAAAAAATGGATACTAAAAAAAGGTATGGCAATTTTTCTTTTGTTTTACTTTATTGATGGGTCTTTAGGTTTTGAAAGAGTTGCATCAATCATTACAGAAAAAGCAAGCCAAAACAACAGCTTAAGTTGCCGCTTTTCCAAAGGCAGCTGATCAGAACAAATATCAAACCTTCATCGCTTCTTCTCTGCTTCCAGATGGCATCAATGATTGTATGTGTTTCCATTCAAGTCCTGTATGCTTTGTACAAGCTTCATACTAATCTGTAGCTCGTTTTCCCTTTTTGTTTATTTGTCTGACATTAATACTCACTCATCTGAAATTGTTGTCTGTAAAAGATTCAGAGCTATGTTTTGTTTCAACACATCTATTCTTAGTCTGTTGGCTGGGAAGTTATGAGAGACAAACACAGTCTTTTAAAGAAATATTTAGAAATTTGCTCCACAACAACCCTGAAAACCACAGTTCTCCAAAATGAATTGGCAGATGCAATGGCACCGCTGTGAAGGCAACACTGCATGTAGAGACGAATTAAAGAATCTTGTTTTTTTTAATTGCTGAAGCTTACCGTTTCCTTTTTCCTTTTTACATCCCAATAGTTCTGTAAAGGGCAGCTGAGCACATGTGCAAGATTTAATACTGACACAGGAAATGAGGAGGAAATTTCCATTATTTCTGAGTGCAGCAAAGCTAGGTTTAAATGTTTTGAGAAGAGGCCTAAACATTTCTGATGAATCATAAATGAATTCTGAGAAAGCCTTTCCTGGGGGATGTTTTCAACCACTTAACATTTAACTTAAACATTTATACTGCACACAGAATTGCAAGCTTTCAGTGAGCAAGACAAAGTGCTCAGCATAAATGAGTACACTCCACTACATTTCTCTGGAAACCTTTAGTGTCCTTTCAGAATCAACATTTTCTATGACATATCATACTACAAAATACTCCTATTAATGTGGACAATTGATTGCAAACAAGATTTGTTCATTTGCACACAAAAAAGGTGATTTTTCCCAACTAATTCATTCAAGCCCATTTTGTAAAAATGAGTACACCCAAATATAGTCTTAGGAGAAAGCCACACTTGTGACCAATGTGAGTAAAACTGAAGATTTTGGGATCTAAGTTACACTATTCCTCTTCATTTCATGTTTTGAAGTTAAATAAGTGTTAAATAACTCATCTTTGTGGAAAGTTTGGAAATTGCCATTTTGTTCATCGCGCTACTAATAAAATTAGTACTTTTAAAGAGGGTGTGCTAATTTATGCTGAGCACTGTACATGTTTAAGTCTCCCATTGTTGTTTTAAATGATTTATATCAATTTATATCACAAACCCCTTAGTTTGTTTAATTTATAAACAGAATCTTAATTCCTATTACTTTAGATTGAGTAATTTTAGAAAAAAACGGATTCATATATTTTTGTTTTTGGGGCCTAATTCAGAAAGTCAGCAAAAATGATGGATTTTTAATAAAAAAAAAAAAAAACAGGACATGGAGGTATTTCTTTTTATCAGATATAGTACGAATCAAAGAACAGGTTCTGTGTCAGATTCAAATGTTTTCTTAAAGGAATTTGTTATAAAATGTTTCAGTTCTTTAGCACAAAATGGTGCATTAATAAAGCACCATTCTTTTTTGTTTTTAACAATAAAAGGAACATATATTGGGCATGGTATTGCAAATCTTAAATGAAATTTTAGGAAAAGTTTAATGTTAAGGTGGTTAAAGCTAATGTGGAGTTGTAAGAAAAAAACCTTTTGTAAATCACTTTATTCCTTATTAAAGTGGTTATTGGCTGCAATTATTTCCCACTTTGCAGGGTTTAAAAAAAATAACGCAGTATGGATCATGTAATGACAGTCATTCCTGCTCTGTCGGATCATTTGCTCACATTCTCACCAGGTGAAACTGAATTGTGATGCTTCTCACTGTTACTATAACTTCTCAAATTATTTGTCAGAGGTCCTGTACCCTCACAAGTGAGAACTGAGAAGCTAATTGCAACACTTGAGGATATCAAGGATTAGAGAGCTGTCCAAAGAAAACTGTGGCACTGCATGTTTTGTTTTGTCTGTTTTTAGCAATGACTGCCCACTGCAGGACTGGTAGTAGTTGAGGCATATGCTAGACGACCATGTTTTAATCTGTATTTTTACTGGAGAGCATGTAAACAGATGGATGATGGGAAGTGGGGGTAGGCTTGCCAGCAGTCCCATCCTCAACTCAGAAGTGAAATTCTAATGAACTCCTGCCACCCTTCAGAAACTGTTCTAGAAAAATTACATTTTTTTTGTTTGTATGTTGGAGCTAATAACTTTATAATAAAAACCCTGCATGACATGCTCAATGTAATATAAAGTTAAGTGCAGGGGTGATGCTATGGGAGGGTTTTGTTTTGTATAACAAATCAATACTTTTTTTTTTTATGAAATAAAGCAATAATAATAATAACACTGATAGAAATGCATATTTTGATCTTTTCATTTGTGATGGTCTGCAACTCCAGTGTTTAGGAAACAAACTGAGACCACCTCAAGAGATTGGTCTGCGGTTCCTGGTCGTGGACCAGAGTCTGCTTGGGTGTATTTAGGCTGAAAATGTGTTCTGGATTATTGGGGGAAACGCACTCTGGTTCACTTTAAACAAATCAAATGTGTCCAGTCGGAATACACCCATCCAGAGATCCCATAAAATTGGCATGAATGATGTTTGTGCTGTTCATTATTACAATTTACATCTCTAAACAGCTCTCTAACACCTGCATCTTTTGGTAATCCAGTGCTTTCCAACAAACCACTGGTTTTAGAGAAGTATTCCCTAAGTTTCCTCTCAACAAAATTTGACCAAATTCAGTTTTGCTGCACTTGTATTACAATCCACAAAGGAAATTGCGGGAAAATTGTCAACATTTATAGCTGCTGAAGAAGAAATTTGATCAGTATTAACCAAATCACAGCGTATCTCCATGGCAATAAAAGCATTTGCATTATCCATTTAGATGATCCAGCCATGAAGCTGTGTGTCATGTTTCAGTAATGAAGGTGTAGGTGTTTGGAGGCAGATATGTAGAGCTGGAAATGATCAAACCAGCTACAGAACAGAACATTGTGAAGTTACCATAAAGATCCAATCCCAAAGATCAGGATTGGAGCACAAATAACTAAGAAGGTACAAAGATTATCCTGGAAAAAAGACTTGAGTGTTCATCATTTTAAGATATTAATCTTCATCATGACAGCAGGTAGACTGTAAATACATTCAAAATTGTAGAGATTTTGTCAGAGTTTGAATTGAAAGTGGACCCTAGAAACGCTGACTGCTCAGGAATGGTGCAGCATGACTTAATAAAAACTACTTGAGGTACACAGCAAAAAAGTTGATATCCACTCAGGATTTTTGTCCAGGAATTCTCACAGATGTATTCTTTGCCTTTTGGTTGTTTGTTAGTCTGCCTGCATCTCACATTCTCTTCTGAATCCTCCCTAGTCACACCATCCACCCTCATGTTTACCTTGACTTTATTCTTGAATCTCCTTTCTGGTCTTCCTCTTTGGTAAAAAAAGATGCTCCAGCCTCAGCATCATTTTAGCAACATTGTCACTTTTCCCCTTAAGAATGTGTCCAACGATCTCTATCTTCTTCTCAGTATTTACATCTAAAACTTCTAACATGAGCAGTTCCTCTGATGTATTCATTTTTTATCCTATTGCTCCTAAAGTGAACCTTTTGATCTTCTACCTCCAGCTCTGCCTCCTTTCTCGGAGTTCCTTAGCCAACAACAAGGCTTCACTCACCAAAGTCTTCTACACCTCTTCCTTTCTTTCTGGCTGAAAATCTCATTACACATAACCTGAAAACTTCCATCTTCTACCAAGCTGCTTGCAGAAACCCCTTCACCTCATTCCCATACTCCCTGTTGCTCTAGACTATTCACACTAAATCCTCAAAGTGCTCTATCTTCTTAACCCTGTGACTGCACCATTCCAATTGAGTCCCTCTCATTTACACACGATACTCTGCATTGCTGTTGCAAACCTTCATTCCTCTTTTGTCAAGAGTGAACCTCTCTAGATGTCTGCTCCTTGCAGATCTCAGCATCATCTGCAAACATCATAGTTCAAAGAGATTCCTGTCTAACCTCATCTACCAATCTGTCTATCACCTCAGCGAACAAGAAAAAGCCAATCCTTGTTGATGTTCCATGTCTAACTTGAACTCCTCTGTCATACCCAGCACACCTCACCACTGTCTTCCACCTCTCATACATCTGCTGCAGATCTACAACTACTTCTCTGTCACTGCAGACCATACTTCCTCATACAACAACATAGTCTTAAGGCCATGTAACACTGCAGCGTATGTACATTTTGAGCATGTGCCACAAAAGAAAATTGGTCATACATGGATATATGTTGAAAAAGTTGTGGTCTGTAGACATGAAATTTTCACAGATGTATCACGTATGAACCACAAAAGACGTACAGATAAACCTGCGAGTCATTCAAAAACGACACTTTCACAGTCAGTGGACTGATCAGAAATCACATTGCGTCAGCACCATGAACAGCAATCGGCCTTCATGATGCCTTTTTTTTTTTTTTAAATCAAATCAGATTCCCCTGGTTCGCACCAGGGCTGGGGGTGGAGGGTACCCTGCTGGGATAGGGAATCCTGGCAGAAGCTGCAACTAGGAAAATCCTGCAAGAAGGACGGTGTGTGTTCACACACACTCACACACACCTCAGCAGTCTATATCGAGTGGGGGTCTCCAGCTTCATCTGTCCGGCTTGAGCGGGCAAGGGTGGTCTCTCACAGGGCGGTATTCTTCTCCATGTAGAATGTTGGATCACGAGAGAATGCAACTCTGAACGCGTGTGATTTTGAATGACTTATCACATAAATTGTTTTTTGTTTATTCACAAAACTATGATTTAATGCAAACTGTAATTGTGTTTTGACATTTCTGGAATTTCTAAAAAAGTTTGGCGCATCTGTGTAATAGAAATGCAGCTGTGTGTGCGTGTGTGTAATACGCACTTTATGCATGAATCGTGCGTGATTATTATGCTGTTCATATGCAATTCATTAGTGCTTTTAAGCTCCTCATTCGTCAATATGCGCAGATGTCTGTTGAGGGTCTTGGCTGATGTGTCTTAATGTCAATTCAGTTTTGAACAGTTCAAAATTTTTGGTAGGCTGAGAATTAATTGTAAAGTAATTTACGAATTACTAATGAATTACAAATAAAGAGCGCCATAATCACAAAGGGTTCATGCATGACTCATGCATATTGTGTGATGGCAAAATAAATGCCGATCCGTCACCCCTCCAGCATCCTATTCCAAGTCGCATATGAGAATTAATTTCTGGACATAAGTTAAACAATATATCATCATGGACCCCCATGGGGAAGAACTGCTGGTGGTCGTGCTTCACCAGCATAACAACCATCTGGTTCAGCTCCAGCAGCTCCTGCATTGCAGGAGGAGAAAAAACAAAAAACTGTCTGGGTGAAGCCATGGATCGGAAGTAGAGTAGAGCAAAGGCTGTATGACCGCTTGATGGTGGAGCTCCGAAATGAGGACCACAGAGCCTTCCAAAATTTGCCTCCAGCCACATGTGATGTATACCACCAGAGGCTGTCCCCCAGAATCATCTAGTGCACTACCAACTGGCAAGCAGCACTCGAGCCTGGCTTAAAGATGGCACTGACCATACGCCACCTTGCATCTTGTGCCAAGTATAAGGACATGCAATAAGCATGGAGGGTGCCCCATAACACCATCAGCTTGGTGGTGAGAGAGGTCTTTGAAGCCATTGTTGATGAGTATCTCGAAGAGCAGATGTCCCCTCCAACCACCAAAGAAGGCTGTCAACGTCTGGCTGATGACTCTTGCCTCACACCATCGGGGCCATTGATGGCAACCACATAGCCTGCAAAGCTCCCCCTAACTCTGGTTCAGAGTATTATAACTACAAGGGCTTCTTCAGTGTCATTCTCTCATCAGACTATAAAGTCATCTGGGCAGATGCGTCTGTCAAAGACTCCTCCTCAGATGTCCACATGTATAACAACAGTGAACTTAGAGCTGAGCTGGAGAATGACATTGTTAGCTGGCCATGTCCTGATCCCCTACCCAATGACAAGAAGTGTTGTACTTCTTGGTGGGGGGGGGGTGATGCCTCCTCCCTGAGGACCTACCTGATGAAGCCCTACAGTGGAAGAAATCTTACCAGGCAGGAGAGGATCTTCAAATACAGACTGTCCAGGGCCAGCAGAGTGGCTGAGAATGCATTTGGCATCCTGGCAAATTGCTTTCAAGTCTTGCTCAGCAGAATGTACCATCATGCTGATACAATAAGGCTAATTATCAGGGTCTCCATGTCTACAATGCGATGAACATGTTACATCTTCCTCCAGAACAGGCTTGTCAACGATCAAGGTGAAGATGGACATCTGCAGCCAGGAGCATGATGAGCTGGAAGAAACCTTGTCGACACTGAAATTATCAGAGCCCCCAACAGAGCCTCCAAGGAAGGAAAGAAGCTCAGGAACCTAATCAAACACTGGTTAAACTCTCCAGCAGGTGCTGTCCCATGGTAAGACATGATGACTGATGACAGTGATACTTTTCCAGACTGTCATGCCATGAAGGTATTTGAGAATTGTGCCTCATTTAATTTGAACTAAAACTATCAAACTTATTTCTTCCACTCGCTTTCAAGCTAGTTTCTATCAAACTGGACTATTGACAATTTTAATAGCCTCATTTGATGCAGTAAATGGAAAAACTCTCATGTTCATTTATGAAAAAGAGTAATATTTGATATACTAGCAAACAAGCAAAGTGTAATTTAACAAATTTATTCAACAAAACATTCCGTCATTGGCATCATTGCCCATCATCACCGTCTACTGGAGCTAGAAGAGTATGAAGTGGATTACGTATATTGCATATGTATCACGACAGACTAAAATTACTTACGTGGAACATGCACCAAATGTATGTGATAGCAGTGTGACACGGCCTTTAGACTTCCTCTACATCTACAAAACCGCCCCTTTTATTCTCATCTCCAGTATGTATCTCATTCATCAGCTCTGTAAAGTTAGCTTTCCTTCTGTACGTCACACATGTAGAACCTGTCAACACATATCCATCCTTGACCTTGATCAACCTAACTTGCAACACATCCTTCCATCTCTGCTTCTCGGCCGTTGCTAGTCTATACAGATTGGCATCTCTCTCCTTTGTGATTACCTGTCAAACAAGTCTTCATTTACCCTTTTTTTGGTCTTTGCTATCTCCAGCTTCACAATGTGTTGTATTTCCCTACTTCTGTCTGCTGTCTACTGTCCTCACAGGGTTCCATTTTTCTTGGCCAACTTTTTTTTTGTCTTTTTGTCTGCCTTCCTATCTGCCTCCCTCTTTCCAGGTGGCACACCATGTACTTTCCTCCTAAATCTCTGTGACAACTTTAGCTTTAGATGTCCAATCAACTGGGGAGACCTCAACCAAAGTCTGATTCAACCTTCCTAAAAGATAAACAGCTCTCTTCCTTTTTCAACACCCACTACTTCGTCCTTTACCTGTCAAATATTTAATTCCAAAATATGTAAAATTGATTGATAAAAGTATTGACCTCGCCATTTAAGTTTGCCTTGCATTTTAAGGTATGTGTACCCAAGACCTAATAAATCTGTTAACCATGTACAAACCACAGTTAGCTGTCAATGAAATGTATTGAGCAATGTTAAGATATAGCTTAATTTAAAAAAAAAACACACACAGAAATGGCATTGAAGCACATTTATTTACTTTTAATACATGCAGTCTATTTAAAGTTAGCTAATTTACATTGTTTATTGTACATTGCTCACCTTGGAGTTAAAGATTTACATTTTAATTACACATTTTCTTTTTGTACCCTGGAGTCTTGGAGCATCTCAGTGACACACTTACTGAAATTGTCATTAAAAAGTAAAGCAACTTTGTTTTTTTGCACATGGTAATGCCATTTAACACCACATTTATGATCCCCCCTGCCTTAGTTGTATTTTTAGTTATACTCACAATGGCTTGGTTTGTTTTTATGCCTCTAGTCAGTATTGTGATTGGTGGAATTCTCATGCTGACTAACATGCGCGAGACACTAAAATAACGTACAAATCTTACAAAATACGTGACTGTCCTACAATGTGCTCCTCCTTTTTCTCCTAATTTCTGTTCCATTTTTCCCATGGTATTTTCCATCTTCATAGTCCTTTTGGAAGAAACTCTTTCTCCTTCCCTATGTCCATCCATCTTTCTTGTTTATGCATAAATTCTTAGTCACATACACCCAAAGCACCATCCATATCCCTCCACTCACAGTCGATGTACTGTATTTTCAATATATAACTGGGAACCTTTTTCAAACATCAGTTTCTTGTAAGAAGGGTCAGAGATGGAGCACCATCCCATTCTTGTTCGTAAAGACCATCTTGGGCTGGATTGTCCTTTTTGGCCGACAGTCTTGCAAAAATTTGCCAATCTAAGGTCAGATGTGCAATGAACAAATGTAAATGAACATCAGTGCTGCATATTTCCTCAGTGCAAGGGCCAGACTCAAATGTGGAGAATGGAACATTCATCTGTGCCTACAGAAAAACAGCAACTGTTTTTTTGCATTTAACAATTAGACTGGAGCACTGCACACGTTCTTCATTGAAAGGGTTTTAACATTGAGTTTTGTGTTCATAGTGTTTTTTTTTTCTTTAGTTGGCTTTTTTTTTTGTTCGTGGCAGTGGCTTATTAGAGTGAAAGTATTGGAAATGACTGTTGCATGAAAAGTCTTTTTACACTAGAGTTAGAAACAGGTAGTTTGCTCCCTGCTGTCGCGTTTTTGCGACAAACTTTGACTTATTTGTGGTTATTTAATCAATTTTTTTTTTTTACGCTTTTAAATATTGCATCATCTTTTTTGAAAAAAAAAACATTCTATTTTGTATAAGATGATTAATTGGCTTAATCAGTGGTTATCTCTCTTGCCTCACAGCAAGAAGGCCCCTGGTTCAAATCCCGGCTGGGGGACTTGAAACAGTGTCACCACTGGGGGGCCTTTCTGTGTGGAGTTTGCATGTTCTCCCCGTGCATGCTTAGGTTTTCTCCGGGGACTGCGGCTTCCTTCCACCCTCCAAAAACATGCTTCATAGGTTAATTGGTCTCTCTAAATTGTTCCTAGGTGTGGATGTGAGTGTGTGATTGTGGCCCCTGCGACAGACGGGCGACCTGTCCAGGGGTGTCCCCTGCCTTCGCCCATGAGTGGCCGGGTTAGGCTCTGGCAGCCTCGTGACCCCAAAAGGGACAAAACGGTTTAGAAGATGAATGTATGAATGAAGATGAATAATTGTCGACACTTCTTTTTTCTTTTGTGTAGTTGAAGCAATAACTTGTCATGGTTGTGCCTCATGTGGTTACATTTTATTATGGCCTGTAGCAGCAGTACATGACTGCAAGGATCATTTTGTTTTCGCAATTACTGCGCCTTTGAGTCAAAATTTGACCCTCGCCACACACGCAAAAAAGTCACCAAAATTTCCACACACCTAGTGAAAATTGAAAATGAACTTTCGGCAGAGTGAAGACGATGACATCAAGGCTAGCGAAACCATTAAAAAAATGAATGGGCCTAAAATTTCTTATGGAGCTAAAAACAAAATTTTGAAATACACGAAGGACACCAAAATGTTTGAAATTATTATAGGATGCCCACGCGACCTATGGTTTGCCATTTTGTAGCAAAGTGTGAGATTTGGCCATTTTCCCGTTTTTCCACAATATGGGAAAACGACACTTCGGTTCTTCCAATTTTCACAAAGCTTCACAAACATGCCATCAGTGTACAAGTTACAACCACCACAGAAGTTTCATTGACTTTTGACCTTGGGAAATGGGCGCCATCTTTTTCGGAAAAAAAAAAAAAACAGCACTTTTAGTACCAGATACAAGTGAAAACTCGTCCCAGGGACTTTCATCGATCGTCTTGTAACATCGAGATTTTAATGGAGATAAAGCCAACAGAAAAGCCGCCATTTTGTAAAAAGTGTTTTTTACATAAACTTTTCACTGAAAGCTCAGCTCAGAAAAAGGTAAAGGGAGGAGTCAGGTGTGCATAGCAGTTGCTTGGCAAATATGGTCAGGTCACAGGTGGGCGGCAAGGGCAGCAGTGGAGTGTAAAGGTGAGGGTGAGGGCAGTGGGTCACAGTGGGCAGTTGGCACTTGCGGGCTTTAATTATTGTTATTATTATTATTGTTTTTGTTTTTTTTGGTAGTTCCTTGTTTTGTTTTGTTTTATTGCTGGTAGTATGAGCCCTAAATTTTTAACTCAGTTTCGTTCTCATCCGTCTAAAGAAAATAAAGCAAAGAGTCAGTGCTGTGAGGGAAGAAGAAAATGCAACACCTTGTGAGTTATTTCATGTCCCCTGGTTCCAGAGGAAAAAAAAAAACAGCAGCTCAGTGAGCAGCAGAGTGACTCCATACCAGCTCCCCAGCAGCTTCCCAGCATGAATTAATCACACTAATTTTACTAGAACTAATCCATACGTCACAAGGAAGATGCTGGTTTGTGTCGTTCGGTTTGGCTGCCCCCAAGACTGCGTTCACATCTGTGTGATAAAGTACTTCATCTCCTTCACTGAGACGAATAAAGGAAGTTTCTTATTTACTTCCAGCTGGGAGTGGAAGGCTGCAACATTATATTTGGCAGAGGAAATTCATGTTAGAACAAAAGCCTCTTTCTCGTATATCATTGTGTTAGGAAAAAAATGTACACACTCTGAGTGACTGAATATCACAGGATCAAGTCTGAGAAGAAACAATCACATTGTTTTTATTTCACAGTTTTGTTCTGTATCACAAAATTCTGCAGGGGGTGGCTTTTTCTTTTTTAGCTAGAACGACATTGAGACAAGCCCAGGCACTCATGGGAGCTACTGTACAAATTAATGAATATACAAAGTCTCTTTCTCAAAAAACTATATATATATATAGAGAGAGAGAGAGAGAGAGAAGCTACTTTAAGTAAGCAATTACCTATTAACTGTGCAAAACAGCAAACCATTGAGCTGAGCCTCCTGTAAAACGAAAACAAAAAAAGAGAAATTATTTTTTCAAGCTGCTACAAAATAAAAAACAAAAGTATGTTTGAAAAACTGTTGGAATTTTCTGTTGTAGGGAAATAATCTGAAGTTTGTTGAAGAAACCTGTCTGGTAAAGGTGGAAACTGTGTTTTGTTGTCCCAAATGGGGTCATTTGGAGAACAGAAACAAATTCTTTACAGGTTCCTTCTTTTCAGGCCAGGATACACAGGACACACAATGGAATGCAGCAAATATTGGTGAGTTCCTTTTTTTAAAAAACCTATGTCATTTTCTAGGACAGTTACTACAGAGAGGCAGGAGTTCATCAGAAATTCTCCACTGACTTGTGGGTGGGTCTGTTTGCATGGAACGGCCCGGCTGCCCTTCCCCGTTGATGAGAGCTCTCTGTTTACACTCTCCTCTACTAGCCTACAGCCCCTCACAACCCTTAACCTAACATTACAGGTTCAACAAAAAAAGTGGATGTATCAGAATGTAGCGGAGCAGAGAGCTTGCACAATAGGCCCGCCCATTGTAGTTTTCGTGTCATAGCTACAAGCTTTTTCTAATGGCATTTTCTGTCTGCTCCTGATTCACAACAATTTGAAAAAAGGAAATAATAAGAAATGCAGTTTTGAGTTTAATTTCCTTTCTATTTGTCCTCTATCCTGAAAAAGAATTATTTTGTTAAAACACCAAAAACACTATTTTTATCATAGTAGGTCTTCAAAACAATTAGTTTCAGTTAATAAACCAGTTTTACAAAAGGTGGACGTCTACTCTGACAGAAATGGGATGGACTGCTGTATGTGCTGTACGGCTGTAACGTTTGATCTGGGCATCTGGAAAAACTGTTTGCTCAAATAGGTACACAAATAATCCAAACCTTACCATTTTTAAGTATCAGAAATGTTGAGAATTGACAGGCAAAAAAAGGTTCTCATCACGGGTGTAGACTCAATTCAAGTTATAAACACGATTCAGTCTCTTGTCTGAATGATTCAGCCTAATGTGTTTGTTAATACTCGACATTTAAAATGGTGATACATACTCAATTATTTGTTTATTTAATCTGTTAAGTTGACAGTTTCTAGACACACTCATTTAGTCTGCTCTCTTCACATGTGTGCGATTGAGTGTATGTGGAGGGGGCTGTGATGATGACGCCTGGCATTTCTGAAATTTCCTAATTTATACCATTAAGTTAAGAAGGAGTTCAGAATGTATGCTCTTCATAAGATCGTAAAGATGTATCAATTATTCTGAGATTGTTG
Organism: Adrianichthys oophorus; assembly: GCA_036245035.1. Lineage (NCBI taxonomy): Eukaryota > Metazoa > Chordata > Actinopteri > Beloniformes > Adrianichthyidae > Adrianichthys > Adrianichthys oophorus. Next base: position 2,493,887 of record BSAI01000162.1, read on the forward strand.
AGAATCTAGCAATTGTTTAAAAGTGCAGAAGAGGGGTTAAAAGGAGTGAAAAATATGATTTATACGTTTAACATATGACAAAACAACACCAAGACCTCACCAAGTAATTAGTCGTACATTTCTCTCTGTAAAATGGAAACCAGTCCAAAACCACCACATCTCAGAAAGCCTTTTCTGTAAGTCCACTAAAGGTTTTAAAGATTGCGCCCGACTGAATGGGTGATGTACGAATCCAAGTCAAAACAAAGTCTGTTTTTAAATATTCTATATGTGGTTCTCAGATACAGCATTTTCAGAGTATACTAAAAGTAGCAAAAGATGAAAAGTAGTAATTTTTATTTTTCACAAATTATTATAGATGTTTTGATGCTGTAAAATTCCTCACTGCACACTTTAAATACTTTTCTCAGACAAATATAAACTTTTTTTTATGCTTCTTTCCTGTTTAAAGACCATCAAAAGTCAAGCCTTTGTAGGAAAATAAGTCCAAAATTATAGAATGTAAACAAGATCTGCTTGCAATTGAACGCATTCTGTACAATAGACAAGGAGGAGATTGATGGATAAGGTCTAAAGCCCATCGGGATGCAGAAAACAATTTGCTGATAAAAAAAAAAAAAGGATCAAAAATTGCACAAAAACAAGAAAAATAAAAAATAAACAGCAAAATTGCAAATGGTGTACTGCAGTATAGTGAGGTACCACATAATGTCCATATTCACTATGCTTTAAAACTATAGCCTATAGTTTTAGGGGATATATTCCGAATCTCTTGTTTAAATGGATTGCACCAAAAAGAAAATTCTGGGTTATGTGTGGTCTACAGCACCTGTAGCATTTACCTGAGGCCAGCAGTGTAGAGATTTGAAGCAGGTCATTCACTATGTGATGAATTTTGCTATGGACTGTCACAAGGTGTAGTAAGGTACGGATGTCACATAACACTTAAGTAAGTAAAGCAGAAGGTCTTTAATTGGGAAAAGCATTCACTACATATGACAGCTGCTAGGATAATGTGCAGATTATTTCCTGGGTTTTTGTTTGTTTTTCAGTTTTTTCAGGCTTGTTGTTTTTCCTCCCGTCACAGTCTTCTCTGCTTTCATTTGCTAATTATCCACAGCTGTCTTCAACTTAAGGATCCTCAGTGTATTTAAGAGTCTGGTTGTCAGGTCATCTGCTGTGATCACCTCTTTGGTTTCTTTCCCCTTGTTCCACAGTTTGTTCATATTTAAGTTTATTTATTACATTTTAAGTTTCTGCCCTTTTTTTGGTCTTGAAAATGTAATTTGTCTCAACATAGTTATGGGGCGATAAAAGCAACTCACTTTTGAAGTTTTGCAAGAAGATTCAAACTGTAGATTATTCCTCTTTGGGAGTTATTCACTGCCCCATATTTCTCACTGTGTACCCTATTTGTCAATGCACATTCATCAGTAAGTAGAAATGCTTCAAGGTTTGAAATCCTCTATTACCAACATGTGTTGCAGTATCTAGAGTAATGCAGCTGAAACCACCTAATCATAAAGATCTGCAGACATGGAAACTTGTGGGATAAGATTACCATCTGACTGGGAGCTGGGATGTTGTTTCTGCAGCTTTAAGGAGTGCCAACCGTTTGGAAATTGACCATGGAGGAAAAACTAATAATTTTAGTTTGTGCCCGGTTGGAATTCTCTGATACAAAGTCTTTTATTTATTTATTTAGACTCTTCCAACTGTAGTTGGTGGACATGCAGTAGTAAACAGCAGAAAGAAAAAATGGAGAAGGAGCCCCTCCCTGCTCGTCCAGTGTGAACGCGGAGAACTAAACAAGCATGTCATATGTCCGGTGTGTACATAGCTTTAGAGCCACTGACCTTAAGCCTTAAGCTACATACGTACTGGCATCAACCCGCATTTAAGCAGTCACTTTGATTGAAAAGTCTTTGCAAACAATCCAAATTTTGGGCTTCGGCAACCAAGACGCTCATATTCACGTCTCACTACGAACGTTTTTAAGTCCGATCACAGGCTCTACATACAAATTGGGCCTTTGTTGATCACACTCTGTGTCATAGAATTCTTACCAGGAGTTCCAAAGACTTTTAGGAAAAGAGGTGTGAAAGAAAAAGTCTTTCACACCTAAAGAGGAAGATTTGCAGGATTTGCATCACTTTGAATTTGTAGGTGGTGAGCCCTGGTAAACAGTTAACTGCCGCTCCCTGCTTGTCTGATGTGAACAGCACCGGCTGAATGCGTGTTGATGAAACGGCTCATGTGAACGTAGCTAGAGTCACAACTGTTCTTACAGGTGGATACAGGCTGTCTGCAGGTGAAAAATTGACAAATGCCCCCAGGAAATTTCAAGATTATAGAGCATGTAAAGCAAAAATCTTTGTGCACATTTTTTCTGTGGGTATGCTGTGGGTGTCAGGTTGTAAACACTTAAACCTTGTACTATCCTAGGCACATTAACATTGGGAGAGGACTTGGGACCTTCAACATGGGAGGGATAGCGCATCAACGTAAGGGTGGGGTCATCTGGACCCCACAGCACAAGGGCAAAGCAAGGTAAGTAAGGGTGAAGTAGGTGAGACGCAGGCATGTTGTACAGATCTTTCCTTTTTTTTATCCACCCAAATCTTTCATACTGTGCAGGGAGCTCCAAAATCCACTTACCGCACACATACCAATGGTACATTTCAACATGACATCCCTTAACATGGCACCACAAGCCTAAAGGGAACTTCAAGACACATCCGCACACCTTTTATGATGCAGCCGCTCCTCTCTACAATCCTCTGTGGGCCCAAGCAAGTCTACCCCTGTACCGGTGCATTTGACTATGGCTTTAGCCGCTGCACACCTCTCCTGTCAGTTCAGTTTCAGCCCAGATTCTCTTGGAGGATTTGGATAAAAACTTGGATAAAATAAATGGTTCTATTAAATTTTAAACATCTGATTAAAAGTCATCAAACTGTCACGGAGAACACCCCTGACTCTTCTGAGACTGGCTGACACTATAACTAGGATATTTTCATGCTAGATTATTCCAAATAAGGTTATCATCAATAGGGTTTGAATATGCTGTTATCAAGAATGCTTAGATAACAGTGTCTTATCCTGAATATGAGCAGAATTAGGATACGATTCTCAAATTGGAATCCATATAAACACAGAGGAAAAACAAGTGGCCCCTTTTAGACTGATATATTGGCTGAAATATTGAAACTGTAAGCATCTTTAGAGAAGCTGGAACTGTCGCTGGACTGTGGGCTGAGCAGCACAGGTTTGTTTGATTAATGAGTCCCTGCTGACACATTTAAGACATGACGAGCTCTGTCATGCTTACATGCATACAAGGAGAGAACAGCTCCGTGTCACAAACAGATGTCTACTTGGGAGCTGGCAGTGGCTCTGTGCTGCAAAGCAGATGCTCAAATGAAAGATATGAAACCCATCAAAAACCAAAAAACAAAGGATGAAATGTTTGAGTAGTAAAATCCCAGTTAGACAGTATCTAGAGTAACTCCTGTGTTTAATTAGGGAAATTTATAGTTATTTGTCATTGCAAAGTCATTATAGTGAAACTTTTTATATTAAACATCAGTTAAAAAAACCTGTTTATAGTTTCCCATTAAAAAAGCAATAAAAATTGCCATTGGCTTTTATTTTTATGACTAATTAAAAAAGCACAAAAGCAATAATAAAAGCAAATGTTTTGAAGTTCCATATATATATATATATATATATATAAAACACACTAATGGTAGCTCTGCTGCCTTACATTGGCCCCAACATATAACCACCAGGAGTAATGTGGGCTTCAGGGTCTTGCCCAAGGGTATTTCAGCACATGGGTTTGCAAGGCAGGAACCGAACCTGTAATATTCTAATAAGAGGTCGATCGCTCTACCTCTGCACCACAGCCGCCCCAAATACAAAACTTAGTATTTATTGTTCTATCGAGCGTGTCTACATTAAAACACCTCCTTGTATCTTTCTGCCATTCAATCATCCCTTTTTCAGGAGTATATATATGTACCAACATACTTAGTAGAGTAAAAATTACTATTTGTGTTGCACACATTTCAATACCCCTTAGCTGTCTGAAAACTACCCGAATCTTAACATCCCTGCACTTTTCATCCCTAAGAAAAATCACATTAGGTCACATGTGGTCGCCTGTGGTCCTCCACATTTGCATGATTCATCAGAACTTTTCTATTACTTATGCCATAGAGAATAAAGTGGTAGTTGTAGGTAAAGGTTTTTATTCACACAATTTGAAAATGAACATTAGAACGCTTTCATATTATACTCAAGTTGATTGAATGGAAAAAAAAAAAAAAGAAAAGGAGTGTGGGGGGAGTCACATTTTCCTTTGGTTTGGTCTGCTTTCACACCTATACCACTCTGAGAAGAATACATCTCAGTGTGCCAAACCGCTGGAGAAATAAAGCATTTTGATAACCTGCTAGTTGGAAGGAGAGATTACTTGTAAGAGAAAAAGAAATCCTAAAGAACAAAAGTTCTGTTAATTTTAAGATGGTGTTTTAAGAGGCTGTAAGCTAGAGGGATAGAGTGTAAACAGATAGATGTTGGGAAATGAGGCCTGGCTTAATCTAAGCCAACAGTCCTCGCCAAAACTCAGAGGAGAACTTCAAATTAATGTCATCAAATCTGCAGAAACTGTTCTAAAAAATGACATTTTCTTTTTTTTTTTTTTGGCTAAAAACAACATGATCATAATTTAAAAATCACTTGGAACAATGTACCCTGCCTTTACCTAGCATTATCTGAGTTAGGCTCAAGCAGCCCTGTGACTCCATAAGGGATAAAACGAGTTTAGAAAATTGATGGATGGATTGGGGTGGGATTTCAAAAGGAAAAACTGCTAAACATGATCTGCAAGAATAAGAAGCACCAAACTGTATTCCAGTTGAAGTTGGGGAACATTGTCTCATCACACAAAGTGCTTTCAAACCTTTACCTACAAACTCCCTTTTATTTGGAATTTAGATTTCTGAAAATTCCAGAATAATCAACCACACGGCCCTAACCATACACGAAGAAACCTCCTTCTTCTCCATTGGGAGATGGAAAGCTCTAATAATATTATTGAAACCAGGTGTTACAGGGGCTGCAACAACTTGAATGAGTCTACATTGCAACTGAGCAATTGTTGCACAGGTTCCAGCTCACAACATGCTGGGCAGTGGGAAGCGGAGAGCTGCGAGCAGGCTGACAGGGAATCAAGATCACACCTGCGCCTGCCAATTACTCCAGTTTCTGGCAGCCAGAAAACAGCGCTTCAGGCAAGAGGAGGGGCAAAACCAGAGGAACGAAAAGGAATATTAACAGCCATGTTCCTCTTGTACTCAGTTATTCCATTTTCACAGTCCTCAATCCCTTTACACAAAGTCACAAAGCTGAAATTCAGAAATGTAAGACTAAAGCTTTAATAAAAGCTCAGCTTTTTAATCATGTAAAAGTAGATAAATAAGATTGAGAGATTTTTGTTAGACAATGTTTAGACAATCAGAGTGTTGTTTTTGTGTACACCCAGCACCTACATATCACCAGGACAACCCATGTGTGCAGCATTGGCTGGCAGTCAGTAAGAAGTCAGTTTGTGAACCTTACTAATGACTAGAGTGCTGTGTAAAGAGCACCATACAACAGCATCACCCATGCGTTATGAGTGTGTGCAACTTACATTGTCCTTATACTTCAAAATACACCTACCACTCTGACCACAATGGTATGCTCCATTTTCATGATGTCCCATAAGGTGGCCACATAACCCTGAAGGGAAATACACATCACTCGCCATAAGGCACAGCCCCTCCTATCTATAAGGCTCTGCAGATCAAGCCCTAGCCAGACAAGAGTTTCACTTAAGCATTGCATCCCACATGCTCAGAACAAGCTCTTCTGACCAGGAATAGAAAACCATGATAAACTGGCAAGAGACCTCATGTAAAAATGATTGGTCCGTACTATAAATGAATTGTCTCTGTCAACTGAAAGCATTATTAGAGCATAAAATACAGATTCAAGGATATGATGCTTGTGAATCATTTAAGGACAACAAAACCTGACTTGAAATGGTCCGTGTGTTCAAAGAAAATAAAGCATGACACTGTGAGCTGGGTAAAGGTTAAATGACTCACTAGAAACTCTGTAAGACCTTGATGTGTACATCGGTGCAGTTGAAAGTCTTTACAAATGTTTGACACAAGTGAACCCTGGGATTTTTCTCATACAGACTAGCAACTGAAGTTGTACCGAAACGTGGTGTTGGTGTATCAAATGAAAATGAAAAACCTTCATAATTGCATGTATTGAGGCCTATCTGATAGTTTTTGTTTTTTTGTACTGCGAAATCACTGAATTTCTATGACATTTTTGAGATTTTGATTTGTGTACATTTAGAATTTGCTAATACTACTGTATATAATAACAGTGTGGTTAGCTAAAAAACTATCTTATGTGAACTTTGTGGGGCGTGAGTAACACAACCCAGTCTCCCCTGATAAATTTGGAGCAAATCATTTAAGTGTGAATGCAAGCTGGTTTCAAAATGATTTGATGTCTTTGGTGTAAATTTAATGAACAACATTTTCTTTGTCAACAATTTTTTTCCTCAGACTAAAACAAAATGTTAGTTTATTTAAAAAAAAAAAAAATCCCTTAGAGAACAACATCTTGACACAAAGAAGTGATATTTTCTTAGTGATCAAAATCAAAACAAAAACAGTCTTGTTCTGTTCTGGATGCTGAAAAACACACACCACACAATGGAAAACACTACACACCCAATGAAAAAAGAGTTATTGCAAACAGTCTTCACTTTTTAGCTGGTTTGGAATTTAATATAAATGGAAATTGATTTAGTTTTCCAGTTTAGCATAAAGTTTTAGTTAATCTGACCATTTTAGGAGTGAATAAATTATGTTATAATTCATTTGCTAGTAATGACAAGTAAGATTATGAAAATTAACCTATAGCTTTGTATACTCAAGTGCTTTTAGAAGGACCAAAGGAAACAAAAATTTTGCTCAATTACATCCTTAAATAATGACTGTCTTCTTTTATTTTATCACAGCCTTTCTTAGTTGATCTAAAGAAAACTCATGACATGAGTGTACAGAGAGAGGAGCTGAGGTACACTGGAGTGGTGCAGTACATATTTTATACCATAATGCTACGTTCACATCAGGCAAAGGCAGCGCAATTTGTACATCGAGCTTGATGACGGTCATAGAATCTTGGATAGCTATGTGTGAGAGTTTTGATTGCAGAAGCCCAAAACATGCATATGTTTGTGTTTACAATGACTTTGCTTTGGAAGTGGTTACTTGAACGTGTAATGCTGGGATGTGCTATAGGTGTAAAAGAAGACTTCAAGGTGGAGGTGAGGCTGCACCAAAGATCAGCTTTTAGTCCCCTCTTGTTTGCTGTGGTGACGGACAGATGAGGTTAGACAGGAATCTCTGTGAACCATAATGTTTGCAGATGACATGCTGATCTCCAAGGAGCATGTGGAGGAACACCAAGTGAGGTGGAGGTTTGCTCTGGAAAAGAGAGGAATGAAGGTCAGCAACAGCAATGCGGAGTATCTGTGTGCAAATGAGAGGAACTCAAGTGGAATGGTGAGATCATAGGGAGCAGAGATGAAGAAGGTGGAGGACTGTAAGTACTTAAGGTTAACAGTCCAGAGCAGCAAAGAGTGTGGGAAAGAATGAATTCATCAGAGGAACAGCTCATGGTAAATGTTTTTGAGATAATTACAGGGAAGCAGATTGAGACGATTTGGACACGTTGAGAGGATGCTGAGGTTGGAGCTGCCAGGAAAGAGGCAAAGAGGAAGAGGTTGATGGATGGAGTCAAGACAGACGTGAGGGTTATTGATGTGATTAAGGAGGATAGTGAAGATAGGCTTCGATGAAGGTAATGGATGCACTACGGTGAACCCCTAAAACAGGAGGCAAAAGTAGTAGTAATGACTAAAAGCTCACAGAGGACATTTTTGCTTACGTACATTTTTGAAATAGCTTAATGTTCCAGTACTTCTCTACTCAACATTGGTTGGTCAGAGCTATGATCCAGATATCACTTTGCAATTAAAGAAAGCAAAATCGTCATCATGATAATAAAAAATGAGGAGTTAAAACTTCACCATTAACAGTCACCGCTTACCCTGGAGCAGCCATTCCCATCCACATCCAATGCGGAGTTGCTTCAAGCCAACCATTAATAATTCATCAACTCAAACGGACACAATGAATACCAATTCTTTCATTTCTCCTTGCACCATCATCAAGGCTGGTCAGCCCAAGGTCATGGATGTTATTGGCTGCAGTATGTCTGGAATATTAGGACTTCATTTTACCACGAAGGTTAACCAGAAACGTTCCTTAATTTGCGCAGCTTTTGCAACATTCCGTTTTGGGTGTTATCATAATTTCAAATTTGAGAGTCGCACAATGATTCTGTTGCTTACATAGTAAGAAAAAAGGCACTGAATACCAATATTTGCTGAAGGTGGATATTTCCACATTGGCAGATGTAATGCCAGAAGCAAATTTGGAATTATATGAGAAAAAAAAACTGCTCTAAGTTTATTCAACTTAGATACAGATATTAGATTAAAAAGGAGGAAACAAAAGATAAGAAATGACTGTGATAATTAAATTTGAAGACTTCATTGGTAAAGTTTTGCATAACACTTCACCACTGTAAAGTAAATTTGATGTGTTGAATTACAGCCCAAAGCTGCTTTTCTCTGCTTTAACGATTAAAGAGTTACGGAAAATGAAAGAATGCTAACACTCTGGTGTTAAAGGGTTAAGGTCAGCATCTGGCCGATTGCTCTGGTGTTTTAACAGACAACTCTTTACTAGGCTAGAACAAAGAACCATTGCAAAAAGTTTCTGTAAAAAAAGGCTGGGAGAAGGACTACCTGGCCGAAGAAAGAGGGTGTAAACAAACACATTATTTACATAGCAGTTGAGATACTTAATTTTTTTTAACTGCGGTCGGTGTGAATCAAAACAATCAACAGACTAACCAGCACTGGGACCAGTGTCGAGGCACAGCAGCTGTTAGATGGCGTCAGTCCCAAAAAGCCTATTTCTAAGCTGATCAGTCGGTCTGTAACCATCTAAACAGAAGCTGAAGTAGTAACAAAGGATTTCCGCAATCTGAAAGGGGATTTGGGACTGCAGCTGACACATTTGGTCCATGCAGAATCCACAGGTGATGTCTAAACTGCATTCTCGGTGGAAACCTCACATTCTCAGCTTTGTAATGGTGTAAATAAAATAAATCAGCACTTTTAATAAGCAAGACTAATTTGATTCAAGAACTTAACAGGAGAATACTTTTTTTTCTAATTTTGCCCTTCTCTTTAGACCCTTTTTCAAAACTTCATCACTGTTTTATTTGTTCGTTATAATCAGTTTTATTCAAAAAAAAAAAAAACAAAAAAAAAACAACGCTGAGTTGTTTTTCTAAAGTGCTTTCTGAAAAAAGAAGAGAAGATGAGACATCTCCGGACACAAATATCCAGCAAATCTTCAAAAGAGGCTGTGCAGAAAATGACAACTATAATTAAATTCCCAAAAAATTCAAATTTACAGATGTCCGGGAACTACTCGGAGATGCCAGCACTACAGTTAGTATATATGGGTAATTGAATTTCATTTTTTTCCTTCCTGGGTTCATTATCTGACACTACATTAGTAACTGAGGTGCAGTGAATCACGCAGAAGTGTAAAAACAAAAATTATGGATATGCAGAGGGTAATATTTCATAGTAACACTGTGTTTCCTCTGCTGATTTTGTGCTTTAAGGAGGATGGAAATTACACCAAAATAAACTAAGTCCAAAAATGTTTTGGACGACCACCTTACTCTCTATATCATTTATTTTTTATGCATTTTGCATGTTGTCTGTTTTTTCTCATGATGATGAAATTCTTTTTTCCGATCATCCTTTTTTCTACCACAATAAAAGCAAAAGAAAAAGCAGACCATCCTTTTTTTTTTTATTATAGTCTTAAAAAAAGTACTTTTTTTATTGTTCACTACAGCCAAATTAGCAAAAAATATGAATCAAAATTCAAAACTATCAGAAAATACATAATTTCTTCTTCAGACAATACTTTCAAAATATTTTTACTTTTTCTTTTGGCAGCAAATCAACGCCAAGTATTTCTGCAACCCTTGCAAGAGACTTTACATTTCCTTCAACAGTTTCCATTCTGCTTCTCTTCACCAGAACATACCGTTTCTGCCGAGTCAGCATTTACACGTCGTCCCTGACATCTCAGACAAGTTGAAGTCCAGAGATGGATCTTGAAATCTGTCAAACCTCAGAGCCCCCTTTTTTTTTTTTTCCACTTAACTTTTTTTTCTTTAAGGCAGACACCTTGACTGAGAAAATCAAACAACATACATTCTGAAAAGCAGTTCAAAGCTAAGCAGCCCGTTCTTTCGCGTGTTTTTCAACATTTAATTAAATACCAGGCCAAAGACGAAATGCTTCCCATTCAAACAGAATACACAGAATGACTTCCAGAGTTTTTCATTCACACTGACTTTGAAGTTCCCCTCCAGTAACCTCACAATCAATTTGAGAAACATCAAACAGTTTCCAAGTCAATTGGCAGTTTAGCAGGACCAGGCGTGAGGGATAACTGACTCCTGCCAAGGGAGAGGGGCAAAGCTTTATGTCGGTCGCAGAACGTCTGATGCCTAATTTGACTAAAGATGTAGCTTTCAAAATAAAACTGTTTTCTTTTTTAAACAACATTGTATCTTTTAACTGATTTGAAAATATAAATGTTATCAGGAGTAAAGGAAAGTTTGACCACATGTGAGATTTATAATTTGGTGCTTTATGTTTTTCCACAGATGCTATCAAGTTTTATAGTAAAGACTAAAACAAAACTGGTCTGAAGCACATTAGATACACATTTAGTGGTTAAACTTTTTGATTTTCTTTTTCATTTCTGTACTGATATAACAACATCATCTACATTTGCAACATGTTGACATGGCACAGAGCTACAGAGACTACATGACTCAACAACACAGTTAAAAACTGTCCCTTGACTGATGGGACGTTTTTCTTAAATCAGCACCAAACTCACTCACAGACGTCACTCAACATGAACCCAGGCAGGAACATCATCAGCAAAAGGGACAAGTGTCTCTCTATGTGGCAGAATTGTGGGGCCATAGAGGGAAGGTTTAGTTACTGTATTTTATGCATTATAAGGCGCACATAAAAGCCTAATTTTTTTCAATAAATGACAGTGCACCTCCAAGAGGATTGATGGATTAATTCTGGTTGTGCTTATTGATGTTAAAGTGATTTTGAGGGTTAAATGTCAATCTACGCTATGCAAACAAAGTTGGGTATTATGGTCAAAACGCTAACGCGGCTAACATGTAACAGTATCGTACTTACTAAAAAGTTGCTTTAATGTGTTGCTAACAAGGTTGAGAGTTAGTGCAGTTGCAGTAACATTTGTTTAGCAGTATTGTGTGGTAGTATTTACCGTCTTACAAACAAGTTCTAGAGTTACTGTGAACACTTAATAAAGTCTGACTGACTGACACACTTGTCTCTGACTCTTTTGTCTCACTTAACTTAAAAAAAAGCAATACCCCCTCATGCCCTGAAGCAAAAACAAGAAAACAGAGAAACATAGGGCGCTGGCCAAAACATTCAAAAAGACAGGTGACTGGGCCAACTCTGTACAGGGCCATCAAAGCTGGTCAACAAACTGCTTCATTTATTAAAACAAAACTAAGCCCTAAAACAAAAGAAGAACAAAAAGATCGCGCTTAAGCTGTAGTCCATCAGCTGGACTGGTGTTATAATCAGCTGCTTGCAGATGCGTGCAGCCCAACAAGCACATAACGAGCATGAACCAGAGGACAAGGTTGGCCCAGGCCAACACATGAGGGGAAAGAGAAAGCCTTTGCAATATGTGAAAGTGTGAGTTGTCATAGAGAAATGATCTTCAGCTATATACTTTATATTACACTGGACGCAACACAAATCATGACTAAAACATATAACAGAAATAAACAGGGAAGCACCTCCACTCTCTCCAACGTGAGATCGCCTGCTGTGACGAAGATATGAACATCGAACAACTAATCGCCATAATCATTTGTTTGGATAATCTGCTTCGAACACATAAACCCAAAAACAATAAACCCAAACTTTCCCCCATAGTGTCTGGACTTCCACGTCATGTGCAAGCTGCTTCTGGGGAGACCATGCAGCTGGGATCAACATGCCTTACACCTGAAGAAAGGGGCAGGCGTATACGGGAGAACCTGTGCCTCTACCTGATTCCCTGTGAGTTGATGGTGGCAATCTCTGCCCTAGATATTTGTCCCCTGGGCTCAGGGCGGATCCAGTTGCTTACTCCGGATCTCCAACTCAACATTCTGCACTAACACCAAGAGACATTCGTCTTTTCACCATACACACCCCCCATTGTGCCATCATCTTGGGACTGCCTTGGCTTGAAACCCACGATCCCACTATCAAGTGGTCTCCCAAGAAACTCAGGTTCGAGTCCATGTCCTGCCGACAACGTCATCATGTCAAACAGTGCCAGCAAGCCACCATCAAGCTCACCATGGGCAAAAACACCACCAAACAGGACTCTGTGCCACTGCAGTATTGGGATTTACAGGAGGCTTTTAACAAGCAGCATGTCTCATGTCTACCTCCACATTGGTCCTATGGCTGTGCCAGACTTGCTGCCTGGGGCCACTCCAGTGAGAGGAGGAGTGTTTCCTCTGTCTCAACCCAAGACTGAAGCCATGCAGGCTTACATCCAGGAAGAGCTTCAGAAGAGCTTCATCCAGCTTTCCACGTCACCCACTTCTGCAGGGTTTTTCTTTGTGAAAAAGAAAGACGGCGGTCTTTGCATCGACCCTCTGTAGCGTCAATTAATGTACAGTCAAGTACCGCTATCCACTACCACTGGTTCCACCCTCCTTGGAGCAACTGCGTCAGGCCCGATAGCCCAAGTTGGATCTACGCAGTGCCTACAATCTTATATGCATCTGTAAGGGCAACGAGTGGAAGACAGCATTCTCAACCACTTCTGGACATTATGAATACCTGGCCATGCCCTTCGGACTCTGCAACACCCCTTCAGTATTCCAAGCCTTTGTCAATGTGTTTAGGAACATGTTCCAGCGTTTTGTTATAGTATGCATTGACAACATACTCATTTACTCCACCACCTTTAAGGAACACATCTCCCACGTCTGGCAGATCCTTCAGCAGCTCATCAGCAACAACCTATGTGAAAAAAAAGGAAAAATGTGAGTTCCACAAGACGTCTATCTCCTTTCTAGGCTACATGAGGAGTGCACAGGGTGCAGCTGTGGATCAAGGCAAAGTGGAGTGCTGCAGTGTCCTCAACCCACCACAGTGAAGGAGTTGCAGAGATTCCTGGGCTTTGCTCATTTCTATTGCCGATTCATCCGTGGTTTCAGCTTGGTGGCAGCTCCTCTCCCCTCCCTCCTCAAAGGAGCACCCAAGCGCCTTCATTGGACACCGGAGGCTGCCTCAGCTTTTCAGTCCCTCAAAGAGTGCTTCTCACAGTCACCTATCTTGCATCATCTGGACACATCTGCTCAATTTATCAGGGAAGTGGATGCTTTTAATACAGAAGTTGGGGCTGTGTTGTTTTAGCTTCATGGTCAACCACCTAAAAGGTTCCCATGTGCCAACTTCTCTAGAAATCTCAACCATGCAAAGAGGAACGATGACGTTGGTGTTTGAGAGTTGCTCGCCATGAAGTAGGCGTGTATGCCGGTGGTCTTCTTGCTTCCGGAGCCGCTCTAGGGGGAGGAACTCTGTCAGGATTCAAACGTCCAGCTCCACCTCCAACCATCAGAGGGAGCACTTTCCAGAGTACTGAGTGCTTCTGCTTCCTCACTCCAACTCCCATCACGCCTTGCTCTGTGACTTACTTCCTCACCAGCTGCTTCCCTTCATTGTCATCACCACTCTATATATATTCTCGTTACGTTACGTTACAGTAAACCTACATTGTAGTAAACCAAAAATAAACCTAATGTGTGTCAACCCTAAAGGTCTTTTCCAATATCAACTATAATCACTGTATATCATTTTGAAATAATTTTATAATAATACACTTCGATTAGATTAACAACTTGCCTCAAACAGATCAATCTGGTCAGATCATAGAAGTATATATTGATTGATCGATTACGTTTATTAATCACTACAATATTAGTTGGAAGAATCAGAATTTAATCTTACAAATTAAAACTAACTTTATCCTTTTCGACAACTTTATAAGTTGCTTTTATTACGTACCTTCTAAAAATAATAAGGTCTCTTTTTAAAACAAAATCTTAGAGTATTACAGAGTTCTTGATTGTGTAGAGTGATTAAAATTGTTGTTTTCAAATAATGATTGATCGTAAAACGCAGCCACGGTACGCACCCAATGTAAAAATGTGACCACCTCCAGATTACAAATGCCACCTAACGGCCACCTGCCAAATTTGCTGAAAAACTTGCATTTAGGTTGCTGCCCAACGGCAATTTGTGGTTGTAGTCTTAGGGAGTAGAAGGAAGGAAGCCTCAAACTTGTGAAGTTGTGAAGTTAGGTTTTTACTGCAAGCTTCAGTGCAAAGGAAATTGAGTTGATGTGAAGCAAATCCGGGATCTGCAATGCAATCTAGTGAAAACCTTTATATTCTATGCTGTCCATTTCCTCTCTGCACTAATGCAAATCAAGTTTTGTGAAAGGTTTGGCCTCAAAAGGCTTGAGCTCATGATAAGACAATAAGACAAAGATTTTTTTTTTCTCACCTACTGGTTCCATAGCTGTGCAAGCTGCTCATCTATGTCTGGCACCGTTGACCGACGGCTTTTTAAATTCTGCATCAACCAAAGCTATTAAGTGGTCTGCTGGAGCGAAGTGGCTTTCTGTTTTTGCAGCACATCCACTGGCTCAGCAATTCCTTCCTGCGATTGTTTCAGATCCCTGTGACTAAGTTATTTCTTGCTCGACCAAGGCAGCCACAAATGTGCTGATACACACAGCTAAAAAGCAAGACATTCAACAAATCCTACTCTCTGTTATGTTTGTTCTTGCATGAATTTACGAGGAAATGAAGCAAAGTAAATGAATTCTTTAAGGACTATTTTGTGTCTTCTTTTGCATAAATGTCTGCAACATGCCTTTTCTATCATGACTACAAAACCCCAAAGTTGATATAATTTTTTTACATTTGCTTTACCTACTTCTGCATTATTCATGGGCACATTTAAGTCTGAAGAGATAAAGCTTCCTTTTACATGTATGGCAACAAGCTAGAGGCCCAGAGGAGTTCTGGCCCTGTGTGATTTAAGTGCTTGACATGGTTGGCCAAACACAGGACTGGATTTCAGCATGCAGAACACACTGCATGCACTTATTTCCCATTAGACCTTGTTCACACATCAAGGACCCAGAGGCAGTGATGAGACCAAGTTTCTCATTTATTTGAAAATTTTTGAATTTCTCTCTGGATACTGTCACCTTGAAAAGTTATACAAGCAAAAGATTGACACGTTTTGTCTCTACGAAATGCTGGCTGTGTGAAATACAAGGTATAGAATTTGTGCTTTTTGTAACTTTAAAAAAAGAAAGAAAAAAAAAAGAAACACTCTCTAAAAATTAAACCAAAAAATTCCTAATTTAAAAACATTTTTTGTTTTTAAATTCATGGAAAAAAACCACCCCATAGGGTATGATTACCATACTTTTTGTTTTAAATTTCAGGCAGTTTGACCCTTTACTTTCATTTTGCATTCAGCACATTGTGTTAACTTCTCACAAAGAAGAATTTGGCCAAAAAACGTCTCATATTTTCAAATTCTTTGGAGTGGCACCAGCTGTAATTTTGGTTTATGCTGTCTGTGGTGAAGGGTATAATCAGCCTCACTTTCCAGGTTCAAAAAAGTCAGTTTGTACATTTTACAAGCAGCTGCTCTTGTCTTTTGAGGGGAAAATGTGTCATCTGTTTGGACACTTATTTTTGCCCTGTATATGTCACAATGGTTCTATCAACATTATGAAAGGAAAGCAATGACTGCTTGTCAACAGTGTCTGCAACAAGTTGTCTCTTTTTAGAGAATGTCTGAAGGAGCAAAACACAGGCCATTTTTTATTCTGAATGTTTTAAAGTTATTGCAATGAGCATAAACAACTGTGTCTATATTTTTGATTTTGAAAAAAAAAAAACACAAGATGGTTTAAATGTTTTTTTTTTTTTTTTTTACTTAAGAATTTTTTTTTCTTCTAATTGACACGTGAGTCATAGTTATTGTTCTGAAGACCTATTCCAATGAAAATAGTGCTTTTGTTTTTTTTTTTTACATGTTTTTGTGAGATTTTTCTGATGATGGAGAATACAAAAAAATATGTGTCATGTAAAAAATTCTCCATTCTGATACATCCACTTACAGGCAAATAGATCCATAAACGTCCTTGTTTTCCTTGTCTGAGCTGGCATCTGACTTAAAACTCTACAGCTGGATAACTCCAATTTTGCTCACCATTTTTATTGCTCCAGTAATGTTAGGTTGGGGTCGTGAGGGGATGTGACCCGGCGGGAGAGTGAGTGAACAGATGGGTGACGGGAAGTGGGGGTGGGATTACTCCACGCTCACAACTCAGAGGTAAATTTCTAATGAACTTGTGCTTCTCTGCAGAAACTATGTTCTAGAAAACGGCACGGGTCTATTGATTTGGGCTAAAAATCATAATAAAAATTCATGAACCACTGGGGACACTTTTAAAATAGATCAAACTGATCAGAGTGGGTCTTTAAGGCAACAGGCTCAGTATTTTCCTAGCATTATGTGCTGGATGATTGGAGTATACTGAGAAATAAGAAATTTAAAAAAACATAATTTTAGCAGAATCTGATGAAGGTTGTGCTCGTTAGTTTGTTTATTCAGGACCGGGAATGTTTTTTTGTTGTTACATTCTCTTTTGAGTTGTTTCCCTGTCACAATATTTCCATGTTCATAATCATGCACAGCTGTTTTCATTTCTGTCACTTGTCCTCAGTATATATATAAGTGTGTGGTTTTTAATTCATTCCTGTCCAGTAATCTGTTTTGTCTCTTTTGTTATTTCCTAGGTTGATGGGGTCTTTGTCATGTTCTAATTTATTTAGAAAAAGTTTCTGCAACCAAGCCTGGTCCCCTGTATTTTGGTATGCTAAATGCACCTGATATTTGCAGCCAAAATAGAAAGAAAATCATACAGACAGCATTTCTTTTTTAATCAAATTTGAAATGAATGACTAATAACTCATTGTATTACTGGGGTTGGATTTCTAAATACATTTTGCTTACTCTTTACTGATAAATCCAAATAAACACTTCAGATTTCTTTTCATGTCATTTTTCATCATGGGATATTCAAAAATATCTAAACATAAGTAGTTATGTAAAAAATGACTATAGTTATTGGTCTATGTTGTTGGAATTCAATATTTTTTGCAGGTTTTTTTGTTTTGTTTGTTTTTTTCTTTTGCTGGATTTGCAGTATTTTTGCAATTGCACATAACATCAAATAAGGTGGAACTGAAATCTTTGCTGAAATTAAAACATGACGCAGATTCCAGGGGTGGGGGGGTCTGACAGAGTCCATCTGGTACTGTCTCTTGTATTTCTTATCCGCTATAGTGAGTGGGGTCGAGTTGCTCTGTCTGGGGGTCTTATCTGTCGGTGGAGCGCCAAACTCTGTGCTGCTGCTGCTGTCTCCAATGGCACGGTGATTGAGGGCAAGGCCTGACTTCCGAGATAAACCCTTCCTCTGTTCTCGTGCAGCCTGTCAAACTGCCTGTTTACTGTAGGCACTGTAAAAAGTAAAATCTTCCCACAACCATTAGAAATCAGCATGTCTGCTCGGTGACAAGTCGGCCTTGGGTATGGAAGAAGTGAAAGAATAAACTGTGTCCCGTAAAGCCAAACAGAAATGGCAGGAGAATCTTAAGGAGGAATGTGACATTGACAGACCCCAAAGGAAAGCATTGATTTTTTTCCCCCAGACATTTTCCACATGTTCAAGAACAATACTTTAAATGTAAGTTTTTAGTTTGCAAAATTTAAAGAAAATGTTGCTTTTACTGCAAAGATTAACTCACAAAAAAAGGAAAATATGAGTTCTCCTCTTTAAAACTAAGTTTAGCATTTTTTTTTGTTTAGAAGAATCACATATAAGGTGTCTCATAATTGGGCAAAAACAGCCTCAAATGAAAATCAGGATATTTCTCAACCACGTCAATGTTTATTTAACAGTAATGAAGCCAAAAAGGCGACTTGAATTCCTTTCTAAGGTACCAATATTAGAGAAAAAAAATGGTTGTTCTTTTACAAAATATTTAAATATTCTTTGGTAAATTTACCCTCCATCATTGTCATGTTGTATAGTACATTTTTTAATCAGAGAAATAAAGATAAATCCACTTTTAAGATACACTTAATTGAAGGTGTCACCATCTTGGACTGCTGTGGACGAGTCCATGAAAACAATGGTCTTCTATTTTGCTTTAGCCAACTTTGATGCATGAGGACCAAAAAAAAAAAGGTAAAAACTATTGTTTCAGTAAATTTTTTATACTATTTAAAGACCCAGATTGATCAAAAACTTTCACGTGTTTTCACATGTTATTGTGAGATTTTCTCATGATGGAGAACAAAGAAAATTAAGCTTAAAATTGCATTTCTGAATATTTCTCTATTCATATCAGTGTAAATCAGGAGCAGACAAAAAATGCTGCTTGAAAAAGATTGTATTTGAAATGTAGAAAATTCGCTTGGCAAAGCTCAAAATTGTATGACTGCATAGCTCCAATATTGCTCACCATTTTGTTGCACTAGTAATGTTAGGTTTGGGGTGTGAGGGGTTGTTAGTTAGCAGGAGAGTATATGCACAGATGTGTGATGATACAACACTTATTCTATCATCACGGATGGAAAATGGGGGCAGGGTTCCTCCACAACTTAGAGGTGAATTTCTAATGAACTCCTGCCGCTCTGCAGAAACTATGTTCTAGAAAACAAAACATTTTTTTTCAGTTTTGGCTAAAAATAAAGTACTGGTATTCATAATCAAGATACCACTGCCAGACATTAAAGCACTGGTGTTGAACTCCAGGCCTCGAGGGCCAGTGTCCAACATGTTTTCCTACTAACCTGCCATTTAAGTTCCTTTTTCTCTTAACACACTTGATCCAGGTAATCAGCTGCAGATTCAGCAGGGTTTCTGGAAAGCCAGGGGGAGGCCAGCCCTCAAAGACTGGCGTTCGACACCTCTGCTTTAAAGTATAAATGATTCTGTATTTTTCTCAAATAATCTTAAACACTCAGCTTGTCAATTAATTTTTTTCTTCAAAATAGCTGATGAAAGCTATTGGGCTGCATGGTGGCGCAGTGGTTAGTGCCTACGCCCAACAGCAACAGGCTGTGGCTCAGATCTCGGCTAGGTTCTTGCTATATGTGGAGTTTGCATGTTCTCTTCGTGCGTACTGTGTGGGTTTTATCCAGGCACTCTCTCCCACAATCCAAAAAGATGCTTCATAGTTTAATTGCTGCCTCTAAATTGCCTCTTGGTATGATCGTGTGTGTGTGTGTGTTGTCCTGCAACATACTGGAGATCTGTTCAGGTTGAACCATGCCTTTTCCCAACAGTACCTTGGGTTGGCTCCAGCAATCCTGTGACCTCAAAACCGATTTTGCGGGTTCTGAAGATGAATGGATTAAAAAAAAACAGTAGATCATAAAAAAGTACCCCCATCCTTGATTTGAGCATTCAATTTCACAAAAAAGAACCACACTGTGACAGGTTAAAAATATTTGCTGATACATTTGATAAAAAAGAAGCTGGAGATTTGATGTGTAGATTCCATCCAGTACCCTCACATTTCTGCAAACACCATATGAGATGTACTAATATCAGAAAAGAAAGAAAGGGAATATAGAATGGTCTGATGAGAGCATATAAGAGCAAGACCAACTAATGACCAGGAGAGTGGATGGGTAGGGAGACTGGAGGGAAATATTGATGGAGTATGGGCAAGGAATGCAATGGATGGATGAAGGTATAAGATAGGATTGTGTGAATGGATGTTGGGGGAGCCTGAATTTGAGATGAATAGCTAAGATGGCAGAAATTGACTTGACATCTGATTAAAGGGATTGTCAGGTGGTCAGAGATAGACTTTAGGAGGAAAAGTGTTGTTGCTTCTACACTTTTATTGTGTTTATGGAAAATAAAACATAACTCTGCATCATTATCATGATAAATGTGTATTTCGTTTGTGGGATTAGAGGCAGCTTTTGTCTTTTCAATGTGTTAAGGAGTCTTTCTTTTTCTTTGTTTGCTTTTGTTGAGTGTACGATATGATAATAATAACTACAAATCCAATAGAACCATACAAACAAACGGATCAACTCCAGAACTTGGTGCTGAATGGTTTCTTGTGTTCATACATTACAGGCATCTCACTGCTCACAAAGGAATCAATGGAATGACAGAGTGCCTCTTCCTTCCAAATGAATAACTGCGTGTACCAACACCAGCAAAGAGGATTGCTGAACATTTCTGTGGGATTATTTTCTGTCCAGTTACAAGGGTGGCCAGGGATCACAAATAACAGACAAAATTCAAACTCACTGTAGCTGAGCAACAGTTTCTCCCATTAATCACTGTTCTCGAGACAAGTTAGTCATTTTTTCATATATTCTTTTGAGAAAATAAAGTTGAGTTTTTTTATTGGAATAACAATGGCTGTGCATTAAATGCAAACACTTCAAATGGCTGCTGTAAATGTATGCAACCCAAATGCATAGACTTGATAATCTTTTTGTCTATCATCGTTCTCTTTACTGAAAGGGTTAAATCTGACAGTTAGGATCGTCAGATGAAACATTTCTGGAATTGTGTGTTCACCAAACACAGTTTACCAGTCCACTGTGCCATCTGTGGACAGTCCGAGGTCACTGTGAAAGTGGAGTAAACATCCTCATCAGAGCCTCAGCCCTGTGCCAGGCAGCAGGGAGCACAGTGAACTGGAGAGGATCAGAACACCTGGCCCTGCCAGACTGTCAACCTATTTATACTACGGATGGCAATTTGCACCAATACTCCTCAGCATCACTGACAAGGAGATCGGGGGGGGGGGCTGCATGGTTATCATGCAGGGGAAACGAGCATTCTAATATAGATTCTGATGACCTTCTGCCATTTTCTTTCCCCTGCGAGGCTTTTTCAATGAGGAAAACCAGTGACACCGTTTCCTCCTGTGACTCCCATCACCTTCTCATCCACAGGAGAAACGGTGCTGATCTGCACTCAAGCACAGAGGGCGTTATAGGGGATGTAAGGAGCTCCATGAGTTCAATCCACTTTCAACTTTTTATATTCATTTTTAAGAAGACATTATCAGGAGAGTTTAACCTTTTTTGCATATCATAAGCAATGTGATTTAAAGTTTTCTAAGGAAATGAAGTTTTGGTCCCAAAACTTTGTTCAGCTCCATTAATATTATCTTCAGTCAAGAAAATAATCAAAGTCCTATTTCCCTCTTTTTTTAAAGCAAGCACACAAATCCGTTGTCTCCTCACATTCACATTTCTTCATCACTGACTTTGCTATTTTTCTTGACCATAGTTGCCATTTAAACCCAATAGGTGTCCAGCTTGAAAAATGAAAAAACATGGATTAAGAGTGTGACCAAATGAATTTTACCACAACTTAAAAACATTTAAAATCCTTTTATGTATCAACTATTAAATTAAGCTAAAAAATGATTACAAGTTAAAGTAGAATTAAGTGTATGGCAGTTGTTGTACATGAATGCAGGTAAAAAAAACTTCAGAATTGAAAGAAAATAATCCAGATGAACATGTATGTATATATATATATATATATATATATATATATATATATATATATATATACATACACACACACACACACACACACATATATATGTTAATATCTTAATTAATTTTAAAAATTAAACTATTATTATTCATTGACACAGATTAATTACACATTAACTACACATTAGTAGCAGTCGTCTTCCGCTTTGCGTTGGACGAATCAGGTTCCACAGCGGGAATCAATTTTTGAAAATACACACTTTGTCGAGCGCTCTCCTGCTTATAACATGGTCGCTTACAAAGAAATAAATATTCAATCAATTTTTAGTCCTTTATTCTTGCTAATTTTTCAGTTTAGATTGCTTTCTCATAAAAAGCAGACGGTGCGGCCCATTGTCATGGTGACACAACAAAGCGTCGCTGCAACAGCAAAGGAAAGCGATGTATACGTTGGTAGTCCAATTGGTTCTGTTGATAGTTTCAATAAAGCATCAGGTCAGAGAGAAAGTTCACCTCTTATCGCTTGTTTTTGTGCAGAAGATGAAGCAACATTTTTGAAGAAGCCTTTACAACACGTTCTTTAAAATTCTATGGAGTGGGCCTTTGTTAATAGCATCCTGAAGTCCCAATCCGATCATCTTTTGAACTATTTTCAAAGTGCTCCCAGTGATCTTTTATCCTGATTATGCCATTTTTATCCTAAATCAAAATGCCTGTGTTGTTTTCTTGGTTATAGTTTTTGCAGAGCGGTGTTGTTGGTGCAGAGCAACACCGCCTTCCCTTCCCATTATCTTATACGTTGGTAGTCCAATTGGTTCTGTTGATAGTTTCAATAAAGCATCAGGTCAGAGAGAAAGTTCACCTCTTATCGCTTGTTTTTGTGCAGAAGATGAAGCAACATTTTTGAAGAAGCCTGTGCAGTGATATAGAACATTTGGGCTATGTGACCAGAACTTCTTTTTTAGATGTGCATCAACATTCAGCAGATTTGAGTATTTACCCTTATTTGACCCTTTAAAGTGCAGAAACACAATGTTTGTTTCTCATGGCTGTATATCAGCATCTTTGTTTTCTTGGAGTATCATGTGAGTACGGATGGTACTGTGTATCAAACATGGCATGAATTTAAGTTTAGGTTTAGAAGTCGGGGTACATCTGAGCTCTTAAGGTAGCTGCATTCATCTATGTCCATCATAGCAGCTAAAGGCAGCTTCCCCTTGTTAGTTCTGACTCTTTTACCCGCTAATGGCCTTTTTAGATTATCACTGAATCACTAGTGGGCACAAATAGTGCCCACTAGTGAACTAGTTTACAGTTTTAAACATGACTAGTTAACTAGTTCACATTTTTTGCTGTCACTCTTTAACTAGTTGTACTTTTGGCATTACTAGTCAGGCTTAAAACAATTGATATCGAGGATATCGATTAAATGTTAAAAAGGTTTTCCATACGGCAGACAATGTCGGCCACTGTAACATGAGAGATGGAATTGACTGGTAAGATTAGTGCATTTACTTTCTGTCACTTCTCAGGACACCCGTGACGGTTTTAGATAGTGTCAGGCTGTCTGGCTTTGGCTGTCCATCAACAACATGCCCCAGAGCATAAAGTGAGAAAAGAGATTAACCTTAAGATCAAAGAAAATGTACACTTTAATAGATCAATACTTTTCTTCCAGTGAAATAAAGACTTTATTTCACACTGCACAAACAAAGTAGTCATTTCAAATAGTTAATAGACCTTAACAGGTAAATAGAAGCTCTACAAAAGGTCAAAACAATAATAAAAGAAAAAACATGATCCCAAAGAAGGGTTAACTTAATCTTAATGCCTTTAGCAAAGCTCTGAGTGAAGCAGAGGTATGGGAATACTTTGGCAAGAGCATGAGAACTCAGTGTTGTTTAACTGCAAGAACAGGTGGAGCGCTCGTGGCCATGTGTGCACTTACATAAGCACCGGATCAAATTCTGTGATCTGTGCTAAATGGGGGCGGGGATGTAGTCGTAGCAAACTGGATGTGACAAATGCCTAATACTTGCATATTCTTTATTTCACTGCATGAGTGTTGGACAATAAGTGCAGAGAAGATCAAGCACTGATGAAGAGCTACATTCAGAGATGTAAAAGTGTCATTCCACTGACAGCTAGTATTCATAACTCAAAATTATTAGCTACTTTACAGCGGGAACTATAACTCTACCAGCATAGACCCCCCGCCTCAAAGGAAAAAGCTTTAAAAGGAAAGTTAGAAAATGTGCTCCATCAGTTTCTGGGAGGCATTTGCAAGATTTATACCTGCCTTTTTATATTTGATATGGCTCTATGGTTACAGCAATCCATCATCACCTTCTTAATAGGTTTTGTCATCATTCGTCACTGTCATTATCATTTTCTTTCATTTATTTGTTTTGACAACTTTACAACACGTTCTTTAAAATTCTATGGAGTGGGCCTTTGTTAATAGCATCCTGAAGTCCCAATCCGATCATCTTTTGAACTATTTTCAAAGTGCTCCCAGTGATCTTTTATCCTGATTATGCCATTTTTATCCTAAATCAAAATGCCTGTGTTGTTTTCTTGGTTATAGTTTTTGCAGAGCGGTGTTGTTGGTGCAGAGCAACACCGCCTTCCCTTCCCATTATCTTATTTTTGTCTCTGCAGTTCCACCAACATCAAGGTGTGGGATCCTCCACAGGTTTGCAGTTATATGTAAATCTTTTATTCGGTGCCCCTAAACAACACTCACAAGCAGAAACGACTGCAGTGGGTCCAGACATACATGAATACTCATTTTCAAACAGTCCTTTACTGTTAGGTACCATGCAACCCTAGATGGTCCAGATGGATGGAGTAGAGGGTGGTTGGTGGATAGCCACCATGTCCCAACAAGGCTGTAACGCCAGCAGGGAGGTGGTGGAGTCGTGTTTTGGCTGGAATCATGGAGAGAGAGCTAAGCGGCCCCTTTAGGGTCCCTGAAGGTGAGAAAATGACTTCTGAAACGTATCTGGAGTTTCTGACTGATCCCTTTCTTCTGTGGTACAAAAAAAAAAGAACTGTGCTTTCCCGAACAAAATCATCTTCATGCATGACAATCTACCACCTTGTGCTGTAAGGAATACCTCTGCATCATTGACTGCTATGGGCATTAAAAGAGATAAACTGATGGTGTGGCCCCCCATCCTCCCCTGACCTCAACCCTATTGAGAACCTTTGGAGCATCCTCAAGGACAATATCTGTGAAAGTGGGAGGCAGTTCACATCCAAACAGCAGCTCTGGGAGGCTATTCTGATATCCTGCAAAGAAATTCAAGCAGAAAATCTCCAGAAACTCACACGTTCAATGAATGCAGGAATTGTGAAGCTGCTACAAAATAAGAGTCCTATGTTCAAATGTAACCTATTATTACTTATGAAGATGTTTTTAATTGGAAAAGCTTTTGATTCCAGTAAATATGACCTCCTAATGCAGCAAATTCAACAAATGACAATTTTCAGTTCTTTAGTATCTATCAAATGTTGTGGAACTCTGTTGTGTAATAATGTTGAACAATGTATTTTAATGTTTTATTTTTGAAAATAATACTTTAATCTTTAGGAGATTTGTACAATAACATTTAAAACATGCTCTGATTGTTAGTGACTTGAAAATTATGTTGACTATCATTTGTATTCAGCATTTAGAAAAATAATAGAAAAACATCATTTACACAATAATTTGGAATGTTTTGGTCTTGGTTTACATGTCCTCCAACATGAGAAAAATGCTACAACATTAAAAATACCAAAACACAGTTTTCATTGGAGTCTGGAGTCTTTAAGCTTGTTTATCTGTATTTAGCAACACGCTGATCTAATTATTTTTTTTTTTGCTCTCATTTGATTTGTTTTTTAATGTTTTTTTTAATTTAAATTAAATCAAGAAAGAAAAATTGAGAAGTAAGGGGCAACTAGGTGTATACAGTATCATCACAGATAGTGTCTACTAAGATCATTTTGCTGACATGAGCTGTACAGTACAGCTTTTCTTTCATTATAAAATGATACGCGCATTAACTCATATGAGTAACTATATCTGTACACTAGTTTAGCCACACAAAACATCTGTGGTAAAAACAACATTGCTGTATATAGGCTTTGTGTTGACATGTCTAGCTTGAATCACAAAGGTCAAAATTAATTTCAGTAAAGAGAAAAGTTTGAAAAATTCTGGTAAAAATTAGTAGTATTCAGAGAGTGTGTTAACTGTACAAAAACTTATGTTTGTAAAAAAATTTTTTGTTAACTCACAAGTTAATTTGCTAGTTACTGTGATACTATGTGTATTGTGCACTGAAGAAACACAGTGTTTGCGTATATACATTTCTACTACAACACCTGAAGCACTAAACAAGTAATGCTTTGTTGGAAAAAAAATCTTTCCTGAACTTGGATTGTTTTTTTTTTTTAAAAAGTCACATTTTTTCCATTTTAAATCTGACTTTCCACATGACAATCACAGCGGGGATTAGGGAGAAAGCAGGCAAACAGGATATATTATTAAAAAAAGATTATTTTCTGTCTTGATATCTTTCTTTTTCATTTCATTTCATTTCTGTCTGGTGTCCTAAATTAAAACAGTAATACAACATCACACTGTCACTTTCATGTGGGTCAAGTCTATAAAACACACACACACACAAATAGTGCAGTTTTCTGTTTACTTGACCTGGCTAATATTATTAGCTTTCTTAATAGGTAAAAAAAAAAAAAAGAAAACTCCATGACTTTTTTATCCTTTTGTAGTAATGCTCTTATTTTCTTCCTAAATTTTCTAAATCTATAAAAAAAAGGATTGTAAATTAAAAGAATAAATAAAAAGTTGTACAAAAACATGCATGTGTGAAACCATGTTTCATCACAACATTTATTTGTTATAAAGTGGGAGTTCTCTGTGGAATTTCTCTTTAGCCTGCAGGCATTCAATTCCATTCAGACAAAACATCTATAGCAGAGTCGTAACTCCTCAAAAACATTAACATCACATCTTCTAGTGTCCTCCTCCATCTTTGTTTTTTATATATCATAACTCTGAATGCAGAGCTTCCCAGTGAATGTCTGGCTGGTTGCAGTAAAATTTACTTACCTTTATAATCACTTTGTATTATCCTTTGATTACTCACACTTCAAAGTTTGATTAAAAACCCTATTGCTCCTTTCATTGTCTTTTAACAGAATCCTCCTAAAACTGTATTCTAACTGAGTCTGTGTTCTTTCTTGTGTTGATAAAAGAGTCTTTGGTTGATTTGCAGTCCTGTTTTACTTCAAAAGAAATTCATAAAAAAAACAGATGTTTTTTTCTGGGTACTGAAGCTTCTATTAACAGCAAAAACAAGCATGTTAGCTTTAGCTTGACTGGTATTTCAAAATGCTTTTGTCAGTGCAACTTGTAATTCTTAAAAGACATGGTGACATGACATGACTTTCTCTTCTTTTCTTTATAATAAACCTTAAATAATTTACCCTAATGTACTTCATGATAAAAAAGGCATTATTACAAACTTCTGTTGAGCTTGGCTTGGAAAAATTGAACAAAAAACTAATTTAGTTATTTTCCACAATATAAGCTGCATTTTAAAGCCTTAAATGTATTCAGCAAACAACAGTACATCTTAATATCTGAAGCACCTTATAAATTGATTCATTCTCTTTGTGTTTACTGATGTCAAAAAAATTCTGAGAGGTAGACAGCTCTCTTTCAAAATGTTTGGTTGGGTGTTATAGTGAATATACTTATAGTATAGCGGTGTTGGACCATTTTTGTATGTCTCACTAACAAGGATGGATGTTAACAGATAATGTGAATAGGCTAATACAGGTAACATGTAGCGCTTCACAAACAAGTTCTAGAGTTATCGTGAATGCAATTTTTAAAATCTGACTGACAAACTGACTTTTTTGTCTCGCTTTATAAGCATTATAATTTGGTGCCCTTTATAGCATTCAAGACAGTATGAGTCTAACTGAAAGCCCTTACTGATGGATATGAGCTGTGTGCAGGTGAAAAATGGGCAAGCCCACTCAGAATATCAAGGTTGTGGACCACTTTGTGATCTCATAGGGTGAAATTCCCTTTTTTTTTTAAGTAAAAGTAAATAAAATAAAAGTAGTCTCGGGGGAACTGCAAGTAACACCGGCACTCGCTTTGAGATGCAGATGCTTTTCTCTACAACCCTCCACGGGCCCAGACAACCCAAAAACCAGCAGTACCCGAACGGTTCAACCCCCTGAAACAGTGTATGTGACTAAAGTTTAACCTAACCAATGCAGCAACATTGGTTATAGCACTCAAACCAGGACCTGATTCAGGCATTATCGGCAGCATTCATAAACCTTCACCACATTCATTTTTCCAGTCAAGAAAACTGTTTTGAGTAATCCCTTATTTATTTTGGGACAACTTTAAAACTATTATATACAGTGTGCAAAAATGATGGGAAATGAAATTAGCTTTAACCCATGTATGAACCAATCTCTGATTGACTGTTTGGTGGCACAAATATTACACAAGGGTGTCCATCAATACACGTGGCACCAGGACACCCAGGTTAGGAGATTGATGATCAACTTTGTGGTTGTTTCCGGCAACCTTCGGCCTTGTGTCTTGGAGATTCTGGTAAAGTGATCATTGTATGGCAGTCAGGAACTGGAGGGTTTGTAGGACATTGTTCATCCAGTCCATATGTGTTTTCAGTGGCGGTTTGGATATGGGCTATGTCGGCGGTCACCCAGGGCAATATTTTTCAGGGGGTGGCACGGACGAGGAAAAAAAGGGAAAAAAAATGACAGGTTTTTTTTTCAATATGAATAACTCACCGTGTCTATTCTTGTTATCTGAAGATGAATTAAAATGTCATTCAGCGCTCTTTGCTGCACAACACTCATACTGGCGCCCTCACCTCATTGCGGTACACTGTGGAATACACCAAATCAAAAAATGCAAGAGGGGGGGCACAAATCACCAGTAGTTTTGTGGGTCACAAAAAGGTAATTGGGAACATTTTTTAGTCAAACATCCATCTCGAGCTCACTTACAAATCAAACCACTGTGGTTCATCACACCAAATTACATATTACATTCACCATGAATGTAATATTAATTTTAATTTCAAATAAAAAATAACAAGTGTTGGTTCAGTCCGAGGCCAAGCTTATGCGATGCTAAGCGGTAGTTGGTGTCAGAGGATGCCAGCAAAAGAATAAAAGGATAAAACTATCTATCTGAAAATTTGTGTTGGCATTACGTAATACATGAAGCCAATATGCAGATTGCAGGATTGCCGCACATACTTAAATGCCTCCAACGCTAAATGTTGTTCCTGGTCGTACATAATTAATGTTAAAGTACTGTCACTCCCCCAGAACACAGTGATCGGCAAACACAACTTGGGAACTATTTGGCATATTAACCGTAACCGTAATCCTTACCTTTCCTCTGGGTCCATGCGGCCAAAAAAAAAAAAAAAAAAACTTCAGCTCTGGCTAAATGAAGGAAAAAAGTGCAGATAGTCACTTTCATTTGGGCTAATGCCAACTAGCATAAAATATGTATCTAATAATTGCTGTCTTAATCTTTATGACCTGTTAGTTGTGTTTTCATTCCTCCACAGCAGAGCGTTTTCACATTTCTGTCAATGTAATTTTCAGTGTCAGGTAAAGCAGTGTGACAAGCGAGGTGACGGTTCGAGCACGCTGCTACATCTCCATGAAGAAGGCAGGGGCTCCTCATCAGCAGGGAGTAGAACTAGCAGTCTGAAAGTCACTTCGAAGTTCGGTTAAACGTTGCTACGTTTCCTCTCCAGAAGTCATGTGATCAGACAGTACATGGTAGTGTTTTGTGAGTTCTGGGTGTTTGGTGTTTCAGGAAGACATCCTTTGCTTTTTTTGTATGACTGCAGCTCCCCGCTCCGTCAGTAGATATGGAGAACACATTTAATCGGACTTTGACATTAGGCGTAAATTTAAATACATAAAAATCAACAAAACAACAAAATCCAGCCTTGGATGTACTTAGAATACGTGCGGGCAAAGCAGCAATGTGCGTCATTGCTGCACGTATTATGTGTGGCCAACTATTAGATAATATCACTATTTATTCTGGGCGAACGTAAACATGTGTGAATAACATTGGCCATACGAGTTAGCCAAAATTAGACAAGACCAGGAATAGCACACAGAGATTTGCTAAGTTGTTGCATACAGTTAGCCACAACTGGAAATAAAAGAGCGGTCTTATTTTAAAATGAAAATACGTCACACAGCTCTGTGCATAACCCCCCCCTGCATTTTTTTTACTTTTGGTGTATTCCACAGTGTACCGCAATCAGGTGGGGGTGCCAGTTTGAGTGTGGTGCAGCAGAGGGCCTTGTATGATATTTTAATTCACCTCAAGATAACAAGAACATGCGCGCTGAGCAATCTCCCACAAACCCTCCAGCACCCTAAACAGGGTAGAGAGCTGGTCTACTGTTCCATGACCAGGACAAAAAACGCTTTGTCGATTTGAGGTATGACTATCGGTGGAACTCTCCTCTCCAGTACCCTGACATAGACTTTTCCAGAGAAGCTGAGGAGTGTTACACTGTGCATAGAGGAGAGCCCAATAACATGTTTCGTGTCCTCGAAGCCAAGTTCCATGACTGTGGTTTGAGCCGCTGAGGCACCCACCTTCAACTGCCTTTGACGTGTGGTGGACCAACAGTAGAGTGATTCCATAACATTCTTTCAGGCTGGACCCAACCGGGGAGAAGCCCTGGCCATCAGACGCTCGCCTGCTAGCCCCAACCCAAAGCCTGGCTCCAGAGTCGGTCCCTGGTGATGCCAATCCATGAGATGTGGTGAAATCTTTCTTTGTGGCTCCACACTGTGGTATGAATGCGTATGAATGTACCATTGATAGTCAGACGGGCCGTTGCCGCATACTGGCAGCCATGCATTTGTCAGTCTGCTCCAGGGATGCTGTGGCTACAAAAGTAGCTTACCATCACCAAGTATGAATGAGCTGTGAATGAATAATGATATACAATGTAAGTGCAAATAAATCCAATCCATTATTACTATTACTTCTCATTGAGGGAGTTCTGAACCGCTCTTAGTCTGGCTCATCACTCAGGACCTGTCTGCTATGGGAGACCCTACCAGGGGCAAAAGCCCCAGACAGCTTAGCTCCTGAGATCACTTGAGCACTCAAACCCCTCCACCACGTTAAGGTGGCGATTCACGGAGAAGGAAACACACACGCACGTACACACACACACACACACACACATACAAAAATACACATGCAAATATACATGAATACACAAATATAAATGAACATACACACATGCAGAAATTCAAATAAAAACCCAACCCACCCTTTATTGTTATAAAAAACTAAACATTTTTAAATCAAATATTTTTTTTATATACATTCACCAAATTTTCCTACTTTTTCTACTAATTTTTTGCAACTAATGTTTCCTACTAAATTTCACCAAATTTTCTTAATATCTAACTCCTAACCCGATAGATCTACACATACACATACACACACAAATACACGTTCACATACACACACACACACATACACATATACACACATTTTCCTACAATTTCTACTAATTTTTTTAACAAATTTTTCCAACTAACTTTTTCCTATAAACTTTTTTTTAAACTAATTCACAAAATTGTCCTAATACCTATCACAGAAGTATACAAAATAATAAAAAAACATAAACAATAAAAAAATAAAATAAAATGTTTTTTGACTGTCAGCATTTGCCTCATAGGAGAGGTCTTTTTGTTCAAAGTCCTATTCTGGCTGGTTTGTCTTTGGTGTCAGGGTTAATGTTTTCGGTGAGTGGTCCTGTTTTTTGTTCCCCTCTGGTTAACTCTTGCTGGTGCAGCTCCAATGGTGAAAAGACTCTTCTGAGCTGTCTTGTCAGATGGAGAGACTTTCTTTGTGGAAGAACTTTGTTGTACACAAAGCTTTTCCTGAGGTGCTGACCCACTTGATTCTACCTTGCTGCTGACTTTATTGGCCACTTCAGGTAATTGAACAAAGCAAAATGGTTGTGTGTGATTCACTTTGAATGTGTCAAGCAGCTGAGAAGGGACTTCCTGAGTTGTCGCTGGGCGATTGGTCTCATTTTTCCTTCTCCTGTTGGTGTTTTTACCAGGTGCAGCTCCAATGGTAAAAAGACTCTTTTGTGGAGCTACAGAAAAGGACTTCTTTATTTTGTTTGAGGAGGAGACAGTTTCAGATTCTGTCTGTGTTGATGCATTTTTTTGAGGTGCACACACAGTTGATTCTGCTTGATTGTTGACTTTTTTAGGTGCACAGTTGGACAGAAAGATCATCTCTGCCAACTGAAACTCCAAATTTCCTCTTTTCTCTCTTTGTTTTCCAATTTTATTTTCCAATTCTACATTTTGATTCTTCATTTCAAGCAGTTGTTTTGAAACCATCTCAATCTCTTCAAAAACTGCCTTCTCTTCCTCTGAGTAGCTTGGTTCCACATCGCCCATGAGGAATCCTTCCAAATTCTTTATCTTTTCTTCAAGGTCTCG
This sequence comes from Adrianichthys oophorus, assembly GCA_036245035.1. NCBI lineage: Eukaryota > Metazoa > Chordata > Actinopteri > Beloniformes > Adrianichthyidae > Adrianichthys > Adrianichthys oophorus. The sequence continues at coordinate 2,526,420 of BSAI01000162.1, forward strand.
TATTTCTTTCCTACTCTCCTGTCGCATGTTTCGCTCCAGCTCAATCTTTGTTTCAGCTGACAGCCAGTCTTTATGAGCCTGATCTCCCGCCTGCTCATATTCCTGTATGACTTTCAGTTCTTCTGCGATTTCCTTTTCCAGATGTTCCAATTCTTCTTGTAGGTCCTCGCGCTGAGACATCAACCTTCCAAGGTTGTTTTGATCATGTTTATCTTGGGATTGAGCAGATGATAAGTCTTCTTCAGAGTCCTCTGAATCAGACTGACTTGAATTGTCATCCTCAGAGAGAGCAAAAGGGTTTTCTGAGGGGGTGGGAGAGTCAGGTCTGGTCTCTTCTGTGTCGATTTTGTCGGGGGATATCATCTCGTGGAGATCAGTATCCAAGTCACCCTCACTCTCACTCTCAAGTTTTTCAACAATGTCAGAGGTTTTGGGTGGGTTTTCTGGGGGGGTGGCAGAGTTCGGACTGGCCTCTTCTATTTTGCTTTTGTCGGGGGACACCAGCTTTTGGAGCTTGATCTCCAGGTCAGTGTCAGAGGTTTGGGGTGGGTTTTCTGGGGGTGTGAGAGAGTCTGGACGGGTCTCCTCTCTGGAAGTGTTCTCTGGGAAGAGGATGATTTTGTAAAAACTTTCATCCAATTTTTTGTCAGTGTCCCTTTCAACAATGTCTGCCCATTTTTCAAGGTTTCTTTCCGGTTTCACCATTGTTCTTGATTCCCTTGAAATTTGCGGTTGAGTTGTTAGACGCAATGTGTAAAACACGGTTAGTCTTGAGATGATTTCTCTGGCTTTTCTTGAGGTCAAGTAATAGCAAACAGAATGCTGGGCTCTATTTAATGACTGAATCCAATCAGGCTGTGATGCAAAATTACATCATTACATTTACCAAGATGATGTCATTTTACACCATACATGGATGCAAGATGACATAATTGGTTCATTCAATAAATCTACTCTTGAATGATGTCATCACTTAAAGATGTCATCACTGAATGATGTCATCACTGAATGATGTCATCACTGAAGCATGGTGCTATTGACTGTGGGGCTGGGTTGATTAAATGTATTAAGCGATCTGAATTGATCTGAAGTGTATTTTATTTGTCTTAAAAACGTGTATCATGCCTTCTTGTTAAGTCAAAGTTTTTAACTTCTTTCTTCAGACCTTGTGTTATTTCTGTGATCAGCATTTGCCTTCTTCAGAGACGTTTGACAGCACTTGACGTGTCAGCAGGCAGCAACACAGAAACTGCATAGTATCTGAACAATTATTTTATTTGTTCTTTCATTTGTTTAATTGTAGTTGTAAATTGTAAAATTATTGTGATCTCGAAATATTAAAATCAAACTATAAACAGTATATAATCATGGCTCTAAATCAACACCTGCCAAATGCGGGTAAAACTTTTACTGTGACATTGTTCTTCATCTCTGACATGGAGCTCAAACTCACAACCATGACTTTTAGGTGTCTGCTTTCCCTTCCCACTTGGCTCCCACAACCATCCATCCCAGAGTTTGTTTAAACATTTAATTCTGACTTTATTGCACAGATTAAATCCTCACATCCGCAGCAGCAGCAGGTGCATTCAGGGGCATGGAATTTTCACACGTATGCGCTTTCATTAAGAGCTCGCTATTGCTGGATTCAGGTGCGCTGGTAGTTTGTAGAATTTGCTCACACTGATCTCAGCCAACACAAACACACTCACTTTTTGCTCCATGTCATTGTTACTTTTTGAAATGACAAAGACTCACAACTATCACACACTGATTTGTCAGAACACACACAATTTAAGGCAAAGTGTTGCACAATTTTCGACTTATGCATGTTTTTTCAATGCATGACATTAAAAAAACTTTAAAGTAATAATTGTATTGTTTATTTGTTGTTTCATGGATACTAATCTTTATGGAAGTGAATTGCATTCCATAAAAAGATGGTCTTCCTTTTTAATTGAATGCAATACACTTCCATAAAAAAAAATCAAATCATTTAAAAAATATCTTTAAACAAACAGACTGTAAGCGACAAAGTTGCCCACACCCACAACCTGAGAACCCAGCAGGTCACCCATAGACTTTAGTGCTACTACCCAATGTTGTCGTCGGGATTGACATTTAAACATACAGAAAGAACACATGCATACATTCTACTTGATTTATTTTTATACAGGGAAATAACATTCAGCATGAGCGCCATTTAACATAACTTTCATCTCCCTTATTCAAAAACCGACAACTTCAGCCAAAGTTGTCAATTTGATGTTGGAATGTGTCCAAGGTAAAAATTTGGGTGTGGAATCAATCAGTAACAAGCCGATTTTCAGGTCTGTGATTCAATTTCCTGTACAAAAAGCTGAATAAATCATTGTGAACCTCATTAAAAGCCCAGCATGCTCGAGATAATTTCCCTGGAAGACTGCTTGGCTCAAAGCCTCCAAATCCACACGACAGTCCCCGGTTTCAGCAGGATCTGGCAGTGCACACCAAATGAGAGAGAGGCACAATCAGCCACAGAGGCAGATGTAAGGCAGAATCAGATTGAAGGCAAGTAAAAGGAGGAAATGGATGACAAATTATGGGTTCCTTTTAGCCACTGATGGTGATCCATTGAGCATCTCCTTGGAGCGTGTTAGCTTACATAACATGCTCCAAACTGTTTGCTTCTTAAATATCTCACACAGATGCATGTTTTTTTTTTTCACACTGAAAACAGTGACGTATGTTTTGAAAAAGGACACATGTCTTTTGACAGCTTTAACCCCTGGTATTTGCACAGTACACAAATGCTGTTCCCTTCTTTGCAACCTTAAACTACCTACCGTCACGGGATGGCCACTCTGCAGAGATAGGGCAGTCAACCTCTGATTGACGGATTACAGATTCGTTCCTGCTTTGCCTATCCATGTGCTGAAGTGTCCTTGGGCAAGTCACTAAATCTCACATTGCACTGGTGGTAATAGGTTGGCGCGGAGCTACCATCAGTGTGTAAATGTGTGTGTGCGTGGGTGAATGAGACTTTGACTGCAAAGCTACGTTCACACACACGTGACGTGTTCTGGAATGTGAGTTTTGCACATGATGTTACCACTGGACAAGCAGGGCAGGGTTTCTTCTTCCCTTTCTTTTACTACTCTTTACAAGGCCACATCGACCTACAGTTGGAAGAGGCTTAGTGCAAAATGTCAAAGAGGTCCAAATCTTGCTCCAGGCTTTTTTTTTCACAGCTGCTCCGATATATGAACGACTTGGCATCATAAAATTCTCTCCAGACACTAACAGCAATTATTAATTTCTCCTTCATGATTGATCATGACCAAATCTGAGTCCCTGATTGGTCAAAGTTCAACCAGTTTAGCTTTCAACGCTTGTTCAATAATGGCATGTTTGGTATGTAGATTCATAGAAACTTGAAAAGCTATGTGTGAATGAAAGAGTTTTGAACGTAGAAGCCCGAAATACACATTTATGTGTGTTTACGTTGACTTTTCCTTCAGATGTGGTCGCTTGAGCGCATGCTGCCAAAGGTGGTGTGGACTTAGCCCAGAGGGCCTTCAAGGAAGGTAGTAGTTTAAGTCATTTACCATTTGCCTTTCAAGGAATTAGCGTAAATAGCTTAACTGCAAAATCATTGTATCATTTATGTAAATTATAGATTTAAGAGCTGTTCGTAATCATGAATAGATGCCCAGGTATTATGCATAAAACAACTTGTAAAATTTATTTGTGGACAAACTCAAAATAAAACTCAATGTCAGTCATTATGACAATGTAGTTATTATTCATAACAAGAACTTTTATTTTTGTCAAATTGTCATTTTTGAGCAAAACTTGGGTGATATCCCCTAATTCAAACTGTGGATGTTGTTCACGGCTGGGAACTATTCCTCAGATTTTTAATCTAAAACAAAGGTTTGTTCTTCTTTTACTCTTTTTTTGGTCTCTTTTTGGATCAGCAGAGCTTCACAACCTCTAAAGTAGTAATTAGGTTTCTGTTAACACATTTTTTATTGAGTCACCATAAGTTGACATGAGGGCTTTTCATGTTCCAATAAACTCTTACACTTTGCTTCAGTCTGAGAGCTTTCCTGTCTCTTTTCCTCAAACTGAAGGCACTGCATAATTTCCCAGTTCATTTACAGCCAGTCTTTAGTTGCATCGGACTGTCGACTCCAGGCAGGTCAACAGCCTTTCAGGAACCCCAAAATGCAGGAGACTGGGCTTGATGGCAGGAACTTCAAACTTTAATACATTTGCACAAAGCATGACAAAACCATAGAACAGGAGGTGAACAAAAGGTTGATAATACAGATGACCTGACTAAGAGGAACTGAAAGCCAGACACTTAAATACACTGAGGATGATTAACCTAAATTAGAACAGCTGTGGACTGTCATTTGTCACATATGAGCCAGGGTTGTTTGCATTTTGTCTGTTTTATTTTGATATCATTCATTCCCCTCTCATTTCTGGTGTCTTGACTTCCTCTTGGGTGTTTCCCTCCCCGGGCAGATCACCACTCCTCCCTAATGTGTTTCACCTGTGTCCTATTGTCTGTTCTTCCCCTCTTTTCAGTATTTAATGGGTCCACTCTCCTCACTTCCGGTTTGTTTTGTTTTACTGAATCACCAGCTTCTAGTCTCTCTTGCCAGGTTTTTTTGGATCATAACTGCCAGCTGTCCTGCATTTGTGTCCCCACACCAAATCCTAACATCACAAACCTGCCAAGAATGGACGCAGCAGACAGTGGGGCATTGCGGGCAACGATCGCCAAACAAGATGAGGACATCCAACACCAGGGGTAGCAAACGGATCGACAAACAGAATGTGATGGAGATCTCCGGTCGGACCGAGCGGCAGCTGGCTGTTTTTGGCAGCTGACCCAGCTTGTGCAACACATGTAGCTGCTCCAGCCAGCGCCACGGTCCCCGCCACGCCTACACCTGCCTGTCCTGTCAGCTTCCGGAGCAATGCCCCAGTCCCCACCGGAATGGTGGTACAGTGTTTCAGGCGACTGCCGACCCTTCCTCACCCAGTGTGATTTGTTTTTCCAACTTCAGACAGCCTCTTTCCCCTCGGATCAAGTGAAGGTGGTGTTTGTCATCTCCCGCCTGTCTGGGAGAACGGAGACATGGGCACTCCCAGCCTTCACCAATGCCCTGGTCCACGTTTTTCAGTGGATCAGGCCTGGAAGAGAGGCTGCCAGAGCTCTGTTTCAACTCCACCAGAGGAGATGTAGAGCTGCAGACTACGCTATTGAATTCAAGTCCCTGGCTGCCCACAGCGAGTGGGACTCCGCCGCACTCTTCAATGCTTTCCTGAATGGACTGTCTGAATAGTTAAAGAACCTGTTGGTACCCCTGGACCTACCTCCCACCTTGGACGAGCTTATCGCTCTGGCGATTTCGGGTGGATGAGAGATTATAGGATCCACAAGTTAGCCGCTCCACGGCAGATCACTAATTTCCCCGGCTGGGGCAGTTCAGCCTGCACTGAACTACACTGATTCTGCCCCCTCATGTGCACTGACCAACTCCACCAGGCTGGAGGAACCTATGCAGTTAGGACGATGTCGGCTCACGTCGGCCGAGCAGGAACAACGAAGGCGGGCATGTGAGTGCCATCTGAGAGGTCATATGGTCAGGGACTGTCAGCAGTACCCAAACGCACCCACTTGTTCCTGAAGGTGGGCACATTGGTGAGCGGAGAGCAATTGTCCACCAAACCTGGTTCCAGTCTTTGTTTAGAGTCAACTATTTATTTTAAAAGGAGATCCATTCCGGTCAAAGCCCTTTAGACTCTGGTTCTGAGCAGAACCTCCAGGATCTGGAGCTAGGCAGGCAGGCTGCTGGCATTTCTTTTGAATCTCTGGGTCAACCTATCTAAGTTACTTCCCTTAATGGTCAACTGGTCACCATTGTTACCGCTCAGAACCTGTAGGATCAGGTAATCATCATGAACATTTCAGTTTTTTTTATTTCTCAACTCACCTCAGAACCCTGTTGTGCTGGGTCACCCTAGGTTAGTTTTGCATAACCCTGTCATTGATTGGCCCTCAAGATGGTTGACCGACTGAAGCGACCACTGCCACGCCACCTGTCTGTGCTTGTCCCACACTCCCACCTCTGACCTCTCTGACCCAGCTGAGGCACCGCCCTCATCTGACCTGTCTTTGATTCCTCCTAAATGTCACGATCTAGCAGCTTTTTTTAGTAAGGACAGGTCCCTCTCTCTGCCTCTGCTACCTCACCGTCCTTATGACTGTGCTATTGACCTTATGCCTGGGGCTGCGCTGCCTGCAGCTTGTCTGTATAGTCTATACAAACCATAGTGGGAGGCTATGGAACAGCATATTTCAGATTCCTTGGTCTCAGGCCTTATTCAGCTTTCATCCTCACCGGTTGGCACGAAGAATGTAAAACTCGATGCTCTGTCTAAACAATTTGAACCCACTGACACCCCAAAGGACTCGGGCACCATAGTGCCTCCCTCCTGCACTCTCTTGGCGGCTGACAGGAGATCCGGGAGGCCCAAAGGCAGGAACTTGATCCAGGTGGGGGACCCCCTAACAAACTCTTTGTTCCCAGTGCTGCACGAACCAAGGTTTTCAGTCACCATTTTTTATGCTGTACAGATGTCGCCATGTTGGAACCAGAAATTGTCAGTAAGCAGTGATTAGTCTGAAGCAGTTTTAGTCATCCTTTCTATGGTAACCCCTACCACTTGCATGTAGGCTTGAGAGAATCTGTCAATCAAAAGTTTTGAGTGTTCGATACAAGACCACATACTTTTATTGAGACATCTGATTGGTCAGATTATAACTTGCATTAAAAACAGTAATGAAAAAAAAGGATCATCAAGAACATGTTAAAAAATCTACCAGAGCAAGAATGGTTATTGTGACAAATATAATGACTGAGTAAAAGCTGTTTATTTCTCAATAAAAGTCTAAGGATTTTTGAATTTTTGGAGCCACCAGGTACTTCTTGTTTGGAGCACCATTGAGGAGGAATCACTCAAGTTCCCACATACAGTCAATGCTTGATTTGCCTTTGTATTGTTCAAAAAAGGTAGCAAAAAAACATTGCCTGGTGTGACAGGACATGGACTGTAGTCCCAAGAGAACACCCATTGCAGCAAAGACTCTCCTGCTGGGTCCAGGGTGGTCGGGAACCTGTAATGTAGAACACAAACCACCAGGAGACTGGGGTTGTGACAGAAATGGACTACCATGGACTAGCTTTACAAAGCAGATGACTTGACCAATAATAGAAAATGTAAAGTTGCCACACATCCAAATGCAAGGTCTTTTCCCTACTGGAACATCTCTCAGCTCAGGCATAATGCAATCCCCAGTTCATGACATGGCCAGGGATCCCCTAACTGCAAGAAGAGAGTGCCACCAAACAAACACAACAACCAATGAATCAAAGTAAACAAATATGTTTTTAAAACACAGTGGGATTTGACTGAGGTACAGCATGTCAAAAAGCATAAAACATCTCTCTCTGTGTTTTGTCATAAACATCTGCCCAGAGATAAGTTGGGTTTGGGTTGGTTTTTGACTGCAAAGCATTACGCCTCCAACCTGTAGCTGCAGGTGTCTTCTACATCTACTTTGAAACCTCTGCTTTAGGAAATAGAATAGGTGACCTATTACACCACATGCCTAGATGGAGTTCTTGAAGTTAAAATCACAACATTTTGCTCAAACCTTTAGAGTGCATTTACAAGTTGTCCTTAAAAAGCTAAAAGCTCAGAATGCTACTCATTGGGCTAGAAGGCTTGTATTAATATTTGTGGTCAAAAGATTCTTGTAAAGATGGAAAAAGTTAGACTTTTTAAAATAGCAATATATCCTCTGTGAGAAGGAACAGATTACCAAAAATCAAATCTGTGTTCTGAAGGCTTTACACAGTTAAAGTCTCATCCTCTGTCTTGGTTTTATTGTTTTCTTTTCACATTTTTTTTTCTTTATCTTGTTTAGTTTCAATGTTGGTGTTATCTGTTTGATTGTAGTTGGCACGCAACAGTCGGTAAATTTCTCCCACCTTCTGGGAAAGACGACTGAACAAAACTAAATTCTTATTTAAAAAGTTGAACTCATTCCCCTAAATAAAACCTTAGATGTTCAATAAATTCAATATTTTTGTTTGCCACATTTCTCTTATGAGGCTCAGTCTTTCTGACATAAGGTTCCCCCTACAATGGTTTCAGTCTCCTGGTTCATGCCTATTAATATTTTTTTCTGTTAAGTTCTATGTTCAAATCTGAAAATATGTTGTCCTGCTTAAATTATTTTTTGCAATATCATTTATTATCTTCTGAAAATGGAAATGGAAATGACCCATCCCACTATGGCATACTCTCTCAGCTAATGATCAGTTAATGTTATGTTTATGGTGTTACTATGTTTTGATTTAAGCCCAAATGTTCTAGAGTGGCTTTTTTTTGCAAACCTATTCATACGTTCACCCTGCCGCTGCATGTTCCATGTGTGTTACCACCCCTGTTCACACCTGACACAGCTCTCCTATGCACTCCAACTCAAGAACTCCCACCCACCGCTGCCTCACTGATGCCCACTGCGGCCCCGGTGCTCCTGCAGACTGGTTGCTTCAGCTACTCCAGGCTTTTGCAGTTTCCGCTTGCCTGTTCCTCCCCTCCCATTCTCTGCTAAACACATTTTGTTGACTCTGAACCTCACATTCCTTCCACTGGATTGGCCCAGCGTGCCACCACATGTGCAGCCAGGTCCACACCACAAATATAAAGCATCTGATTAAATAAAATAAGCCAAAAAATACGGACATGACACCCATAAACATAAATAAAACATGCAATAAAATATCTGACTCACACACCTGTGTCAGTCACCCACACACCTGTGACTTATTCTTAAAATCTGTTTATGTAGTACTAAATTCTGTTCTGGCCTTGTTTGCTCCATTCCTTGTTGTCCATGGTAAAAGTCAAGATCTGGTTGAATTTTGATCATGTTAGGTGTGAGAAAACATTTTCAATTCCATTTGCTATTCTTGTATTTGGATTTGTGCACACACAGTGTCATGGTTGCAACGTAGTGTATGCATTCCTACTGAAAGCACCTTTTAGCAAAGCTCTTAGATGCTGTGTTTTAGATATGCGAGATGCAAAACAGTGTCTGCAATCCTACTTTAGGTTTAATTAATTCAAGTCTATTCACTAAATGAATCAATTTTGCAACTAATCCTGCAGAGGTTTCTTTGCATGGTTTGCTATAAATGCTCATTTTATATTTATCAAAGGCATATGTGTATAACTAATTGCGCACACTATTTTGTATGCAAACTGCCCAGTTCTGCCCAAACTTTGCCTAACGGTGGTTGGGATAGGCTCCAGCAACACCATGACCCCTGAATTTGCACACTTAACAGATGCAATCCGGATAGTAAACCAAGCGAAACACGTTTTTGTTTGTGCTGTTGAGTTTGCGCACGTTTTGACCCAAACAAAATTGTTTTGCTACGGTCACACTGGGCATGTGACTCATTCCAGAACACAAATCGTGGATTCCTGAATGCTTGTTTAGCATATGGTGTTCACATTGGGCCGTTGCTACCTGATACTTTCATATTTGGAAGAGGCTTGGTGCGAAATGTTGAAGCGGTGCAGATGGTGCAAGCTTTGTTCCAGGCTTTTTCTTTCACAGCTCTATTCCGATAAATGAAAGACTTTTAGTCATAATTTCAGTTGAGCACAAACCACAATTATTCATTTCTCCTCCATAATTGATTTTTGAGCAGTTGGCTGTTCCATAACTTAAAAAGGACACTACTCATATGACACTATCAAATCCGAGTACCTGACTGGTCAAAGTTCAGTCTGGTTTAGCTTTCAACGCAAGTTCAATGGGTGAGTGTTTTGCACGTACAGCCCGAAAATGGTCGTAGAAAATTATGTAGCATTGCCTGAGCACAACAGTTTTTAGCGCAGAGGCCCTAAACAGGCATATAAATAGATTTATTAAGCACGGTTGCTTGAACGCACTTTGCTAAATGAATTTAGGATTATATGATTGTCCGTTACCTTAGTTAGGTCAATCAGATCCCATATTTCTACTTGGCTAATTTGTGAATTCCCACATGATCTGGTAAACACAATTCTTGATGAAATATTCTAATTTAATGTCTTAACTTTAGTGGTGTTTCTTCATATGTGTTGTATTTTACATAAAAACCACTGACAACACATTGTTTACCAAATGCCACCAACAACCACATTTTTAGGAATTTAGCTGATAGATTTTGGGGCTTAGTCATTAAAATTTCTTGCATGGATTGGAAAAAAAATATTTGTTGTAACATACTGCTGTCCAGCTGTTTTGTCCACCCCATGCTGTCCACCACCTCTTTGAAAATACCAGAATGAAAACCCTTCTCATAAATACTGTAATTTAAAAAGTGGTAGTGCAAAAAGTTGTCAGCAATTCAGCACAGAGTTGCTTTGAACTACTGTTCTGGCTAAGCTGTCAAGTTTCCTGCGATCAATGACCTTTAATGCTGCATTATGTGGTAAAAATTACAATTTTACACCATCAGAGATAACCGTTCACACACTACAGCGCGGCAGCAGTTAGCCTTTGTCAGTGTCATCATAAGATTCTCTCTGCAAAGACCAACACACTTTACTTTCCAACTGAACACACATGGCAGCTTGGTGAGAATCCTCACTTAGCCTCTCACTTTAGCCCATTGGCAAGCCCTCCTCTCTCATTTCCAGTGTACTGGGCAGCATTAGCCCCCCGCTGATCAGGACATATGTGGCTGAATAATTTCACAACAGCAAAAATTTCAATATGCAAGAAAATAAACAAATGTTTACCCAGGAGAATTGAATCTAAAAGCCTAGTTTCACCCCTATTTGACATTCAATTTTCAGTTTTCACCTGAAAAATCTATTTGTATTTGGAGAGCATGTGGGTCACCTGAACTCAGACTTTCTTTTGAGTGGTACATTGCTGCAAGTTTTTTTTTCTCTCATTTTACTAGGAAAATTGGTCCCTCAGTCCCTGCAAGTTGTAAAAAAAATAAAACATTTAGGGGTTTAATCCACAGAAGTGCGGAAAAAACATCCCTATGTGACTCGTTAAATTTGTTTATCAAGTGAGAGTTTTGTTTTATTACAAGGTATTGTTTTAAAATCATCAGCAGAAAAATATCATAGCATAAAATCAAAAAGAAATTTGTGAAAAATATTAACAAAATGTTGTACATTGCACCATAAAAAGACTCCGCAGCTCCCTTGTGTGACAAATCTGTAATCCTGTTTTTCATTACTGCGTAAATCTTGATTTAGACTTCACTGTTTTAAATCTCTTCTTTTTTTTCATTTAATCCCGTTTCCTTGGTCTGCAGCTCCAATGTGAAATTCATGGCATGAATGGCTAGATGTGCCTGACAGACATTTATTCGTATAAACAAGTTTTTCAGTCAAAGTCTTAAATTAAACTGCTTTTTTTAATATGCAAGCATTTTGATGTTACCAGAGGGTACAGATGCAGCCATAAAGCTAAAACAATTCTCTGTAATTCTCAAAACTGCCTCCACAGTAAACCTGCACAGACACCTCAGAGGACCTTCTCCAGAACAGGACAGATCATTACTGACAGAAGAAACCAGATCAGCTCCTCAAAGCCTTGGTCTTCCTCCACCACAACCAGAGACTCACCAGGTGCTTTTGAAAAGGCTAAAGAGGACGATTCTGTGGCAGATATGTAGATCTGAGGCTAGTCCATGGTGTTTGTTTAGTTTTTTTATTTTCTTTATATTTTTCCCACAAAGAGTTGGGATATGAGAATTTGACATTTATTTCATAATTTACCTGTTTGCGCTCGTTAAAAAAATAACATAAAAACACCACAACTTTTGTCGCAACTTTTCACAAAAGCTGCTGCAAAATCAGCAGTTACAAAAAAGTGCAAACTTACAATCACTAGTGTACAGCAGACAATTGAAAAAAGCAAATCACATTTATAAAAAAATACATTTTAGAAACCAAAACGTAATTCCAAAACACTGAAACAGAACAACAATGAAAAGTTATGGAAAACAAAAGTAATTTCCAGAAATCAAAATGAAATGTAAAACAACACAATAAGAAACCAGAAAAGGTAGATACTATGGGATATTGCTGATTCAACGAGAAATTTTGAGTAATGTTGCTTGAGTTTCTTCAAATACGTCTTTAATGTAGCTTTATGATTAGCATATCCAGTATTGCTTCATGCCAAATAATTGTCGGATAAAAGGATGAACAAACGTCATCATCCAATTAGTGATGTCCCATAATACCTACCTTTTCCAGTTTCTTCTTGTGTTTTGTTTTTTAACATTTCAGTTTGATTTCTGGAAATTAGCTTATGCTTTTCTTTTTTACAGAAACCGGAGATAATAGGTATAATGAGACCTCGCGGATTGGATGATGTCCATGTTTGTCCATTATTATAACTGAAAGTTATTTGGCTAAAAGCGATACTGGATATGCTCTGTACTAATTGTAAAACTTTTATAAGTATGCGAACACTGAAGACGCATTTATAAAAAACTCAAACATCATCATCCAATCAGCAATGTCCCATAGTATTGTCCTTTCCTGGTTTCTTCTTTTGTTTATATTTTTAACATTTCATGTTCATTTTTGGAAATGACTTTTGCTTTCCAAAACGTTTCATTTTTATTTCATGTCAAATCTTGGGAATTTTGCTTTGATCCCTTAAAGTGTTCTTTTTTTTTTCTGTGCTTATTTATTGTCATTGCGATCTTGTGATATGCGATATGTTTTTGCGTTGAGTGATTTGTTGGTGTGATTTGCACTTCAGGGCATCATAGTGGCAGCACGTCATTGTTTATTTCCGGGGCAAAAACTCTAAATTAGCAAAAGCATTTTTTTACATATGCTTGATGAAAATTGCTGTGAGGCATTAAATAGGTAATAGTCTGGGTAGGATTTATCTGTAGATTTTAAGCAACAGTAGTTGTATGGTGCTCTTGGAACAAAACTGTTTCACACACCGGCTCAGCTATGATGTCTGTTACTGATGTTCCACGAGGTTAAAACAAACATTAGGGGACACACAAGAGCTGGAATATGTTGTAGCATGTTTGCAGGTTGCAATATTATCTTTCCAGTTCTGATTGCAGTCTTATGTTCCTTAAAAATGTTTCCTATTCTTTCTTTTAATCTTTTTTTTTTTAGCACTTTGGCAGCTACATTAGTCGATGGGAATATAATTCATGTTGATAGGTCATCTTATAACATTTCTGGCACTTTCAGATGGGACGAGACAGGTGGTATATGTAGAGGCATCAGTGGTAGAAAAAAAAAGTATTGACTTCAGTTCTGCCAGTGAGACGAACTGAGACATTGAATACTTAGACAACATTCTGTAGCACAAGTGCCATATAGTATTGGAATTCATAGATGGATGTCCAGCTGTTAAGGACTTTAACAATGTAACTGGGGACTCATAATATGAAAGTCTCGAAGGCTGTTAGAAACTAATATGAATTCAATTAAGTCAACACATTAGATACAGAGTAAACTTGTTTAATTGCTAAATCAGTTGCTGACGATGCTCCTTTGCCCTGTAATACATGTTCCCTCATTTATTGCAGGAGTTGCAATCTAAAGATAACCTGTGACAGACAAAATCCACAAAGGAGGCATGTTTTTTCATTTTTTTTTACTACTATTACAGATGTTTTAAGACTGTAAAACCTCACACTTAATACACGTTAGTCAGGCAGACATAAACCTTGTTACACCTTTCTCTCTTGCTTAAACTCTCAAAGTTCAAACCTTCATAGAAAATCAAGTCCAGTATTATGGAAAGAAAACAAAGATTTGATCGCGATCAAAGAAGCATGCCAATTTGGCAAACCGAACGCACTGAGATACGGCACCGAGGAGATTGATTGACAAGGTCAACAGCCAATCAGGATGCAGAACACAATGTACTGTTGAAAATAAAAAAAATTTTAAAAAGCAAAAGTGCTCTAAAATATTCTGGTAAAACAGTGAGAAAGATGAGTGTATTACATTTCTGCACCGTCTCACGGCAGCACATTACCTTACAAGTTATTTTAACACTTCTGTTAATATTCAGTTTTCCAGGTTTGCGTTTTGGCTTTTTTCATTTTAGTCTTGCATGACCCTAATGTCCTTTACTCTTTCTGGTATACGTTATTAACTCACATTTGAATGAAATACCCCAGATTTTATCATCGGGCGAGCTTAGACTCAATTAAATTAGGTCGACTTGTTTAAACCATAAAAAAGTGTCGCTGCCAAATAAAGGAATAAAACAACAAATTCAATTTTTGGGATGATAAAACCTGCAATTATGAAATCACCCTTAGTATATTTCCATAGTGAAATTATTGTGTTTCTTAGAGCATCTCATAAACGTTGTTATTACCTAGTCCGTTAATGCATTTAACAGACTATAAAGCGTGTAATTTAAAGGCTGCAAAGCACAGTCCGAGTTTTAATCAAAATAAGGACTAGTTACGAGCATGGTTGAAATTGTTCTGTATAGGGCCTAAATGTGGTATAGTGACGAATTACAGTTTCTCAATTTTTAAAAGTCAGAGGAGACGGTTTTTTTTGTTTGTTTGTTTCGGTGCAAAGCTTGTTTAACACAAAATCACCAAAGAGGCAGAAATATTTGTTTTATGTTCTTTGATTCTGTTTGATCTGAATGAGCCAATGATGTGGTGATGCCACAAAAAGCCAACCATTCTCAGGTGAGTAGTGTTTAACTTGATAAAGTATTGCAAACTACTTTTTTTTTTTACCCTGTAATGCAGCTTTAATGTCTATTACCTTTTTTTCCCCACTAAATAAAACGCCATTGATTCTTCACTAATTGAATCAGTTTTAGTTCTTACATTTTTTTATTTTTAGGCATTCTACCTCACAATGGTGTCAATTTTTGCCAGTTGCCCCCGTCGCTTTGAGGCTAATCGTGGCACTGTGTAGCAGTGTCTGTTGGGCTTTGTAGATGTTTGCCCAAAGTTTATCATAAATCTGTCAGAGCAACATTGTTTCATCAACATGGAAAGCACAGGCTTGTTTGCATGAGCTGTTAAGTCCTGTATGATGGTCGCTTGCTCCGTGTTTGTTTCATCTTCTATAGTGACAGCTGTTTTCCGTCTTTCTTCTCCAGTCCTGATGAGCTGCTACTATGATATTGACAGGATTTGCCTCATTATTTGTATTTTTTTTGGGAGGGGGGGGAAGAGAGAAATTACTATTTTCAGTCTCTGCATAGCAGCAGGTTAATGAGCGGCTAGCTGGGGGTGGAATTTCTGTCCTACATTAGCTTTTTTTTTTCCTTTATACAGTGACTGTCAGTTTCCAGCATAGTTGGTCTCTTTGAATAAGCACTTTATTGTTCTATGAGCTCGTTAGATTCCCAGGTATTCAGTTCAATTAACCACAGGGTCTGTTTATTTCTGGTTACTGTTTTTTATTTTACCATGTATTAATATTATGTTAAATGATTTCACTTAAGCAGTATTTTTGCTGATTTTAAGCCTTCATTTTATACCATTTTTTTTTCACATGTATTACACAGCCGTAACGATGACTTGACTAAATCGATGAATCTATATATTTTCCTACCATCAAATCAATCTGTCTGAAGCAAGTTGTTATTAGATCAATCAATACCATTTTAGAATCATTTTAAAATTGGATAAATATATTTCTAACAATATTGGAAAATATCATTTAGATTGATACACAGTGGGTTCATTTTACTATAAAGAAAATTACCCAAGTATCATGACAACAGACAACACACGTGATGACAAACTTTGTGTTTTGGGTTCATGTTAATTTGGCTTCTACTATATCTTTTTTTAATAAACTCTCAAATAATGCTAAAGAGTCACATGATTCATTATTTCTTTTAATATTTATCACATCCACTTTCTGTGGAATGATGATTCTAATTAGGTAGGAAAAGTGGATTAAACTTCTCATCCCAAAAGCAAAGCTAACGTAGGTGTTGGTTCATTATCAAATATTGACCACGGGGAAATGAGAAGGCTTAACTTCTACCTTTAAAGTTCATAATGTTGATCATTTTTATGCTGCTGCTTTCAGATAATTAAACTCTATTGAATTCATTTCCTTCTGGTTTGGACTTCTTTAGGGCACATTGAGAATATAGTGCTGATTATTTTATTTTATTTATATGTATACTGTAACATTAATTGCGGTTGCCTAAGACATCCTTGAATTTATCACATTTCTTTTTTTTTTTTTTTTTTTTTAACTTGTCCTGTCCAACAGCTGAGCAGACAGATATGAGCTGAAAGCCTCTTGCATTAGACAGATTTTACTCTTACAATCGGGGGTTATAAATCAATGGGAACACAAATTGTATGTTGGTATAAGCCCCTTTTGTAATTTAAACGAAACTTTATTAATATTAATTTTGTTTGTGTTCTTTTTGTTGGACCGGACGGAAAAAGAAAGGGGGAAAGAGGGAGGGGGGGATGGATAATAGATTTTAGAGGATGACTAATGGAAAGGGAAAGTAGAGTTGCAAATCTACAGGCAACAAAATGTTGGAGCCTATACCCATTAAAATAGTGAATGTTGGTCTAAAATGGGCGGGGCCTGTCCACACACTCAGCTGCCACAAACATACCTGCCGGCTCCAAGAGTGTTCGCAAACTTGGCCACATCCAGTTCACACACACACTTGTGCATACCAACCAACACATGCAAAGCACTACCTTCTGACACGCACACCATTTGAAGGTGCAAAGGTGAGCTGATGCCTGTGCTCAGGTGAATGTTATGTTAAGCTGAAGTGGATGAAGGAATGAAAAGAAAAGAAAAAAAAAAAAAAAAAAAAAAGAAAAGGAGGGAGAGCTCCCAGACATCCCCGCACCAAGACCCCCGCCGAGGCCACAGCGCCGACCAGGGCCCGCCCCACACCCATACTGTGGGGTCAACGGAGGAGATCCGCCCGCCAGGCAGCCTGGCCAAGCACCCAGACCAGGGCCCGCAGGACCAGCACATGGGCCCCCAACACCCGAGCGCAGTGAGGTACGGAAGTGCAGAGCGCAAGGCCCAGCCCAGCCAGGAGAGCAGCCCTCCCACGGCGCCAGGCGGCCCAGCACGGGGACCCACCACCCTAGACAAGCCGCCCACCACCACCCAGGAGTTCTGAGCATCCCCCCACCCCAGCCCAGGGTACGAGCCAGGGCCCCCCAAGGGAGACCTGCACCGAAGCTCCAGGCAGTTGCGGAGATCCAGAAGAGAGCACAGCGGGGGTCAGCTACCCCCACCTAGAGGAGGGATGACCAAGAGAAGTGGGGGTCCCCGAAGGAGTACATAGCCTGACCAGGCTATCCTATGTTGTGACTTAGAAGGGGCCCGGCACCCAAGGGTAAGGACCAGAACCCGCACCACAAGGACACAGACACCCTCCAGGCTCAGGTGGAATATGAGGATATGATCCCCCGCTCATGGACTTGCCAGAGGACTGAGGGATCCCTCTCCCTGCGTGGGGAGGGGGCCGCCGGGCCCAGGAGGCCGACACCCAAGAGACAAGGCCACCGCTGCTGAAGGTCCTGTTCCCCCCACCGGGGATGGGGTAGGGGACAGAAGATCAGTAGTCCCACCTTCCTTGTGTAATGTATTTGTGTGTGTGTTGAGGTGTGTTTCTTGTGGTTGAAGGGTGTGTGTAATAGAGGGTGCAGTTAAAATTGGTGAGCAGGGCACTGAGGACATCTCCTGATTGCTTACAGGGATGTCCAATCACCCTCTCAGCAAGGAACCCTAAATGTCTACGGTGCAATTAAAATTGGAGGGTAGAGCACTGAGAGGACATCTCCTGCTTGCTGGCAGTGATGTCCCAGCACCCCCCCACCAAGGATCCTACGTGTCTAAGATGCATTTAAAACCAAGAGAAGGGGGCGAAACTGTGCGGAGACCATGGGAGGGGGGACCCCTGCCAAGTGGATCGGCCCCTCGAGGTATTCCGCAAGCACGCCCCCCCTCCAACCTAATAAGTGTTCGTATGAGGAAGGAGGGGAGGTCGGGGACAGCTACCAGACTGACCCCCGATGGTGAAACAACTGTCCCCCCGCCCTCCCCAGCATTGGGCCCAAGTCTCCCCAGGACAGAGGCCCCACCGCCCGAAAGCCGACCCCCCCAGGCCCCACACCCCCCACCCCACACAAAGAGAGAGGAGCCAAGAGGGGGCCAGCCCCCAGGCGCAAGCCCCAGCCCTTCCCCCCAAGCACCTCCCCTGTGGCTGCCTGGTCAGGTACCAGCGGGCCCGAGGAAGCCTCAAGGGCCCCATACTGGTGGTGGACCCCCCCCTCTTACCCATGGAAATCCCTCCCCCTGGCCCGCTCCCCCCAGACCCCGCCATGGTAGGCTTTTCCTGGAGCAAATGCAGGCCCCAAGAGGGTTGCCCCATCCCGTCCCAGGGCCAGAGAAGGAGTGATCCCAGCCCCCGGGTGCAGACGGGCCGCCCATCCAGTGCAGGCAGACCCCCCAGGACCAGGGCCCCGCTCAAGCCCCCCCAGCGCACGCAAAAGGACCACCCCCCGAGCCAAGCCAGAACCCCACGCAATGCACCACCCAAACCCCCCCCGCCCAGGCCCAGGAGACCACGCGGCCCCCGCGCTTGCCCCACCCAGGCGCCAGACCAGAGTTCAGCCAATGAGAGCGGAGAGTCTAAGTTTGAGCTTTGATCCTCATTTAATCTGGGTAGAGTTACATTATTAAGAAATGAGTTAATACTTTGTTCTGATGGATTGACCTGTGATGTGTATAGGTTTTTATAAAAATCTTTAAACGTTTTATTGATTTTAACCGGGTCGTGAGTGACAGTTCCTGTGTGGTCCATAATAGAGGTAATAGTTGATTTTTCTTTATTAATTTTAAGCTGATTAGCTAAAAATTTACCCGATTTGTTTGAGTTATCAAAATTTTCGAGTCGAAGTTTTTGTATTTGGAATTGTGTTTGCTTATTGATTATGTCATTTAACTGAAGCTTTAAATTTTTCAGATCTCCCAGAATGTGTTCTTGTGCAGAAGCAGCATAAGCAGCCTCTAGATCTTTGATTTTATTTTCTATTTCTAATAAATCTGCTTTCTCTTTGTGTTTTTTATTTGTTGAATAAGAAATAATTTTTCCTCTCATCACTGCTTTTGCTGTTTCCCAAAGAACACATGGTGAAATATCCGGAGTATCATTAAATTCTAAGAAGGTTGCCCACTCTTTTTTAAAGAATTGAATAAACTCTTGATCTTTTAACAGCGAAGTGTTAAACCTCCAGGTTAAGCCTGAAGGTGTGGGTATATCTCTAAAAATATTTACAGAAACTGGTGCATGATCACTAATAATTATTGGATGAATGTTGGAATCCTTGATATCTTTTAAAAGAGAATTACTGACTAAAACGTAGTCTAAGCGAGACTGTGAGTGGTGAACTGGAGATAACCGATATGTTAATAATTACAAATCTGCCTTCTGGATCAACAATTGTGTCCTTATGAGTAAAAGTCATATTTTTATTCATCAAAATAGCAACTCCTCTTTGTTTGGAGTTGTAACTAGCTGAGTAGATGAATGGGAATTGTGAGCAGCACAGGAGATGATCAGCTGATCTGGATAAGTGGGTCTCCTGCAGTAAAACTAGATCTGCTTTTAGATCATTCAGATGATTGAAAACTTTCAGCCTCTTTGGCCCAGAGCCAAGTCCACGCACATTCCAGCTAAAGATGTTCAGACTGGACATGACTGCACTGACTGAGAGTGTTATGCTAAGTAATGCACGTGCGTCTGTGAGTCCTGTGCGCGTGCCCGCTGACCAATGCGCAGAGGAGCGCTGTGTGCTTGTGCGCGTGAATGTTTCCTGGCTGTGTGAGTGGCTTGTTGTATGTGTCCTATATGAGCCTATGTGAGGTGTTTGCGGTATGTCGGCGAGTGCGTGCGGGATCGCGTGTACGTGCGCGCGCATGTCTCGTGCATGAGTAAATGGGTACTTACCAGGGATGTGTTGCCTTTGGTTGATTTAAATATGAGGAGGAGGGGGGAAGAGGGGGGGAATAAAAAGAGGAAAAGAGAAAAGAAAAACAAGAAAAAACAAACACAACAAAACAACATAAACATGAGAGAGGAGAGAAATAACTGATTTAACGAGATGGAGGTGTGGATGATTGATGAGCTGATTTTCCATTAATTTAAATCAGTTTAGTCGGTTTCATCAGCGCATTATGGAGGTTCAGATCGCAGCTAATGAGGGTCTTCAGCGCAGCCATGGGGTGATCTCGGGGTCCCGAAAGAGCCGTCCATCAACAAAGAGTTTGTCCACTGAGACAACCGCTCGAGACCCGGCGGTGAGGTGCTTCCTCCTCAGCGGGAAAAGGATCTTCCTGCGCCGGAGGATCTCCGCCGGGAACTGGTCGTTGACGCTGAAGTGTGTTCCCTTCAGCTCCCGGCCGCGGCTCCTCACCAGCTCCTTCTATTTGTAATGCTCGAACTTAGCCACTATGGGTCTCGGACGCTGGTTATCAGACCTCCTTCCTCCGAGTCGGTGCACTCTATGGAAGGAGATCTTCTGGACCTCCTCCTTGGGGAGCTTCAACTGCACCTCCATGAAGGACTTCACCGTGGCCTCCGGGTCTTCTCCCGCCTCCTCTGGAATCCCAGAGATGACCAGGTTGTCCCTCATGCTCCTCGCCTGAAGATCCAGGAGGGTTTCCTTGATGGAGCGGTTCTCCTCAGAGAGACGAGCGGTGTCGCTGCTCAGAGTCTGGACGGTCTCTCTGAGGGCCTGGTTCTCCGCTGCGAGCTCCTGCACCTGCTGCTGGCTGAACTCCAGGGACTCTCGCAGGCCTTGGAAATCTTTATGGAGGATCTCCAGCAGGTTCAGGCGGCAATCAAGGCTGGAGAGCTTTTTATCAATCGATTCCAGGATTTCACTGATGCCGCTGCCTGGAGAAGAAGCGGCCCCGGGAGAGTCTTCAGGACGGCCGCGTTTGGAGGAAGGAGTGGTGGTGTTTGTCTTCCCCATGACGAAGGTATTATAACACTCGTCTATGAAGCTCTCCAGGTCCTCCAGGCTGTCAAGGACTTAATAATCTTTTTAGAGGTTTAATGAATATTGTTATAATTGTTACTTATATGGCGGAAAGAGAAAAGCAGACGGAAATGTTTGTTCAACCACTTTCGCGCCGCCAAGTTGACTCACCACACACGTCTCGTCGATTCTCGCGATACTCACAGCATCTCACTCCCCTATTTATCACATTTCTCAATTTACTGGTCGATCCCTGTTCCAGGACTCACCTATGGAGATACATGCTGGAGAGGCTAGTCTCTCAACATGGGAACGCCTCGAGGTCTCCCCAAGGGAATCTGGAGGAAGTGGCCGGGGAGAGGGAAGCCTGGCCATCTTCGCTTAGACAGCTGCCCCCACCACCCTGTCCTGGATGAGCGGAAAAAATGATTGGATGTATGTTCTCACTTTTTACTTTTTTACTGTTTCAAGTCATTTTCAGTTCTTTTTGTATTTCTATAGGTTTTTTTTTGTCTTGTTCCCAGTCCTGAATGCCCTTTTGAAATTTGGAGGGGGG
Organism: Adrianichthys oophorus; assembly: GCA_036245035.1. Lineage (NCBI taxonomy): Eukaryota > Metazoa > Chordata > Actinopteri > Beloniformes > Adrianichthyidae > Adrianichthys > Adrianichthys oophorus. Next base: position 2,548,077 of record BSAI01000162.1, read on the forward strand.
GCTTGAGTTTTTGGACTCATTCTAGGAGTGCTGTCTTATGTTTAATTTACCAAAAAGAAGACAAAAAAAAAAAACACCAAACAAACATTTCTCAGGAAATGGTGTTTTAAACACAGGTCAAGGCTGTTGTCCATAAACCTCTGCTACACATCAGCTACCTATCAACTCCCACTTCAACTACAGTTATCTCAGACGGCCGGCACCAACCCAGTTGTGCCTTCTATTATCGCAGACAAAAGCTGGATTTTTCCTGGGCTTATCTTAGTTTCAAAAGGATTATTTTATCTTGGTTGTGTAAATAATCATTGAGGGAGTGGCTGACGTTCAGCAACTATGAATTAATGTCACATTGATAGATGGCATCTTTTTAAAAATGCCTTAGCTCAAAACATACTATTTATCATAAATTGACAATTTGTCACATTTATGTGATAAACAACAAAGAGTCTTTTCAGCACATGCTATTATTCAATTTTACAAGTATTTGAATTTTTGATTAATTTTATGTAATACATCATTTTGTGGAAAAGGGTGTCAGTTTTAATTTTCTTGTACTACATACGTGACAGTGGAGCACACTCCTCAATTCTAAACTTGTTTGGCTCTGACTGACTGGACTCATTGGCCAACCGCAGAGCAGCCAATCAGTACTGCTGCCGGCTCAGGGATTGACTCCCAGTGCGTCCACCCGAGCTGACGCTAGAGTGATGACAAGCCATCATGTTTTTCTCTACCCTGCTGGGTTTGCAACCAGTGCCTTTGAATGTCTTTCATGGCAGACTCTTCCACTTCTCTGTTGTCTCAGCAGCTGGATCAAGTAAATGAGATGTAAGAGGATTGGATGTGAAGGCTGCACAGAGGGACAGCTCAGTAGAGAAACTGTGCCACCACAACCACATCATCAAAAAAAAAAAAAAACCTTTCAGAATAATTGCTGGCTCTGATCTCTAGAAATGATTTTGTGGGTGCTTTAAAATTGGATTAAAATCAACTTTAATGACACACACACATATATACTGTATATCCTGCATGATCTGATTTGAATATTAAATTATAATGTAATATAATGATATAAAAATAAATGTAATTATTTCCATATTATATTTATTTTGCAATTGGCTTTCATGGCATTTCACACACATTTTTACAACCCTCATGAAATATAGGAACATATATATTAGTGCTGTGTATAGATTTACTCCGAGGCACATACAAAAAAAAGAAAGAACATTTTTCCTTCATTTTTGTTGTCTAAGGTGTCTTAATTCGTGAAGTGTTAACTCAGATATCCCAGAAATGTAATTTGTGTGCACAAAACACAACAACAGTAAGATAAACAGAACTGTAAAGACTTTTAAGTCTGCGATATTACTCCAAGAAAACAAAGATGCTGATTGACAGCAATACAAAACTAACATTGTGTTTCTGCACTTTAAATGGTCAGGGTGAATACTCAAACCTGATTGGCTGCTGGGTGTTGATGCGCACCTACAAAATAAGTTCCGGTCACATAGACTAAATGTTCCATATCACTGTGCAGGCTTTTTTAAACTTTTTCCAGACCCCTGACATCTACACAATATTGCAGCTCATTGCTCTCCTTTGATGATTTTTGCTTGAATGTATATTTTGTATCATTTATATTCCTTTGTGCTTTTCACATTGAAATTGGAATCCTTTTTGTGACAGACTCTATGAATAAATCTGAATTGTTTGATTGCATTTGACTCCCAACAAACAAAATGTTTAGAAGATTGGAACTTTGTTCATATTTAACTCCAATACAGTGAGTGTAAAACAAATAATTCAACTGAAAATTGTAAGAGTTTGAGTATGATAATTAATCTAATAGTCCCCCTACACACACACAAAAAAAACATATTTACCACGAAAACATTTACTCCATTCGCCGAGGAGAGACCTGAAACTGGCCATCCACCAACATTTACCATCCAACCTGACAGAACTGGAGAGGATCTGTAAGGAGGAATGGCAGAGGATCCCCAAATCCAGGTGTGAAAAACTTTCCCAAAAAGACTCATATATGTATTATATCAAAATGGTGCTGCTACTAAATACTGAGGAAAGGGTCTGAATGCTTAGAACCATGTGATATTTCAGTTTTTCTTTTTTAATAAATCTGCAAAAATGTCAAAAATTCTGTGGGTTATTTTTGTCCATATGGGGTGCTGTGTGTACATTCATGAGGAAAAAAATGAACTTAAATGATTTTATCAAATGGCTGCAATATAACAAAGAGTGAAAAATTTAAGGGAATCTGAATACTTTCCGTACCCACTGTATATTAAAAAAAAAATAAGCTTAAAATTGTGTATCTGAGTATGTTTTTTAATCAAATCATTATGAATCTGGAGCACACAGAAAAATGCTTGAAAAAGATTTTGACATAGAAAATGGGTGGGCCACAAGCTTCATTCCCTTCTGATGCATCCACAAACTAGAACCATGAACATCTTTGTTTACCTTGTCCAAGCTGGCATCTGACACAAAACTGGATAGCTCTGATTGTGCTCGCCATTTTTGATGTTCGGTTGGGGGTGTGAGAGGCTGTAAGATAGCGGGAGAGCATATAAACAGAGAGCACTTAGCATCAGGGAGGTGAAGGGTGGTGGGGTTGCTCTGCAGAAATAGTCCCGCCTACAACTCAGAGCGAAATTTCTGATGAACTCCTGTTTCATTTTATCTAAAAATAACCATATTCATAAATAAAAGACAATGGGAACACTTTTTAAATAGATCAAAAGACGATCAGAGAAAATGTTCTTGATCCCACATGAACCAAGTCCAACTGTATTTGTCCAACTTTATTTTTGTTTTCCTTTTTGCTTGGCACACTGTATCTCCTGTACAGCTACAGTCGGCTGTGTGCATCTATCCATTCATCTTCAGTAAGGCAGAAATGTCTTCCTTAACTGCTACACATTAATCATTCTGGAAAAATAAGTTTGATATGAGTGACTTACAATCATTTTCAAGGTTGTTCAAATTGCCTTCCGTGCACAATGAAGTTAATGAATATATTACTGATTTTCAATTGGCTTCGCATCAGGACAAAGGTCATCAGTGCACACATAAGCTTGCATTCAGACCGTGGCTGAATTATTATCTCATTGGTGTGAACTCAGTGAAATGACTTTAGGTCCTTGGATGAACATCCAACATCTGCGGCCAATAATGGCAATCAAGAACAGGATGACAATATCAAAAGAAATGAAAGAGAAGCCCCCGTCTCCAAAGTGATACAAAATGCAAACTGCAAAAGAAAAAACCTAGTGTTGTAATAAAAAAAAAAAGGAAAAAAAACAGGATAAACATTTTTTTTCTGGTGCTCAGGTTTTTTTTGGTGGATTTTTTCAGGAAAGGAAGGGTAGAGCCGAGTTTCCGACTAAGGTTTGACCTGGCATCACTGTTTGCTTATATGATTCAGCGGCACAGGGCAAATTAGGCGAGATAGTCCAGCAGGAACATGTGAACCGCACTGAAAACTCATTCTAGTTACAGCGGCGTGAGAGGCAATTGTAATGACTTATATACTTGATGAAATCCTTGGAGGATGGCCATGGTAGCATACAATATGTCGTTAGCAAAGGAAAACTGGTGAGATAAAGCAAGCCTATAACTGTAGTAATAATCTGTAATAGTTGTATCTGAAATGATCTTTTTTTCTCTCCAGGGCATAGGTTTTTTGTTGCTGAATGTTATTTACTACACTGTCTCACAGTTAGGAAAAACGTTTGGTTTGATCTTAAGCTAAAGCAAAGCTTTTTGAGATATTCTACAAATCTGCTGAAATGTTGGTCTATGTCACGTACTAAAACTAAGAAACAAATGATAACTGATCAGATCAGGTGAAGGTGCTCCCCAGTAGGTTAAAGAAAAATCCTTCGAAAATCTGCTGATTCCCTCACATAAGTGTGAGGACTTGACTGATAAACTCTTCCCAATAAATAACTAACTCACCTTTTGCTCTTATTCACAACAGCACTTTGGACAAACACCGTAGAGTTATGATCTGTCTTGTGCTGAGGGATAGGCAGCTTGAAGGATGCTATCATGCTTCTTTTCCAACCGTCCCCGTCCTTGCAGCTTCTGACTGACTGAGTACCTGAAATCAAGAAATTTTAAGATCGTAGACAACCCAATGAGCATGTAAGGCAAAAATATTCATGCATGTTTTTTTTTCTACTGGCATGCTGTGGGATTCAAGTTGTCGTGAACACTGAAACAACATAAGGTTGCCGTACAATTTTTTTCCTTTTATTCAACCCCCCCCTAGCCTGCGCATAGCACAGGAAGCCTGTTGGTGTTGTTCAAGTGATAGGTGCGTGCTCTTTAGGCCTGCCTTGTGTGCAGCCTGATTGTTAGAAATGAGGAAATAGACAATCAGAACGTAGTTTGTGTGGGCGTACCTTACTAACAACCAGAATGTGGCATTAGGGCTCACCATATGACAGCATCACCTGTACGTATGTCACAAGTCTGTGTAACTTATATTATCCTTACAAGTACATCACAATACTCCATACACAACAATGGTATGTTCCATTTTCGTGATGTTCCTTAAGGTGACTGCAAGACACACCTGCACTCCTTTTGAGATGTGGCCGCTCGTATCTACGACTCTTCAACTCTCCGTAGCGGTGCATGTGACTAAGGCTTCATCAGGAGTGGAAAAGGACTAGGAAATCTACAAAAATAAGTGAGGCTCAAACTCAAAGGTTATCAGTTTATTCATTTGTCAGCGTCAGATACTCAATGAGATTTTTTTCATTATTTTATTTTCAGATTTTACTTTTTGTACTGTCTTAGTTCTGTTATTTTTTTCCCTAAAGTTTATGTAATAAATGCTTCAAGTTATACCTCTTTGCTTGGATTTTTCACCCCGCCATATTCAAGACCCGACCATCCGTGAGCCACTTTGCCATTGCAGCTACTATGTGTATCCTGCAGCCCACTGCCTGAACTGTCTGCATATTCTGATGGGCTTGATACCTTTTGAGTAAGTGTAGTGAAAACCATACTTAATGAATGCATGCTTATATAAAACTAGTCAAGCACATTGGGTTACGTGTTCATTTTTCTCTGAAGAGCCGGAATCTAAGAAGCAGAAGTCAACCCATTAAAATGAGTTATGCTGAGGCAAAACTTCGAGCATTTTAGCTCCTAAAAAGTTACTTTAACAAAAAGATGACTCAAAGCGAAAAACTGAAAATAAAATTCTCAAAATGTAGAAGAGAGTTGAAGTTCAACTCAACTGTTTTTCTTGAAAATACGCTTAAAAAAGCTGAACAGACACTGCACAAAAGAGAGTACAATAAAAAAAACAAAAAGCAATTATGCAGATTTTTGCTTTTTGACATGGTGACAAGTTTTTAATTCAAAGGGAAAGCGGTGCTTTACAGATTCATTTTTTTAAGCTTTATTTTTGTTTGATTAATTAGATAAAAATACATTTCTAAGTCATTTTAGGTGATGTATAAACTCGGAAATTAATGTCTGCACTCTAATTTACTGTATATCCAAGCACAAAAGCACATAGACCGGAATATATTTTTGCAAATACTTAAGAAATCTATTTATACTACCAAGGCAATAAAAGCAGGCAAAGGAAACAGGTGCACATGTGTAACAGCGAGGACGGAAAAGCAGTCAAATTGACAGGCGCACATCCAGACACTGTGGCAACAGAGGGATAAGCAACTTTGAAAGGCCATTATCCCCACATGTCATCATCCTGTTACAAAATGAAGACTAGCACCATGACAAGTGTCAATCAAGTTGAGCCGCGCAGCGAGCACTCATCAGCACAGTACCGCATTGTCCTCGCCAAACGGCTCTGCAGCCGCGACTGCAAATAAGAGAGGCCTCTGTAATCCCCGACGATACAAACAACTTTGAGATTTTCTGCCTCAATGCGGCAACAAAAGAACTTTGTGCCCACAAAGTGGCTGTGTTCTCATCACTCAACTTCTCACTAATTACAGCCTAAGGGGGTGAATTTAACACTCCACAGCCTGCTGAAAAATGTAGAGCTATTTATTACAGAAAGGAAGGAGAACAAGGGCTTGGCGACTTTACAAACCACTGCGGAGTGAATTTTTTAAAGGGGGATACTGCTTGCCTCATTTTCTATTTTAGTTAGAATAACGTATTAAGCGGATTTGTTTAGATAATACTGCAAATATGCTAATCAAAGATGCTCTATTGTCGTCCTCTGCTTGGTAGCCCCTTGCACATTCTTGACTTCTTGATCCGGAGTGCTGTCAGACAGGTAGTGACCAGATGAACAGCCTACTACACTGTTAGCCAATACATCATTATGCCAAAGCCAAGAGGAAGTTCAATTCCAGCACAGGCGTCCAATCCTGCTGACACGTCTCCTCCTGAAATCTGAATTTACATCTACCTCCAGCTCATTAACCAAGAAACCAACTTAAGACTCGAAACTTCATAAAATGTATGTGAATGTAAATGGAGTTAATAATGAACCCACAGAAACCCATGTGCTCCCTCGTGAAGTAATTACATCAAACCCAGGTCTGCAGTCCACCAGTTCCAATTATTTAGCGCCTAGATTAGATTGGATTCAACCGTCCAGCTCATTGAAACACACCGTGTTGTCACTGCAAGTGGTTTGAATTATGTTCCTGGTGAGTCGAGTCAGGAGAAGCTAGGGCTGTTCAGACAGACAATTTAGGAAGTAATTTAGAGAGAAGGAGAAACACAAACCTCTATCTGTGTGTACGTCCTCATGATACACCATTCAATGTTGTAGATAATAGGGGTCTAACAATTCATATTAACAACGATTTGATTCGAATCATAATGTGTGGTTAACGATACTGTCACAAACAGGCAGACGGCTGGTTCCACGTGCAACAACGTGCAACAAGTTTAGCGACACAGACAGACAGGAGCAAAGCTCAGCTAAAAGTCCACAAAACTAAATCAGGGTGGGAGTCCAGGCAAAGGTGGAGGCAGAGTTAAATACGAAGCAGGGTCAGGTAAACAGGTGATCAGATCAGGATAAAACGCTCGGTATGCAGTTTGGATGACACAAATAATACTTCGCACTGAGCGTGGCTCTGAGTAGTACGTATGAGTCCTGTGGCTGATTTGCAGATGAGGGTCAGGTGGGCGGGATCCAGACACCGTGTGCTTGGGTTGATGGGAGATTGAGTGCAGTCAGTACTCTGGAGACGGCTCCAGACCAGAGGGTGAGACAGCACGCTGACTGCTGACAGATGCGATTCATATATTGACTCATTTTGATCTGATTTGATCTGATTTACTGACCTAAATTCGATCCAGGACATTTTTGCCAAAACTTCCAACCAGTGTGACTCAGAAATAGATACCTGGTACTGAACAGGCTTTCCAGTTTCCTTGTATTTCTTGCAAGATATTCAAGTGGAAATTAAATATGTGTAGAAACATGACACCCCACTATGGTCTTTGCAAAATTCAAAGTGTTTCCATACATTGGACTGTAATGAAAGCTTAATTATTTTTTGCTACCATTACATGTGTGTTGTCCGCTGTGATGCCACTTGGTCTGTTTTATGTTAAAGTAAAATGGACCTATCATTTCTTAATCCAAACAGGATTTTCCAATATCGATATAATCTATTTATTTAATTTTGAAAGGATTTTATAATGGTATAGGTTGAGTCTTTTCATTTAACAGATCAATGTCTTTGAAAAACAGTTCAGAAAACAGTCAAGAGTCAAACTAACACCTATATTTTTCGTTTCCAAAAACATGTTTTGTGTGAAGCTCATCATTAGCAGTGTTTCCACTTCACATATGCGCAAAAATTTATCAAAATTCTAAATATTGAAAAAGCACAATTTCGTGGTTACACTGTTCTTATTAAATCATAATTGTGCGAATAAACACAAAGCAACCAATCACACGATGTTGTTCTAAAACATGGCGAAGAACGTGATCAATACTTTGATTTACAGCAGATATGGTGTTATGGTATTATTTTAAGTTGATTCTTTTAAAGAACTACAAGCGCGCATTTGGATGAGCATGTGTCTCTTCGTGCTGCACAGCTAGACACAGAGATGCATGTGAGAAGCTTTCAGCAGCATTAAAAAATAAACGTTCACACAAGTAAGCAGTTGGACCCTTTTCTGTTTGATAACACAACAAGATACATTCAAATTTATACCACAGCATTAGCTCTTATCATCATCTATCAAAGGAGACATCGACGTCTTGTTCAGGCCATGGAGCAGCAAGCTCTTTTACGTGGAAGCGGCTTTGAATTAAGCAATTTTGGGAAATCGTGGTTGGTGATTTTGCAGAGGAGCTGTGGATCCAACAATTCCGCATGACAGGCTCAACTTTTAATGAGCTGTGTGATGCTGTGGGACCTCTTGTGGTGCCTGTTGGTGCCCAAGGCAGCCAGTTCCAAGAAGGAGGTCACATGACTCAGTATTTTTTTTAAGTGTTTCCATTGCAGTTTTGCAAAATATGTCAATTTTGATGCGCCTCAAAAACCACCTCCTCCAAGTGCAAAAACAAAATGCAAGTTTTTTTTCGAAATTGTTGTGTTCCCATTAGGCAAATGGATTATCGCAAATCCAATTTGTGCAATTTTATAGTCAATGGAAACACAGCTAGTGTAGCTCCTTGAAGACTGACCATGGGTTCCAGATCCATTGGGTGCCATTGCACTGGAGTCTGTTGGCAAGGAAAGCTGCCACATTAAGAAGACAGATGGAAAAAGTAGCATCAAGAGTTTGCTTAAATTTCTAAATGATCAGAACGACAGGTTTACCCCCACTACTTTATTGAAAAAAAAGAAACATCATCAAATTAAGCTACTCAGTAAGTCCAAGCGAATATTTTCAATGACGGACATGTGAGCAAGTTTCTTTGTGCTTGTAAACTAAAGGCATATGTCACCTCCCAATCTTAAAAATGTATTTACAGTGGCCCAGTTTTGAGACGCTTCTTGTAAAAGCTGAGACAAGCTGAAAATGGAGCAAAATTGCCCCCCAGCCAGTTCACGCAGAGATACTGCCTGTTGAGACGAAGCACATTTTTTTCCCGAAAAAAAGCCTCCCAATTAACATTTCCCATTCAGCTCAGAAATAGTATGCATTTGGAATTGTTTTCATGGCACCATGTTCCACAACTCCCCACTTTTTTCAACAACATGGAAGCATTGTGACAATGCTGCTTTTTTGAAGGAGAACTTTTTCCTGTCCTCTTTGAGAAATATAACCAGCATGTTGTTCTTGGAAAGTATAACTCAAATTGAACTGTAAAAAAATAAACTAAAATAGCTGGCAACCGCTGAGATTTAATGTCTAGCTAAATAAAAAAGATGCCCTTTAAAACTGACATTTTAGAGTGTTAGCCATCAACATATAAACATAGCAGGCATGTTTTTTTTTCCCCATTAAAGTAGTGGAACAGCTTCCAGATTAGCATTTAGGTCACACATGACTGACGGAATGGTGGCTGAGTAGCCACTAGGGTCATGCTTTGGTGAAAGCACAAATTTATTAAAGAGTCACTGAGCAGCTTGATTACTATAATAGAACAAAACATGCTTTGATCGCCCATGTCAACAGGATAATCTGAAATCTTTAATCTGATAATGGAGGTTTTCTGATAATGAGAAATTGGATTCACACAACATTTTTTCCCCCCAGAAAAGCTGATAGTTTCCAGCATGTATCTTTACTTCTGTGCACATGTTTTAAAAAAGCAGGAAATGGGAGTTGCGTACTGTATTCTTTGCTCTGTAGGGCCCACCGTCAATAAATTGTGTATTTTTTAAAACTTTTGTCATATTTACTGCCCACCAAAATACAAGGCGCATTAGGCGAAGCAAAAGAGTAAGAGATTAGTCCTTCAGTCGGTCAAACCTCATTACTATATTCACAGTAACTCTAGTACTTGTTTGTGACACGCTACACACTAGTCATGTTAGAAGCCACGTGTAACCCGGTCAAGTGAGTTACACTTATTCAAAATGGTTAATAGTGGGAGGGGCCAGTAAGTGGCTCTGTCTTTTTTGTTTGGTTTTTCGTCATCATGGGCGGCAGGATATAACAACATGCCAGCCTGACGATCCTGGTTCGGTACATGTGCTTTGGTAAAGAAAAGCAAATTCTCTGAATTTCTTCTCATAGTTTAGACTGTTGCTGCTGCGAAGGTCTTAACTTTGTCGTTTTTGCCGGAGAATGGTCATTTATTTCAGTTTGAGATTGAACATGCTTGGTGGCACTACTTCAGATGATAAAAAAGGTTGGTGGTATTTCCAGTTTAGAAGGAACATGCCTTCTGCACAATTTACAGTGCACGTTACTTTGTTTTTTGTTGGATTTTAAATAACCAAAGTGCCTCCACACGGGTGGAAAAATTATTTTTGAGACAATGGCCAAGTTGGCCTGTTGATAAAAAAAAATAATAATGAAAATACCAGCCAAACATATATTTTATCAGCCAATTTCTAAGACTATTTTACACAAAAAGAACTTTTATTTACTTGAAATTTTTCAGTTTTCATAAAAGTAATTTATAAGTGATATGAACACGTATTTATGAATGTCCTATGAATTAATTGTTCTTTACTCATCCGAAGCATCTTAAAGGCCAGCCCGTGAAAATACTGTCCAACTTCAAACCGGTCTGTGATCACTCAGGACAGCTAGTTAGCACCATAGCATTAGCGGCGCATTAGTGTCTAACACGCTGTTTCATCAGCCAATCTAAACGCCGCACATGTGAAGTGACTGCGGGGGTGTGTCTTGCCTCACGTATGTTTTGTTTACCTCACGTGCAGATGATGGAGAAAAGGAAGACAACAAGAAAATTCACCAGAAGAAGAGCTAATAAACATGACTAAGTTTACACAAACATTCACTCTCCATGTGATGACCAACACCCTCACTTTTACTTGCCAAAGAGGAGAAAATGCTCTCGACTGGCGAGTGTTCATTTTGGACCCTTCAAAATAAAAGTCTATGATGATAGGCTCCTTTTACTATAGAGAAAAAGTCCTGTTGTGATATCGATAGCTATCATTTTATCGCCCACCCCTATTTTCAACCCCTAAAACAAACGTTTCTGTGAAAATGCAGGCTTTTAAGTGCGCTTATAATATGACTGTTGGGATTACCATGCTTACAAAGTTTTTAAGTATCAAGACATGAAAAGCTTATGTCATTGGTTTGTACTTCTGTTGTCCTAAGTAAAAAATAAAACATTGTCTAAAACCAACAGAGTTTTCTGGTTGCTTGCCTTTCCAAACACCTCATGTTATCTGATTATTAAAATGATCTGACAATATCTGATTTTTGTGAGCACGTATACAGGCTTTACTGCTGTGCTCACTGAACCCACAGACTGAGTCTCATTGATAATCTGTTTTTCTTTCTCCACTGGGAGCCTGCTGAAAAGCTGAACCCCAGGGTCTGCAGGATGTTTGACTGGGTACCAGGTGCCACAGTGTTGACACAAACACAAGTGAGTATTAAGAGGGTTCTGTTGCCCATGACAGTAGGGCAGGTTCATCCTGTCTCCTGACAGTCAGTGATGTGTCAATCTCACAGCCAAAGACCCAACCTTTAGCTGAAAAACGGGAAACGCTTTTAAATCCGTCTTCCGTCTTAATCCAGATAGCTGGTTGCATTTTCCAACACCTCATTGTTATTCAATGACATTTCTCCATCCCCCTCTGAGACTTTGCTTATCTGAGTCATAGCAAGTGAAATGAGGATTGTAGGGGTGGGAATTTCAGATGCTACAGTGGATGATCAGCTTTAACTGTCTTTTCATACCGCAGGGATGTTTTCAAATTTGTGAACTGAAGGTGAGAGCCTGGTGATGGCAAATGGAAATTAGCGCTTTACTCTTTCAAGACTTGGATTTCTTTGATGAGCTGAAACAGTTACGATTGACACATCATTCCAGGTTCTGATTGATTGATTACCAAGTAATCAGAGGGGAATAGAGCCAGAGGCGGTCACACAAATAGTTTTCTATTCAGACAATTAACACACTTTATTGGGTTCACTGGATTACGTAAAAAAACAAAAAGAAAATATAAATTCACGGTTGTAAGGTTCTGGATAAAGGACAAAAGATCAAAGAAAGTATCAGATGCCATATTTAGAATGAAAAGAAGAAAAACACTAAAGATATAGATAGTGTCTGTAATTAACACTCTCTAGGCACGATGAGCAATTCAATTTACCATTTGACAAGTAAAATTTTGAGGTCCATCTGCCACATGGCTGATAAATTCTACAATATTTACATTTTTTACTTTGTTTTATATTTTCTTGCTAACTTGTGTTTTTACTTATATAACAAATAAAGCAAGATAAAGACTATGTCGTGTTCTTGTTTGAGTTTTTGGTGGCGGGGGGACAGGGTTTCACCCAGGGCGCCAAACTAGCCAGGACCGCCTGTGAGCAGAACAAGCAGAGCCATTGAAAAAGGAGAGATCTCAGGAAGTCAGGAAACAGTGTTTTGAAGGATCAAAATAGAGGGAAGTGCAGACTAGTAAAGAGAGAATTTAAAAATGACATGAAAAAAGAAACTTTAAACACGTGGATCTTAAATACGACAAAACAAAAAATTAATGAAAAAATTATGGTAACTTTCACAAGCAGACTTACCATGCTTGTTCTTCTGCACTGTTATGTTTCCTTTGGTTTCTACTCTGCATTTCCTGCCTAATAAACTTTTTGAAGACCATAAAAACACTGGAAGTAGGCCATCCCACCATTGCTAATTTAAAGAAATTGGAAATTTTGAAAACTTGAATCAATGGGAGCAGGTTGCACATTTTTACAAATTCACGTGAGTGCCCGTGTTTCAGAGCAGCAGCACAATCACATGCTTTAAAGCAACATTAGAGCTGCATTCACACAGTTACATGTGCACACTGTCTCTGTGAACCATTTTTACAACTCTGCCATGTTTTGTGAATTGCATCATGGCAGAATGGTAATTCACTTTCATCAGAATTTCATGGACACATAAAGCGAGAGCTTCGAACACAGAAGCCCAAAACGTGCATATTTGTGCAGACTTTTCATTGGAAGTAATCGTTTGAATCCATGCTGCGTAGGGCAATACGATTTTTCTCCTGTCGACATGCCCAACAGTGACGGCCCACATGAGGCTGTATTTTGGTTAAAATGTTCAAAAAGTGTTGTCACAGATTCTCCGTCTGCTCTCTTTATAGGTATAGTAATCACTTAATCTTTCATCTCTTTTTCGTACAATGTTGTCAAGTCAAATCAACTGCAACGACTCAGGCAGATGCAACTACAGCATGTTTATTATACATTTTTAAAAAATCAATAAATAAACACTTTTTTAATTTTTTGAAACCGGGCCTTGGAGCTGGTGTTAGGTGCAATAACCAAACCAAAAGAAAACTCATTTTTAAAGTCAATGTTTTAATGGGTTGCACTGTGCTGTTGGGGTTAGCACTGCTACCTCACAGCAAAAGGGCCCTGGTTCAAATCCCAGCTGAGTCTTTGTTTGTGGAGTTTGTGCGTGCTCCGCAGTATGTGTAGGTTTTGTCTTGGCGCTCTGGCCTCATCCCTCAGCACAAAAACATGCCTTATAGGTTGTGACTCCTAATGTGACAGCAGAACCACAAATGATGGAGAAGAATGAGAATCAAGAATCAGTACTTGAAACAGCAAATCCAAAATGACCAGAACAAAATATTTCAGAGAAGGACCAAACAATCTGACTGAAAACACGATGAAGGGTCCATTTATGCAGAGAAAAAAGTTAGCGTAAGTGTGAACAGCTGTGCACTTCTCAAGTTGGCAAGGAGGCAGAAAAAACTGGGAAGAGCCACAGCAATTTGCAAATAACCAGAAACAAAAACACAGTCACCAAATAACACTAATCCCATGGCACTAATGTTATGTCTGAATTCCTTCACCACTCTCTTTTCAGTGCACAAAATAGTGCGTTCTACAATTCCAAAATCCAGTGCCCAAGAAATTTCCCAGAAGTCTGTATGACAATTTAGTGTGCATTGATGGTCACTAGCTTGTGAACTATTGTTCATGTGGGAAGAAATGTATTTGAATATATAATTTTTATAAATCTTTTTTTTTATCATCATGAATTAATAAATAGTTGATGTAAAATATTCATAGTCATTAGATGTTTATTTTGGGAAATAGGTTCCATCTCTTTTGACGTTTCAAAGAAAAAAGTTGTGAGCATGGTGTCCAATTGGTTTTAGTATTCAGGGCACTAGAAAGTCCAACACTATATCGTCGAGAGCACAGAGGAACTTCGGACATAGCCTAAGTAGTTAGGCTCACGCTGCATCCAGTCCAGCAACGGTGCAGCCACTGGACTGGTCAAGCTAAGGTAGATGACCCTGCTGCTGACCTTGTAAGACTCTGAACTCATGGATGTTCATGTGATAACCTGCCATTTATACGTATTAGTACTAGTAAACAAACTCTATTTCCGCCATGATTTTGGATTATATTCACAACACTTCAGTTTCAGCTTGACTTGTCTTAATACAATAGGTAAGCACAGAACTTTCATTAATATTCTTGTCCTATATAGGCTTAAATGTACATATTTGACTGTGTTACACGTATTGTGTCACAAGTACTTTGTCACATTTCATAAAAAGATGAACGGAGCTTTGTGAGGATACTGTGGTTTAGTTTAGGTTCTATATTGTTTGGTCATGTTCTGAGTTGCCCTTGTCAGTCACACCAGTTTTAGGTTAATCATTCACAGCTCTCCTCGTTTACTTAACCAATCTCAGTGTATTTAAGACTGAGTCCGAATTCCCTTCCTACCCCCTAACTAATAAAACTATACAATGGGGGACCATATAGTGTCTTGAATTTTAAACTATATTCAGACGCCATGCTCGCTATTTTTTGCCGTCGTTCTTCTTTGTGTGTTGTTTAAATGGCGGTTGTCAAACAAGAGAATGGTTGCATTACCGCCACCACCTGGACTGGAAGCTAACTACTTTTTATTCATAAGCCAATTATGACGTCACCGGTTTGCCAAAGTAAATGTCAACGTATTATGAAGACTAATTATGAATATACTGTGTTCTGATTATGAAAAACTTGCCTGGTTTATAAAGAAATAAATTACATACAATTTTGTGAAAATATTTACTGTTTTTGTTCAGACATTAATTGACAAATAACTAGTCCATTGCAATGTTTATTTTTATTTTTGCGCTGCTGAGCCATGTCCAAGCTCGTGCGAGGCAGCACTTTTTCTGTACTTCTTTTTTGCACTTTACTGAAAATGCCTTCCAATATTAATCTTTCCGCGTTCCTGTTGGTAATTATTCAACTGTTTTTAGTTGGATCAAACTGAAAACGAGCTGAAATGAAGCACAGGGCAGCAAGGAGGAGAAAGACATCTCCCAAGATATGCTGCCCTAGCCAGACATGAATACCTTGTGAGTTCAACGCTAGCATTTATGTTCAGGGTTACGCCATCTGCTGGGCAAGAGTTTGATAATCTTCTCCAACACTGGATTATTCATTCATTCATTCATTTTCCAATCCGTTTTATCCCCTTCGGGGTCACGGGGTTGCCGGAGCCTAACCCGGCTACTCATGGGCGAAGGCAGGGTACACCCCTGGACTGGTCGCCAGTCTGTCGCAGGGGCCACAATCACACACCCATGTACACTCACATTCACATCCACACCTAGGGTCAATTTAGAGTAACCAATTAACCTGTGAAGCATGTTTTTGGACGGTGGGAGGAAGCCGGAGTACCCGGAGAAAACCCACGCATGCACGGGGAGAACATGCAAACTCCACACAGAAAGATCCCCCAGCCAGGACTTGAACCGGGAACCTTCTTGCTGTGAGGCAGGAGCGCTAACCACTGCGCCACCGTGCAGCCAACACTGGATTATTATTTGATTATTATATATTCTAATTACCTGTAACACTCTTGTGAGTTCAAAGAAAGTGTAGTGTTTTTTTTCAAAGTCAAACCAAATTAACCTTCAACACAAAGTGTTTTAAATCAGTTTATTCACAAAAAGATTTACAGCACACTTGCTTTAAACAAAAATACTTCTGTTCATATTTATAAAGAATAAAGGCCCCAAAACAAAATCCAGCTTTTTATTTAAACAGGAAGCTTTTTTATACAATTCAAATGCGGGCTGTATGTGATTCTAATGTCAAATTTGTAGATATTTTTGTTGGGTATCCAGGATCAGTCCATGATTCTGAGTAACAGCCCAAATTTTGTCAATCAAACATACCCACCTGAAGGATACAACATTTTGGATGATGGTGGGTATCCCTGCATTGCGTATCCCATCACACTACTGACACCCTACATGGAACCTGTGAGGAATGCGGTTGAGGCCCGTTACAACTGACACCACGCCAGGGCACGCTCTGTGGTGGAGAGAGTATTTGGCATGTTGAAGACAAGATGGATAGCAATATTTTTAGGAGTGTTGGAAGCAAAGCCAAGTTTAGCAGTTAAAATAATAACCTGTAGCACCTTCCTGCACAATCTGTGCATCATCATCAGCTCTTGTGGCACTGAGGTGCTGCGGATGGTTCCTTTGTTTCAGTACCACTGCCGGTGGGAGACCTTATAAGTTCCTTCTAATATCAAAACAGACACTTGTGAACAAAGAACTGATCAGAACTTCAAGGAACTGTCTAGGCCTTCATTTCACAAACCTTATATGTTTTCTTTAAATGTTTCCTCTTTTTGGCTGCTCTGGCTGGAATAATGAGATGGGTTACCTCCATTTCCTGTATCACTGCTCTAAGTAGAAAGTAACAATAAAAATCTTTACCCCACTATGACAAATGATTAACAGTTAAATGAATTTTAAATTATTAAACATCTGAGCTGTGAACTTACCACCTGGCTGCTGAGGCAAAGAGTTTGCCTGAAAACAGGCTATCTTTCGCCATCCGCAGGCAGATCAAATTTACCCGTATCTGAACCTATGGACTTTTTTTTTTTAAATGCTCAATTTGGTCACAAAGTTACTTTGTCCAAAATACATGACAGACATGCAGGATAGAAGACTATTGTCTTTTGGCCGGAAATGTAAAATATAAGAAGGAAATACTGTTTTTAATTTTGCTGCACGATTTTATTTAGCTTAAAAAAGTACCAAACAACGATTTGTCAACTTAAGCAGAAATTTCATAACTTTATGTTGTTCCATTTGAAAACAACTTGGGTTTACAGTATTCACTTTCTTGAAATGGGCGATTTCCAGTTTGTAACGGCTGGAGTCAGAGAGGAAACCCAGGAGCAGGAAGGACTCGAATCCGGGACGTGAGAGGCAACAAAGTTTAATAAGAAAACTTGAACAGAGACTAGAGAACAGGCAAACTGCAGGAAACACACAAGACTCTGCAACACAGACAAATGCCAAGAGCTCTCCTTATAAACCTGAACACTGATGGAGAAGATGAGTAGCAGCTGTGAGAACCAGGAAGGGAAAGGATGAGCACAGCTGACCTGATGTACATAAACCTGTTAGTGACTCAATGACTTTGTAAGAGGACTCTAACCAACACCGGTGGCTATAATTTTTACTTTTTGTTCTTTACAACAACCTTGAGAATTTGATCGCATCTTTTGCCATTAGCAAACTTATTTACAACTAATACTTATTGTTCCTTATCTATGCCTGCTTATTAGTAAGTTTGGTTTGGAGGTGAACCATTTTTCACCTGCCACCACCAACGGGCTCTTGTGGTAAATCCCTTTTTTCTTTTTTTTTTTGTGGAAGTAGAAATAAGACAAAAAGCACTTGAAGGTGCTTTAGGCTACTTTTTCTACCATCCATCCATTTTCATTACTCGATTTATCTCTTTCAGGGTCACAGGGCTGCGAGAGCCTAGCCTGGCTACTATTGAGCAAAGGCAGGGTCTCCAGCCTCTCGCAAGGCCACACAATCAAACACTCACAATCACACCTAGGGACAATTTAGAGTAATCTTTAAATCCTATGAATTTATTTTTAGACTGTGGGAGCAAGCAAACTCCATACAGGAAGGTCCCAGTTGGGATTTGAGCAAGGGTATTCTTGCTGTCAGGCAAAAGCACTAACCGCTTCTCAGTTTTCCTCCCAAACAATTCAAGAATACCTATAACAGTGTTTCCTTCTTGTAGGTAACTGGACTTCTGTCTTTTCTTGAAGACCTTTCACTTTGTCATCCAAGAAGCTTCATTAGTCCTAGAGGACTGGTGGAGATTCATACGGGTTTAGACTCACTGCCAGCTGGTTGGGAACACCTTCAGAGTCATAGTAATCTACTGGGAGAAGTTCTTTGCTTTACTATGACCTGGATGACTGAGAATCTCCACAGACATTTAGCCAAAACAATGCCTGTTACACAATATTCTAGCTATATTCAACAGCATCCTTCAAAAGTATATCTCAAAAAAACCTGATGAAGCAGTATTGATGGATGGAAACCCTCTGCTTCTCATCCCCCAAGAGACAAATTGTTTCTCTCTAGTGATAATACATAAAAAATGGTGCCATTCTTGTATGAGTGTTTTAGTAGCAAAACATGTCTTTGTCTGAACCAAAAGTCAGACTGTGATCATGTTTAGATCATGACAAATCTCATTCTACACAACAAACACCGACCACCCATAAACTGGAGGTGAGGGGATGCACTTTAGCCTTTTTATGACTAGGCCGACTGACCAAGGTAAAACACAGTAATGATCTTTGTGTCACTTTTACTAGTTTATTTCGAGCAGCTCATACTTCATCACCACCACGACTGATGGCTCAATTCCAACAGCAAAAATACAATCAGCTCCAACATTGACCAGCTGTCTGTGTGAAAAATATGGTGTTTATGAGAGTGAAGCCAATCAGTTCCAGGGTTATAGTGAGGAGTGTCTGAGGTAAATAGCCTGCAGAATTTCCACTGAGACCCTGAGAATTGTCATGTTGGGAGTGGGGGTGCAATGTTTCAAGCTATAAAGAGCCCTGCTCACTGAATTCAGGCATGTTTGGGAATGCACTAGAACACGCCTTTTTGCTGTGCAGGATTAGCATAGTACTGTTACTCGCATGTTGACTTCAATCAGAGTGACTGCTCAGTCAGAACTACGTTTTTAGGCTTACTGGTCTATGAAATTCATTTACTTCACACCTCTACTCAGACTTCATCTTAAATCAGTGGCCATTCAGCTCTGATGGAAGGATTTATGGCATGTGGCAGCCTGCAGCATACTCAGCAAAGAACCTTGCACTCAAGAGAGGAATATCAGCAGAGCTAGATGCATGTTCAGTAGAAACGATGTTTCTTGTCTCATCCTTGAGAAAGAGTTAAAGACACAAAAGATTTCCTTTTTTTAGACTATTTTTATAATAAATGCAAGAAGACAAAAAAATCAAAGTATTCTATTACATTTTGAGCACTTTAACACTGCCGATGAGCTTGTTTTCCTTCTGCATTGACACAATGACAATGCAGTTTGTGTAAATTGCTCCTTTTCACAACCAGCCCCCAGTGGTTTTGTGAAATATTACACTATGTGGTGCTTTTTATTCAGTCGTGAGTCTAAGGAAGGTGGATGTTTGGTTGGAACATACAATAAAGCCACTCAAAAAACTGAGAACTTAACTCTTGCTTCTGAACCCAGGAACTCCTTGTAAGGAGTGCCAAATTTGGTGAGGTGAAAATGTGTGTGGGCCAACCCTTCAGCCTGCATTCTTTGGACTGTTAGCTGAAAATTCATTTAACTCATTTGGCTTAAAAATAACCTTTAAGAAAATAACAAATTCTTTGAGAAAATACAATTGAAGTTACAGAAAAAAGCAATTCAATAATAATGTCAGCGCTGTATTTGTATATTTTGGAGGCAAGTATTTGAACATTGTTGGACAACAGCTTGCTATCATTATGAGGGCCCAATGTAGGAGCCCAGAGGAAGTAGATGAAAATTAAACCATTTATCACCTAAAATGAAACATAAAATTAAATAACCAAACACTCCACTTAAATATGACATCTAGTAGCCTGGAACCAAAACAGGGATGAACGGAAACCATGTACTATGCAAAACCAATTAATGACTATTTGTAACGATTAGAAGAAATGGAAATCAATTTGTATTAACACATTAATATGAATTTGTAGAAAGTTAGTATTTTTTTAAATGTAATATATTTGATTAAATGAAATAATATATATATATGAAGTGCAAAAACTGTGTTTAATTGCCTTTTGATTTTAATAAACCATAATTGAAGTTAAGGGAAAATGTTTTGTCCCTGCTGCTTGATGCATATGTTGTGGAACGTAAGACCTGGGTTTCCTCTGCAGTTTTTTTTTTTTTTTCCTTCTCCACTCAGCATCTATTCAGGGGAACAACATCCCTTTACCTGGACTAATTAGTGTTAAATGAGGGATTGGCATCGGTCCAGCAGCGCTGTGCACTCATGTCCATAGAGGGCTGCTTCAGAGAAAATATATTTTTATAATCATTAAACACAGTAAAGGCTGCTTCTAAATAACCAACTAAATTTACAGCTAATTTACACATGAGGCAGGTACATTTAACTGCTATGAAATACTGGCATCAATTCAAGGCAATATATTACAGGCTATCCTCCTGGGTCCTTCATAGAGAGCTAACTTGTGTGGCTGCTGCATAGGAAAGAGCTTATGAGGCGGAGGTAAAGAAGAATACTGGAGTCCAGGCGGCAAACAGACAATAACAACAGATTCCATTCCGCTTTGTTTGTTTGATTATTATCTTCTCGGACCAGTAAGTAACACTTTGATTTTTCTGCTTCGACAGATCTTTGATCATATGTATTTACCTGGAGTCCATTGAGTCTTTTGTGTAGCTCAGCAGTCTCAAACTTCCCCATAATTAGTCTGACAATGCTCCAGCACCCAATCAAAAGGTATCTATAATACCCAGTGGGATAGGAATTATGATGACATGCACGTATCTCCAACACCATTTCATTCCTGTGCACTCCTGAGTTTCATTCATAGGGCTGAATGGCTCTCACTGACAAATACAATTCAAGCCAAAATAAGCCAGAGGTAAAAGGTTAAATAAAGTCCCACTATAATCATCTTTTGTTCTATTTTTAAAGTATTGTCATTGGTATTTTAATTATGATTAGGACATTTTTAGCCTAAATCACAACTTTTGTGTAATTTTCTTGGACATAGTTTCTGCAGAGCGGCAGTAGTTCATTAGAAATTCACCTCTGAACTGTAGGTGAGACTGTTAGAGTGAAGTAAGCCCACCACATGCCCATCATCCATCTGTTTCAATGTTTTACCGCTAGCTTACAACCCCTCACACCCAAGTGGGTTTTTAAAGGTACAGAAATAAAAACATGTTCAGAGGCTATGGACAGTTTTTTAGCTCAAGAACACATTTTGCTGCTCTGATCCAAATGCAGAGGCTAAAACTGCAAGTGCTGCTCCTCTGACAGGCATGTACATCCAATAAAAAGTACATTGATTGACTGGAATGACACATCTTGATGTGTGTATCTTTTCACATAATTCTAACGCCCATGAGGGTCAACTCAGAGTCTTTCGTAATTGGGAATGTCTAATAGACATCCATTGTAAAGGACAAAAGCCATTTGGCCAGGATGGGTAATAAATGGGACTAATATATTTGCTATTCAGATGCTGTCTGCAGGGCTGAGTTTGGTGTGTATAGCCTGAGGCGATGGAGATGTTCCTCCGTGTAAAGTTGCTGTTGTGGCAGCTGAAATAATTCACATCTGTGTATTGTTACTGGACTTCATTTCCAACATGAACACGTTGCATCAGGCAACAGGTCACAGCAATTCACTTCTTCTTCTTACACACACTCACGGCTGTCTCACTCACTGCTTTGCCTAGTGGCACCTAGTGGCAAAACAAGAGCTGAAATCAACACTCCGCTTTGCCTGCTGCAGCCCTCAGCTTTGGCAAGTCTCTGAGATTTTTTACATATATCTGACATTCTTGATCACATTTGTGCTTGAGTGTTCGACTTTATTTTTGATTTTTCTAATTAAAGTATTTGATTAGCATTTTGTGGTAATATAATTAAAAGAAGGCTGCATTTCCACAAGTCCTTGTCTGTCCTGCATCTTGAGCTCCTCATATTTACAATACTTCCATTTGATTGTGTTGTGTGCTGTGCAGTACTTTTATGAGAACACTCAGAACCATGGTTTAAACTGTGCAGGCCAGATGGTTGCAGTGTTACCAGATTTAAGGCCACTAATTGGCCAGAAACCACAATTGTG
Organism: Adrianichthys oophorus; assembly: GCA_036245035.1. Taxonomy (NCBI): domain Eukaryota; kingdom Metazoa; phylum Chordata; class Actinopteri; order Beloniformes; family Adrianichthyidae; genus Adrianichthys; species Adrianichthys oophorus. Next base: position 2,570,389 of record BSAI01000162.1, read on the forward strand.
ACTGTTACTTTTGTCATGGTTCTCCTGTGCTCCTCCTGATTGGACTCATCACAACAACCACAGATCACTATACAGGGTGGGCCTGCTCCACTATTTGTTGCCAGTTCTTTACCTTCTCTGGTGCAGTATTTTGGCATCGCATTTCTGTTAAACTCTAACACTATTGAATTTTTCATCTCAAGTCTTTGCGTTTCCTCACAATGTAATCCTTGTCTCTAGGATCATCATCTCACGTGCTGACCTGGATCCAAACTCCACAACCATTGCCTGATGCTAAGTGCTCTACCAACGCTACGTCACGCTACGTTTCCTCTCCACGCTGTCATCCATCCCACTCACCTCCAGTATCTACCGTTGCTGCACTCAGCTCCAAATGTTGCAAATCATACAGCTCAAATGAACCCTTCAAGCAAAACTCGAAATTCTTCAGATCCAACAAAGGAATTTATCCGTCAATACTTGGTAAGACTGTTTAAAAAAAAGTTTTCAAAAAATAAGAATGTGCCGATTTTGGCTCCGGCCAGGCTGTTTATGGCTCAGAAAGGTCGGCATACACAATTTAGAGGTGTAGCAAATATTTTGAGGGGTCTAAAACTTTTATTTAAAAATAAAAGAACTGCTTTTGTTACTTTTGCAGTGCTTAAAGAAGCTTGTATTGATTTCTTTGACAACAGTACTAATAATCAATACTCAATAATTAGGGGACAAGTGGGAGAGCAACATTTTTTCCTGGGGGCATTATGCCCCCTAGAGTGCCGCCCCTGCATATAAGGAAACTGACAGCACCATAAATACCATTGACTCATTATTTGACCTAAATAACGAAGCAGTTGCTGCACATAGAAAAGTATCCTTTGAATTTTGGGTTGACTCACTACTACAACAAGCCAGCCTACTTTGAGACTAATTGAAATTCAGTTCAATGGTTTCCCCTGAGGGAAACCTTAAGGTTTAAACTTAATAGGAAAGGTGGGTTTCCCTCATTCTGGCTTCGATGAGGGAACTCAAATATCTAAAAGATGAAGGAACAGCCATAATTAAAATGAGAAAGAAATGACTTGAAATGCTTAAGTTGTGTATCATCTGCAACTTCAATCAAAACTGTGAAGATGACTGGTCTTCAGGAAGAACTCTCCCCTCCACTTATTCAATCCTCAGCAGAACAGTCCCTTCAATCTACTCAGGTTCCTAGAGTCCACCATCTCACGAGACCTTAACTGGACTTCCCACATTGACTTCATCCAGAAGAAGACCCAGCAGAGGTTGTGCTTTCTGCATCAAATTAAGAAGTTCAACCTGCCTCAGGACCTACTGACCATGCCTTACACGGCAATAATCCAGTCTGTCTTGACCACATCCATCATGGTCTGGTTTAGATTGGTACCCAGCCATGACAGAAGTAGAATGAAGTGAGTATGACATATTTCAACCTTCCCTTCATCTAGGACCTGTAGGATTAGGAAACGGGGTGGTATATTTTCTCCACAGACCCGTCACACGCCAGACACAATTTTATTAGACTCCTCCTCTCTGGTCGGCGCCAAAACCACCCTCTACAAAAACAGATTCCTCCCTGAGCCGTGGCTCTGATGAACTCTTGACATATCACTAAGTATGAGAGCACAAAAATGAGAACTATTTAAACCGGCTTCAGTGCTGTATTTATCTTTATCTTTTTTCCTGTTTTTTTTAAACCTATTTATGCTCATCTTTCATAACTATTCCTTGTAGCCTACATGAGAGCTTAAAACACCGAAGCCTTTTATATGCAGTCATACTTGGTCTATAGAGCTGAGTCAGATTCTTTACTTTATAGAAATGTCACAAATCAGAGATTGCAATGCAAAGTAATTGCTTACAGAGTTCTTATTTTTGAAGATGTCAACCAACAAACAGTCTTTGATCTGTTTATTGATTACTCAGCCACAGTATTTAAATAAGAAAGCCATTGGAGAAACCATGATGAGCTTGCCGTAAGAGAAGAGTCAAATCTCAAAGTGGATGTGTTAGAGGCAAGAAAAAAATAGGCAAGGGTAAAGATCTTAGAGTCTGTGACAAGAGTCAAACTGTGACAGATAAACTACTGTGCCAGCACTGCTCTCAAAACAGCAGGTCCTGTGAAATGGCACCACCATCAAGTGGTTAGCAGCTATCAAGAGTGATCAGACGACAGACAGCCTGGGAATAAGTGACAAGGTCATGGGGGCCCAAGGCTCTTTGATGCATGTGGGGAGCAAAAACAGGCCAGAACAGGCTGATGTTACAGTAAAGCCACTGCAGCAAAAAAAAAAAAAAGGTTTTCAAAATTTGTGACTGCAGGTGAGGTGGAAGGAAATACTGACCCCTTCCACTGCCAAAATTGCCAACAACACACACACAGCCTTTGGATTCAGAAGCCTGGAGCAACAAGCAACATCAGATGGTGTGTGCAATGTTTTGAGATGGCGAGGTGTAACCATGGATACCATCAAGAACCCTCATGTACATTTTCACATGAGCTCCTAAAAGTCTTTTAATAATTGTTTACACATCTGCTTTGTTACGGCCCCAGTCGTATTTGGTTTTGTTTTTTGTATCATCTTTGGATTCTGTGTATTATTTCTGTCAGAGTGGGACTTCTGTGTTTTTGTGGATCTTTATATGTCGCTGTGTTTGTATCTCTGATTTATTTCAGGTGTGGTGCTGGGAAGGGTGTGGACTCCATTGGACCCAAGCTGGTGGAGGCAACCTTTAAAAGTACTGTCTGGACCTCCAGCTGGCAAGCAGGGAGTGTTGCTGCAACCGTTGCTGCAACCATTGCTGCAACCATTGCTGCAACCGTTGCCGCTTGGTGTGTGGCTCCACTTTATGTAGTATGTGTTGCATTTTGTGTTCTTTGTAGTGTTTTGTGTTGAGGTCCACTCTATCTTTTGTTAGTTATGTTTAAAGTGAAGCTGTAGCAGTGAACTGCAATTTTCTTTAGTACATGTTTTCTCCTGTTTATGTTTGTCTAGGGAGGTAAGTGTTTTGTCATTGCTTTCCCTTTCCTTTCATTTGCAGGTAAGATTTGTCTTCTAGACAGGTGGGGACTTTTGTTTCTTGTTTTGGCCTTGGTTCTCCCTGAAGCCTTTTGTTTCACTTAGGTTATTGTTGGTTGTTTATTGTTTTATGGTAAATTGTGTCACTTATTTCATGGAGGCAGTTTTTTGTTATACGTTTGATATGCTCCACCCCCCCAAGCAAAAAGGGGCGTAACATGCTTGCGATACGGACATCAGGGGCATCAATGTTCTTCACATAGGTCCTGATTGTGCCCTGCCCTGCAGTGCGGCGCTGCGGTCTGGCAGCAGTGTATTTTAGGTGTTTCCAGAGTTGAAGTATCTTAACTTGGGCAAAGAATTTGCATGCATGAATAAATCAGGAACTCTGCATTGGTCTGTGACGTGGTTGAGGTGATCAACTGGTGGAGTTCAACACCAACACAGAGGAGAAGCAAGTTGTTAGCATTGTTACCTCCCAAACTTTGATTTTTAATAAAATGTTTGGGTTTTTTTTGTATTAGTATAAACAAAATAAAAAGGTCTTCTACTTTTATTCTTATATTTATTTTTTCCTTCCTTGTATTAAAGTGGGTCAACCTGGGTCAGAGTGAGAAAAGTACAGCTGAAAGCACAATCATTCAGATGCAGCTCCTGCAGTAGATGTGAACCTCACCTTGTTGTGGGAGTCTGCATGATCTCATGAACCCAGACATGGAGATGTGATTACCAATGATTTTGTGGAGCCTTTCAGAATTAGTAAACTTGATCTCTCAACATAATCCATGCATTGACTGTACATGAGAGATATTGTTCCCTCGTTTGTTGCGGGGATTTTGTTCTAAAAATAACCTGAGATACAGAAAGTGAAATCTGAAGTTGGATTATAGAAGTTTTAAGGCTGTGAAAGCTCTCACTACACACTTTTCTCAGATGGATATTAATATTAACACTCTTCTCTTTGATGTTCAAACTCTCAAATTTCAAACCTTCTTAGAAAAATAACAATCTGATATCTAATTGAGATCAAATATTTATACAGATTTGTCAATCTGAATGCCTTCTGGACAGGAGACATGGCGCAGAACAGATTGAAACAGGGCGCAGAACACAGTGGGTGCACTGGAAAAAAAACCATGCAAAATTGCACTGAAAAAAATCCTCGAAATACTGCGGCAAATTTTAGTCAACACTGACTTTTTCAAGTTCAATGAGCACAGGAGAACCCTAAGAAATTTGATATATATTATAGGAACTAGACATCCGTTTTGTGCATTTTAGTTTGTATTCCATTCCAAATCATTGGAGGATACATTTTCACTCTCAGGAAATTTAAGATGTGGTTAACGGGTGGAATTTACTTCATTCAAAAAGTATCTAAGCTGATTTTCTCTTACCTGCATTGTAAAACCCATACTGACTCACTGGGGTCCTTTAATCTAGACCAACAAGTTGATATATATTCATATATTCATGCAGAAACTATGCAGACACCTTTATTAAAAATATGATAAATCCTGGCTGAGTTTGTGTTTTTTTCCTCTAAAAAGAAAAGTACGAAAAAGTTTTAGGGGTAAATTTTAGACCTCAAAGTGAAATGAAAGACTGAAATGTTTATCCACTTAAAGTGTCGCACTTTCAACCAAGAACACAAGCTTTGTAATATCTTTCGCTTTGGCAGATCTCTGATACAGAACACAGCAAACAAGATCAAATTTGTCCTGTCTGTCAAGAAAGCAAGAAAATCTCAAAGTGATTTGTAAGAGCCGCAGCATTCTGCGTAGTTCTGCAAATCTCCCAGTGGCTTTTCTTTTATTTATTTTTGACAATTACCTGCAGTTGGAGAATTGTTTGTTTTCAAACCTGATGTGGCCCTGAGGCGGCAACTCTGTGGAGTTTGAAGGAATCAAGTGTGATGCGCATGGATTTAAGTAGATCTGAATATCCCGAGAAAGAACAGAGCCTTTGGCAGCATCTGCCAGGCAGTTTATGAGCTGATGATGCAGAGCTTACTTTAAAGCTATAGACACAAAAACAGAGAAATTAAAACCTGTGCTTAGCTTTGATGAAAATCGTAAATAATGTTTTCTAAAGATCTAATGATTTTTCCTAAAAAACAAAAGTCATGTTGCTGTTTCCCCTCTGTTCTCGAAAGTCAATATTTAGACAATAAAGGTTTCAGTCGAAGAAAAACAGTTGAATTTATCTCTAAAGCAATTTTTTTACTAACATTTTGTGACCCAAAGTGCCTGTCACAAAATAAAAAAAGAGAAGAAGTCAGTAAGCATATTTTAGGGATGGCCATGTTCCAGTGATTGGGTGGTCAACCTCTGATTATAAGATTGCAGGTTCGATTCCTGCCCTGCCCGCCCATGTGTTGAAGTGTCCTTGTCAAGACAGTGAACCCCACGTTGCCTCTGGTGGTTATAGGTTGGTGCCAGTGTTTCAGTGTGAGAATGAGTGAATGGGACTGTAACTGTAAAGTGCTTTGGGCCTTCGAGGAAAGTAGAAAAGTGCTATACAAGTATACACCATTTACTTATTCAAAAGTTGCTATAAAATGATTTATGCTCATACATTATCCATCCATCTTCTTCCACTTATCTGGAGCTAGGTTGTAGGGGCAGCAGACTAAGCAGACAGAGCAGAGCTCCATCTCCATGGAAATGTCTTCCATTTCTGTCAGGAGAACCCCAATGCAGTCCATCCACCACGTTGTTGGTCTTCCCTTCCCTCTTCCTAGTGGGTATCTTCCTATGGGAATGCTGCAGGGGGCATCATGTGGAGGAGAAGTGACTCTGAACTTCTCCAGAGTGACAGAGCTGTTTTTGTTGGGCATCTTATCTTTTTGGTCACAACCAAAAACTCAGGGTCTCCATAGTGGACATTACTTGGAATGTTTTTTCAGATTTTGAATCCACTCTGGGATCTGGGTCATCACCTAGGATCTTTCTACCATGGGAGACCCTCACATTTGCCCATAATATCACAGCCTTTAGAGGATCAAGCTCACAACAGCTGTTTTTGGTCTCAAAAAAAAAAAAAAACGATGAATGTGACGGACGCATTGAGATAATTTGATGGATTGGATCATTTAAAATACAAGATTTGAATTGAGATTTTGAAACGGATGTGAGTAAACTTTCTTACCGGGAAGAGATAAGACAAGTCAAGTCTTGTTGAGTAAAAATAAATGTCATCACACCTTAGGATTGGTGTTCGTGAATAAAGCAGGAAAAGAGACTAAAGTGGTGCCATATGAATTCAATATCCTACTTCATTCAGGCTGAAATTGTTCTGTGTCTACTGCAAGAGAATTTAATAAATACGCAGAAGACTCAGGTTTACCATGAAATTATTTCTCACGCTGATCACGAGCAGTCACCACACACTCAGTTCTGGAGACCCATGATCCATCGATGCACATTACTGTCTGGAGTGAAAACCAGTCAAATGCTTTCTCTCAACAATCATCTCTCTGCTCAGATATTTTATTGGGTCAGTTTTATCAGAGCTCATGTTCAAATCAACAGTGTTTGTGAGGGGGATTCCACACACTTCAGTTCCCAGTTAAGAGAAGAAAATCTATTATTTCTGGTTAGGATAAGCTGGTGTGTGAAGCACTGAATCCATGATTTCGTATAAATTCTCAAAGAGGCGGTCTTTCAAACATGAATGGTTGCAGACCGTAGCCAATAGGAGTGCAGCTTCTTATTGTGGTTGCTGGGAAACCAAGATTTCCACATGTGAACTACCCTGGACAAGGTACGATTTGTACAGGTTCGACACTGAAATGCTTTGCATCATTCTGAGTGTTATGCACCTGGAAAAACTGTTTACTGGGTGTGAGAGCAGAAGAAAAGCTGAGGAGGCAAGTGGAGAGGCTGTGGCTCTGAAAGAGGTCAGGTGCAAAGCATGGGGCGGATGCTGAATGCAACATATGCTGCTGCGAAGCCATGACATGTTCACTCTGCTCTCAGCAGCGTTAAACTGTGGCGGTAATCTGTTCTTTCATTTTCCTGCAATGATTTGACATCCCTGTAAAGCCCTGTTGGATGACAGAAGCTCTTACATAGGTGAAATAACTCCAGGTTATTAGTTTGAACCAAAATTATTACAAATTTCAGTACACAGTTTTTCTTTGCAGTCGAGAATATATTTACATGTTTATTTTCTTGGAATCAAGAATTTTCACGTTCTTTTTCTCCAGCTAGTTGGATTTTAAGTAAAAATGTAAGTCTTTGTAGGTGAAATTGATCAAGTCTATCAACATTTCAGTATTTATTACCCAAAAAAGTGTGTAATGTGTAAACAAAAATCACAGGCGAGAGCTGAAAAATTTGTCATAAAACATGTTCTCCTTTCGGCACATCCCTCCAGGGGTCGCCACAGCACAGGTGGTTTGGCAGAGAGTTTTATGCCGGATGCCGTTCCTGACACAACCCTGCATTTCAACCCAGACCTAGGTCCCCTCGTGGCTATATAGATAGGTAGTAGCGTGAAGGGTCTTGCAAAAGGACCAACACTGGATTAAGCTCATTGCGCCCCCTGGGAAACGAACCCTGGTTTCCAAAGGCGGCAGTCCTGCACATAGCCAACTGAGCCAAAAATGCAAAAGGACAAATTTAAAATTATTAACCCACCAACATAAAAAGGAGTCTCCGAGCCTCAGGCTGCAGACCTCTGGATGAAGGAAAACTGAAAAAAAAGGATTTGGCTATTTTGATCTCTTGTTAAATGACCTGAAATATATTTTTAGAAAACTTCCTTATTTTTAGTGGTTGTCACCTAAAGCATGTTAAATATGACATAAATCATGTCTATACACACACACACACACACACATATATATTTATATATATATATATACTTTATTTTTTTTGCATCCAGCTTACATTTAGAAATATCTGAAAGAACAAAGAGGAGAAAAATGGAAAGAAAAGGGGAGTTAGAGCAAACAAAACAAACTGCAGGACATGTAAAAATGAGCTTTTTGTTTAACTTCCATACCTATTGTTTAACTGAGCAGACATTATTTGTACTGAAACATAACAAATCTACACAAAAGCATCAGCTGTATAAGAGCAAACATTTTTTTATGCTGAAAGAAAGAAATTACAGATGAAACATGCCAACTGAGCTAGTTCCAGGTTTCTAGTTTGGACTTTAACTGAATTTGATTTCTTGGCTCGTATTCAGCAATCATGCTGGGAAACAATAACAGCCTCCTTTGCTTCGCTAGCAACAGTGAAAAGTTTGAAAATATTTAGTTGAACCTCTCATTGTATAAAATATGTGAAATGTTTTCTGTAGAAGTACAGATTAACACTTTAAGATTTGTTTGAGTTTGAGGTCTGTGGCTTTTTCCTTTGTGCTCTGATGTTGCTGTTGCTGATGGGAGTCTCCCAAAAAACATTTTTGATAAACCTCAGAGACAAAGGATAAAATAATAATTAAAAATGCTTAGATCATTAGACCATTTTTTTAAAATTTAAAGTTAAAATGAGTATAAAAGAAAGATGCAACCGCATAATTTAAAGAATTCCAAGTTCACAAAAGAACTCCTGGCCCGTTTGACGGAGCTGATGGTGTGGAATGGGTGTCTAATTGAAGTATCTAGTTCTGAATGAGGTCCATCTCCTCAGCTGAAGTGACAAGCTAACTGGGACTAATGCTCACTCGGGAATAGTAATGAATCATTAAGCTTTAATAGCTCCCAGAGCAGCATTCACACTGCACCAGTTTCTCTTTCTTTTAACTTGAGGATTTTGAACGCCGCTAATTGTGTTTGGCATTTATGTCTAGTCATATTGAAGAAAAACAGGTGAGATGCAGAGCTACTAGTTGATATCAGGGATCCCCGACTTGTGCATACAAACGAAGCAAATCTATGCAAGTTGTTAAAACATGTCAAATGATCATCATGATCTGAGTGGACAGAGTAGTTGTGAAAACCAGACTATCAGTGCAATAATTGGTAGAAAATCATCCAAAACACTTTTGTGAGTTAACTGCAAAACGTGTTCTGGAATCCAAAAACTCCATCAAAAAGAATCTTCTGAACAAATCCATGGCTTTGATTTACCTTGCATCTCTGAAACAGTTTTAGGTCAAATTTTGTTAAATCTTTGTTTCAAACTTGGACAATTCAAATTACTTTTAATTAGCATAAATGAATTTACATTAAAAGTCAAATTAACTGTTATCAAAATGGCTAAAAAATCTATAATGAATGTTGGCATTGGGAACTGGACTGAATGAGTGTAACATCACCTGTAGGCATCACATTCAGCAAAAAAAGTCAATTCATTTGCCATTTTTTGGCGATATGGATGTCACATTGTTGTAACCAGATGATGTCAGTAAGCAGTGATTGGTTCGAGTTGGTCAACATTTCTTTGGCAACAACTCTCTCCAATCAAGATTGATTTTATTGGAAGTCTGCCAAGAATGTGTCAATCAAATGTTTTGCACATTCAATGTGAGACCACATTTTTTGAGGCACCTGATTGGTTAGTTAGTAACTGGAATAACTTGGGCTAGAGAAAAAAATATAATGTTTAAAAGAAAAGTGGGATTAACAAGAACATGTTTATTAACAAAAAGGGATCAGAGCAAGAATGGTCACTCTGACAAATATAATACCAGAGTAAAAGTTGTTAATGTATCTACAGAAGTCTATGGGACTCTGGTCCTTGAAACCAAAATTGTTAATGTTATACCCTTGCATGCATTTTTCCTTTAAAAACCCCCAACATATTTCAAGAGTGTTTTTATAAACTTATATTTTAAAAAGACCTTAGTGACGTACTGATTTGTAAGAATGTCGTCGTTTATTAGTTTGTGAGTAAAATTAATTGAACTTTATAAATTAAAAAAATCACGCGAACTTTTGCTTTATCCTGCATTTACTTTGACACATTTAAAGTACGTGACGCTTGAATCTTCTGCTTGCCGTAGTTAGCTTTGCCGTCGTTTGATAGGTCCTGTGGCGACCTCTGACGCGTCCCCTAGTTACGCTCTTAACCAATCAGATTGTCATTCTACAACAACAACGGAAGAAAGGAGGAAGCCGAGTGTGCACAGTTTAAACTGGTAATCAGTTTAAAACTGATTACCATTATAGAAAATATTTCCACGCAAATATTTCTACACAGAGGTACTACTTATATGTTTACCGTTTTACTTTTTAAAATTTTGAAGTAATTGTCGTTTATTGCATAAATGCTGGTAACTTTTGTTTCGTGTTACCACAGCAAGAAGGTTTTGTTGAAACGTGTTTTGAAAAGGTTTATGTATCTAAGATTTTTTTTTTAAATTTACTGTTACATACGAAAAAAAGAACATTATCGTATTAGCATATGTTGGTTGACTTGAAAGGCGACAGGTGCATTTAGAAGTAAAGAGAGTTGAGGTTGTGATCAGTTTTGACAGCCTAGCATCTGTTTTGTGTTAATTGCTGCTGCAGAGCTATTTTCCATCAAACAAGACACTTTCTCGGCTTTTTCTGTTATTTTTGCGAGAAAAGGGTTACTAAACGCTCGAAAACCAGTTGCTTAATTCGTTAAAGCAGTCAGTCCCGATCAGCAGACACTTCAGGGCCAGATCTGGCATTCAGGTGGCACATGATGGCACTGCCTTAAATATGTTAGGCTATCTATCCATAAACCAGCTGTGTTTTAGTAAATGTGACCACAATCTCATTATTAGTTTACCAAGTGAGCACAGAAACAAAAGCTACTTTTTGCCTTTGATATGTCAAACTAACTATCCTCCAAATCCATCATTTAGTTTTTATTTATATCAATTTCACATAAAGTCAGAATAACGTCTTAAATAATATATTTTAACATTAAAAGCAAAACTCGTACCATGCATTCAGGCTCCCTCTTAAAAAGTTAACTGGGTTTCTGTAACTGAAGTGTGTGTTGTTTTTGTGGCCATATAGTGTTGAAAATTAATTTGATGTAATTTTAGTCATGTGCATTTCTTTTCTTTCTTTTTAAAGGGTGATGAACTTAAAACAACCTTTCTGCAAGCGTTATTGGAGATTTTAACCTTAAGCTTGCATCACGCCTCCCATCGTCCCATGTTGTCCCCAGGCTACACTGCACTGCATTGAGCAAAAGACAGTTAAAGTATGTTGGTCTTAATTTAGCTGGTAAGTTGCCTTATATCTAAGGAAAATAGATCACTTAAGATTGAATTGATCTAACTTGTTAGTTTAAAGGTAGCTTTAAACTTTTCTTAGTTAATGGACCAACCAGCTCAGTGGCCTTGTGGTGGAATGTGAGCCCTGAGACTGGAAGGTTGTGAGTTCAAATCTGCGGTCAAGTCATACCAAGGATTCTAAAATGGTACTCTGTATCTCCCAACTTGTCTCTCAGCAAAAGTGGTTCGATTTTTTTGGGGGGAGGGGGGTTCTGGAATTTGCCACAAAAACTAGTGCAATTTACAAGTGCCGACCAAGTCTTTGGTCATTCTGGTTTAATTCTTTAATAATGTTTAAATAGGAAAATATTATGCATCTGTTTCTTATTAGAATTAGTTTTTAAAAAGCTGATGAAATACTGGAGTTTTATAAAATCAGTTAAAATACAAAGGGATCTCTGATTATAAATATAAAAAGCAAATAGTAACGTTTTATGTGGATCTGTTCTGAGAAGATTTCTGTTGTTGATTTAGATTTAATGAACAGAGAAATATTATTCTTTATAGGCAAAACCAACATCTCTGTGGAGACAGATGCAGCAACAATAGTTTTAAAATGCTTATGCAGCATTACTTCTTGCAAACTTTTAAATGCTATATGTCAAAGGATTAGGTCATTAGTCTTATTAGTGTTAATATTATTATGTATTAGTGCTGTTTTTAAAAGGTTTTTTGTGTTTCTTGCTTTTATTAACCAGTCATTTAATTTGTACTGTTGTGTAACATACATATGCGTTAAACATTTTTTTTTTTCAAATAAGTATTTTTTGTCTTTTGATCAATCATTTTTAATCTGGGCCAACCATTGCATGGTTAAAGGCATACATAAAGTTGACACTTTGTGCTGAAACATTTCTGGGTTAGTCTCGGGCCACTTGTGTGCTAGCAGCTGGCCTAGTGCTGACCCTTGTTGGGGCCATCTCTGGCGCTCCAACTCTGGGCCACTGAAGGGCACTCCATTCATTTTAAAATGTGGGTCGGGTGTAAGTGCATTATTTGTGCTATAGCTGAACCAGACTCCTTTTACCATAGCTATTTTAAAGCATTCAGCATGTGAACAGGACAGTTGTGGAGGACAGTTGTTCTTGTCACTTATCATCAGCAAATGCATGCTTTTATGAATTTATTGTATAGCATTTATGCATTTTAAAATCAAATTGACTTTCCTTTTTGTAAATATAAATTTTAGAAACTCAAAACTGGATCCATTCTGTGTTGTGATCATAGAGCACGCATAAAACTCAGCAATTGTTCTGATATGGATTATTATATTGGGCTTCTCTGATCGCCAGATGCTGCTTCTGATTTAGCAGCATGCTGTTTAAAGTGGAAGCCAATGGGAGACCTGTGCCCTCATTCGAACAAAAAGGTAGGCAAAATGCTACTGACATACATCCAACAAACATGTTTATATTTTCTCTCTTTTTTTCCCCCAACTATTTAGCCAAAGCAGAATATTCTGGCTCTCCATGCTGCTTTTTTTTTTTTTTTTTTTTGCTACAGTTTGACACAGAAATTCCAACAGACGATTTTATTAAACATACTTTCACTTTAAACAGAGAAATGAGTGAGTGAGTGCATTGATTGAAAGCGAAAGATGTGATGTGACTCACAAACAGCTGTTCACAGGGATTAGTTAAGTTCATGAAATAAATAATACATATCAACATTGTCGTTATTATGTACATGTTGATGATATTTTGGCCAAATGAAGGAGAAAAAAGCAACTTCAAAGTGTTAGAAGTTTCTGCTAGAACTATATGCTAAAGACAAATCCAAAGAAAATTAAGCTGAGAACTGTATTTCTGAGTATTTCTGTCAAATCGTGAATCAGTAGCAGACGAAAAATGCTGTTGGAAAAAGCTTGGAGCTGTGACGTAGGACCTACAACGGCAAACCACAAGCTCCCTGATCCACTCCATTCTGATGCATCCACTTATAGGCAAATAGATCCATGTACGTCTTTGTTTTTCTCGACCGAGCTGGCATCTGGCTTAAAACTGTACAGAAGGAAAGCTCCAACATTGCTCGCCATTTTAGTTGGACTGTAATTTCTGGTTTGAGGTTTGTGAGGAGCTGTAAGCTTGCAGGAGAGTGTCTGGGCAAACTTTTAGACTCGTTGGCCATAAAGGGTTCTAAAATTTGACAGAAGGGTCAGACCAGGAGCATAGCTGTGGAGTTTTTTTAAACCATCTCATAAGAGGAATGAATGGAATCTTTGACAAAAACATGCTTTAATTTGATTTGAAAGGTAATAAATATACCATAAAATAAATAATTTTTGAGTTTTTACTTCAAAATAGTGGAGTTTTCTTTTGTTTTAGTGCTAATTGCACCAATGAGCTGATGTCCCAAAGAAAACAGCAAATTTAGAGGGTTAAGTAATGTAGTGTTGGAATGATCAGAAAAATGACTGTCCAACTCGGACAACACACATGAACATCAGAAAAACAATGTTGTAGTGCACAATTTTTAGACACCAGAATTAAAGGGGAAGATGAAACATTTATAAGGATTATCTATATAAATATTCAATTTTGGATGGCCAGATTAAATAGTTTAAGGGGCCGCTTTTGGCCCCTGGGCCATAGTTTGCCCACCCCTGGTCTAAACAAGGGATGATCGGAAATGGGGAAGGCTCATTCTGCGTCAGCGGTCTCACACACACCCCAGAGGTGAGTCTCTGTAGAACTACTGCTGCTCTGCAGAAACTGGTAAAAAAGGACAATTTTTTTTATGTTTGCCAAAAACCACATAATCATAATGAAAGACCGCTAGGAACACTTGTAAAATAGATCAGAAGAACGAAGTGGGACTTTAAACCACAGTTGCGTTCTTCTTTAAGGGTGCTTGTTGATTAGAATTTTATTGGAAAACACAAAGTAGTTTGGAGACAAGCCCTAACTGTTACTGCAGTTTCTGATGGTTGAGGTTTTCCACAGGTGAAGAATGTGTTCAGCTTTTACTATTTTTGTTCCACAGCAGCACTTTGCAGCTTTTTAGTCACTTTTTTAAAACCAATATACCCAAAAAGAAATTACACTGTAAAAAAAAAAAGCAAGCTTGCCATTATATCATGATATTATTAAGGCAGCTTGACAGACTGCAGAAAACGGTCTTAATTTTTTATGTACTTAATGTCTAAACCAATGTGAGTCAAAGTTATCTCACTTACACTGTGAATCTTAATGTCACTTTGATAATACAAAATAAGGAAAATGACTTGTCTTTTAATGACTAAATGATTACAGAGATTGATGAAACCATTAACTATTATTATAGTTTTCATCTTTTATGGAAAAGATTCACAACATGGTGAAAATGTTGAAACTGGCCCACTTGCTAAGTATCTGTAGTAGGAAGACAAGACTCACATTAAATATGCTTCCAGTATTTTGTGACTGATATTGATCAAACTCTAGATTTCCATCCATCCATTTTCCAATCCGCTTTATCCCTTTCGGGGTCACGGAGTTGCCGGAGCCTAACCCGGCTACTCATGGGCGAAGGCAGGGTACACCCCTGGACTGGTCGCCAGTCTGTCGCAGGGGCAACTCTAGATTTGTTTTGCAATATTTGTTTATCTCTCACTATAAAATGTACAGAATATTATAATGCTTTAGATTATGTAACATTTAGCTGACATTTAATACAAAGGACTGTAGACAGTGGGGCAAAACCATAATTGTGAGTCATATTCTGCCTCTTCTTAAAAATGATGAGTTTGGTCCGTAATGTTCATAATAGGTACACTTCAAATGTCAATTCGTTTTTTTTAAATATATATTTTTTGATAAGTACATAGAAAATTAAAAACAAAAAGAAAATAAATATTTAGGCAATAACAAAAATTCATCTTAGTACTGCAACTGTCAATGACAGAGGTCAAAGGTTTTTTACCAAAGAGTTCCATTTTGGTCACATCTGACCACATGATCTTCTACCAACCCTCCTCTTGGTCATCCAGATGGTCTCTGGAGAACTTTAGATGGACCTGGATATGTGCTGATTTTAGCAGGATGAGCTTCTACAGAATTAGAATCCATGACGACAGAAAGTGTTACTATAATTCAATTCAATTTTATTTATATAGCCCAATATCACAACCAAAGCCGGCTCATTGGGCTTACACCGGGATTTGCGAAGAACATAAAGTCAGTCATAAAATTATAAACAATAGCTGGTTGTTAAACAGACTAAGCTGAACAAACATCTCTGCCCTTACACCCTCCTTCTCTGTGTCGAAAAACTCATAAAAAAAAAAACCCTATCTCTTTTTGGGGAAAAAAATAAAGAAACCTCAGGGTTGCCCACATGAAGGAGAGATCCTCAATCCTGGACAGACAGGTGATGTGCTAAAACTATGAAAGAAAAAGGAGCTTCATTAATTCCACAACAACTACATGGTTGAATAACAAACACATGTCTAATAAACAAGCACATGTCTAGATAAACAACTACAAGGTAAAATAGCAGCTAAATGTTGAAATCAACAACGACATGTTTGAATAGTGTAGCAGATGAGATTCATCCAGATGGAGTTGTGGAACAGCTGGGAATGCGGGAAGAGCCAGAAGCCAAAGACAGGAACACAGACGATCCACCTGGAATCAGGAATCTCTCCCGGGGTGGGGAGGTTGTGGGGGATTGAGGAAGGGGGACTGGGGGTGGGAGAAGGACACATACCCTGTTTCTATTAGGGGAGAGAGGAAGACTATAGAAACCTTTGTTATGTGATCCCAGCTTTCTTCAGGTCCTTGACCAGTTCCCCCGTGTAATGTAGTTTTGGGCTGTTTCCTTACGGTTCTCCAGACCATTTGTTTCCAGCAGGTTAGATCTTCCATAGAGCTTCAGGTGGAGGAAGATTGTCAGTGATCTTGTATTTCTTCCATTTTTGACAGACAGATACATATTTTTTTTTAGACAAAAAAAAAAAAACAGTGTCATTTTCTAGGACATAATTTCTGCATAGAAATATGTGGCAGTTTCTGCCCCCCACAAAAAAAAAAACAATTGTGAATGTTTTGATCAACAAACAAATTTTCCCTGTAATATATTGCTACACTGAGTTTAGTTCTGCTTGTGTTCTTCTCTTGTGTAACTTTGTGGTGGGGAGTGACAAGCTGAACAATGTACAGTTTTCCTATAGCAGCCTAAAAATGAAAGGATGGACACACTGGAGGAAAGGAAAGTGAACCACACAATCAGTGGGCGTTTGGCATCAGCATAAAAACAACAAAAAAAAGAGTGAAATAAAACAATCTGCATCAAGAACCTCAGACTTGGATTATAGTTCAGGGGTGACTGCTGTGATTATAAAAAGAAAAAAAGCATTGATTCATTTTCTTTTAATACAGTCTTTACCTGCAGAGTTGCAAGCAATCATTTCAATGGTTTGTTAGTAAGGAAATTTGATTATTTGTACTGATGTTGTTCACCAGCTGACTCATCAAAGGCAACAAAAAATGTAATCTAAAAGCTGTCGGCTTGTACTTAATAAAAGCCCATCAACCAAATCACCGGCAAATGTCCTCCTTCGTATAAAAAAGTATCTGTGACATTTTCTGCAGCATGTTCTCCCCGTGCATGCATGGGTTTTCTCCGGGGACTCCGGCTTCCTCCCACCGTCCAAAAACATGCTTCATACATTAATTGGTCACTCTAATTTGTCCCTAGGTGTGGATGCGAGTGTGCATGGGTGTGTGATTGTGGCCCCTGTGGCAGAATGGCGAGCGGTCCAGGGGTGTCCCTTGCCTTCGCCCGAACTTTAAAGACCCACTCCAATCATCTTTTGATCCTTTGTAAAGCATTCACAGTGGCCTTTTAATTATAATTATGCTTTAGCCAAAAAAAATATAAATCTGTGTCGTTATAGGACATAGTTCCTCCAGAGCAGCAGTAGTTCATTAGAAAGTTGCCTCTGATTTGTGGGCGGGACTGTAGCTGCGAAGTAAGCCTACGCTGACATCCCATCATCCCTAAACAAAGAAACCTGCAAAAAATAAATACTGATGCAGTATTTTTCTACAACAAAACAAAAAAACCTTACTATTACAATATTTTTCTAAATCAGTCAACCCTACTTGTCAGTGAAAATTTCTGGCAATTTGGCCCAAAAAAATTGCTTTTGTGACTTCATGGCTATCCAAAGCAGTTTGGTTTGGTTTAGTGTTTGGTTTACCTTTCAAAAGGCCACTTATGAATGTGACTAATGTTACTCTTTGTGGCAAATTTATCAACATTTACCCAACGAACCAAGCCTTTCTCATTAGAGGCCTAGTATTAAACATGACACACATTTTCTCCTTCCTGGTATCTATGCCAACAGTTGGACTAATATTTTATCGGAATATCCTTCTAGTAGGAACATTTCTGCTCCAAAGGAAAGCTGTTTTTCAGAGCCTGAACACAAATGCACATCCTTCGTTTTAATACATAGTTTACCATCCATTTGGCCTTTTCTAACTTCATAAAGTGAAAAGGCTTTCAGTCTCAGCCTATAATGCATAGTGTTCTCTCAGAATTCTCAACAAGCAGCTTTTTGCTTTAGTTTAGTGGACTTTGCAGTCTGCCCATTACCATCACGCTCTCCATTAACTAGAATTTTCTTTTGTTTGATGCAGTATTTGCTCCTCAGAGGCTTTAACATTTGTGATTTAAAGAATAGAAAAGATCCTGTCCCCCACTTCTAAAGCTAACATTAAGCAGCAAATCTGTGAATTTATACATACACTTAAGTGTGTGATCGGTGTCATTCTGTTTTTTTATGACAAGAAACAAGATGTAAAGTTTTCGTGTTTACCAGCACTACCAACGGATTAAAAAGTTTTGATTTAAGATTGACAAGATTTTGATTATGTTGCTCTCTAAAAGTAGCTACAAATGTGTGGTATGTGTGACCAGGCAAGATTAATTATGTTCCAGAGGCTTTGGTTCCTCATCGTTCTGTTCTCTCATGGGCTCTTGTGGCAAGAGAAGCTGTCCTCATGAACACTCTGATAAATGACCTGTCTGAGTTCTCAAACGTTAGATCGTTTAGGGAGAGCACATTTGTAAGCTCAGCCTGAATTTTTGAGATACGTATTTGCTCTTTACAGTCGAGCGATATGCTTGATTTTCCCAGGAATGAAAGACAAAAAAAAGAAGAAAACACACAACAGCACTTATGTAAACGTTCATAAAATCAGCTTTTCCCTGAGATGTAGAGCCAGTCTAAAAATATGAAGAATCATTACTCTAAACACCTCTTCAAATATATTCATTTTCAGGAAGGATCATGATGGGGTGCATTTCTTTGGAGAGATTTGAAGGATTACTGAGCCATTAATGGTAGCCTAATGCTAGAGATATATGGAGTGTCATGCCGGTCTGAAGATCCGAGTCCAGTAATTAGCTGAAGCATGTCCTCTCAGGTATAATTCTAAATCTCAACTCCCTGTTTTGCTTGGAAAGCTGTCAAAGACAAGAAAGGTTAATCCTCACATAGATGGGAAAATGGAGGATGCCATTTGTTCTAGGACTGTTTCAGAAATAAATCCAGAAATGTCAACAGGAAATGTTCTGGAGCACAATGTTTGAGGTGCATAAGAACCACAGCTTAACAAGTTTATTCAGGGAACTGCTGTGCTGTCTGTACCAGTTTTGACACTGGTTCCAATTCTCATATGTCATTTAAAGTTAACCTTATGTTCTCTAAATTTAAAATGATAGCAAATATTTTAGTTTGTAGTTAAAATACGCACATTTCTGATGAAACCATTGACCATATGAGAACTGGGCTGAGTGAGTATGACATCATCCATAGAAAATGGCTTACTTCTGGTTCGAATGAAATGAAGTCAATTCCAACACATTTTTTTTTTTTTTTCGGTCTGAGTCATCGTTTATATGGTAACCACTCTTCCCATATAGAAGTGAGCTTGTTGGAAGTCCACATCCCTACTGCTTGAAAGTGAGCTCTGGAGAATCTGTCAATCAAATATTTCGACCATTTGACGGGAGGCCAGCAGGCACCGCAAACTTTTTTTGAGGCAACTGATTGGTCATTTTGTAACTGCAAAAAAGATGTTTTAAAAAAGGTATAAGAGCAAGAGTAATTATTCTGACAAATAAAAAGGCAGAGTGATAGCTGTTTATTTTTCAATAGAAGTCTATGGGATTTTGGCTTCTTGGACCCAGTGGGTACTTCTGGAACGCGGGGGTGGGGGGTGGGGTCCAGTTTTCATAAAGCCAATGAATGAGATTTTAAATGGCTGATATAAAACAGTGAATGAAACAGTTCCTTGGCATGCTCATCTTTTGAAACAAAGGATTTTGATCGTCCTCTGATCTGTATGTATCTATTTGTGATCTATGCAGCAGGAATCAGATCAAAGGCTGGTTCTTCGTTTATAATTCCAAAATGGCCCTGTTGTGTAATCTCTACCTTTGTAATGTACTATTGGCACAAACAGAACATCATAATCTTTTAGAATGTTTTTAACATGTAATTTTGTTTTATCATGAGTGCCAGAGTACCTTTATTTTCCTCCTTCTGTTTGATATTCTTATCCTAGCAGATTTTGTGTAGTGTCTTGTTTATGCTGTCATTCCCTGAAGAGATTACAGTCAAGTAGTCACAAGCTATTTCTACTTTGCCCCTGAAATAATACAGCCATTATGATAATTCGCCAAAACAGACTGTCCTCTTCTTTTCTACAGACTCTTGTTTACCAGGAAAACTAAATCAGTCTCGTGTTTTTTTTTTTTGAGTGTTGAATTTTCGTATTATTTGTGAAGATCCTCAACATTAGGGAAAACAATTAATTTTGATAAGTCATATTTATTATACATTTTGTTGTCTGAATTAGAATCTGAGTAGAAAACTTTAACTGATGCATGAATAATAAAAAAAATAGGTATTTATAATACGATTCAGATTTTTTTATTATGCTTAGTTTGTTGATTATTTTTTAATCATGTAGTATCTTTTTAAATTTGCAATTAGTCATTACAAAAAGTAGAAACTTTGACATTGGCTAAAATCCATTGTATTTTGTGCATCACAACTTTACTAATCATTTCTTTTCTATTTACTGTATATTTTTTATGGATGTGTTTTATTCTTAATTTTTGGAAGATTGCCTGGCGCTATTTATGTGAACCTGATAAATTTGAGACGTTCTTGGGAGTACAGGACCTTGGCAGGATTGTGTTCAGTGTTCATTCCATTTTTCTGTGTGATTGATCCAACGTCCATATGCTTCCATGACCTTGCGTGTTACCTGATCTGCTGAAGGGTTCAGGTTTAACTTTTTCCAAAACTCAATACAAAGATGGATGTGCAGCCTGAACCCGTGCCAACTTTTCATGAGCAGCATAGGGAACATCTTCTAGTAATTCCTTTTTCAAATATTTTTTTACACATATTCATCTTAATGATTTTACCATTTGATTTGAAAGAATAATTGTTTTAAAGCATTGCTAGATGTGTGTGGATTAACCTTAGCATCTTAATAGCAATGTCATCATTAGCATCACAGTATACCATAACTGTGGGTTGCACGGCTTTAAAAAAAGTTTTTTTTTTTTTGTCAAAAGAAAAAAAAATGTGGAAAATTGTGGTCGCATTTGTAACATCTTAACAGCTAGAAACGTGATTGTGACTTCAAGACCATAAGGAATGAGCAATGCAGAGACAATGAGTGCAGCTTAAGCAACAGCTGTTATTGTCTTCTTCACTAATCCTTAGCATGAATTTGCGCTATGACTGTGGAGTGCGATCATGTGTATTGTTAAGTCCTTTTTGTTTTACTTCGACCATTTCAGAGACAACATTTTTAGTTCAAGCAGGTAGGAATACTTTTAATGAATGAATATGCTTAGCCTCAACACAAAATATTCAAATTTTTCTGGTGGAGTACTCAGATTCACAGGCCATGCTGTCAGTTCAACATTGAAGTATACATTGACCTTAATAGATACCTGTAGATAGAACTTTAATTGAGCTCACGGTAGTGAAATTGATTTACCATAGCTCCAAAAACAAAATAATAATAAAGAATAATATAACGATCTAGTCAATGTAAGGTATTTGTGTCAGAAAAGGGAAACATAAATTCAATAAGACATTCCTTGACAACAATGGATATTTGTGGTGATCAAAGTAATGCACTGAAATGGGTATAAAGCCGACTGGATTGTTTGCCAAATGTTCTTTACATTTGGTGGTTGTTCTCATTTTAGCGTTAATAATCAGGATGGCATTGGTTTAGTTCTAAAACAGTGACACACTCAAGACCTACTCACATCATTTGTACCAATCTGTGACAAAAACACAATGGTGAGAAGGTGGACCGCTCAATGTCTTTGCCTGCAGTCAAAATACTCTTAGCATTAGTGCCCAGAAAGAGTTACTATGTACTCTTGTACGAGTAGGTGGTGTTTACTCTTTCCCCTCATTGCAACACACATCATGGCTCCTCTACATCTTCAACACATGACTATTTACGATTGCAGCCTATTTACGTTGAGTACTCAGCTTAATGTCCAAATCGGATACATCCCTTTGTCATCCCAGTACATACATACAATTTGAGAGGTCTTCAAGTCTGTTATGTTTATGCATTGGAGTTATTGCTGGTCACAATGTGTTCTTGCGCAGTTGAGGTCATAAAACACTCTGCCATATTTTTAAACTAACAGAACAAGTATACCATCCTATGGTGCACCTCTATAAGCAGGAATAGGAACCAATAAACAAATTCATGTCACCCCTCTGCTTTTATCGCTACATTGCCTTACTGTTGAATTTTAAATCAATTTTAAGATTGAAATTTTAATGGTTAGAGCCTTGCACAGACAAACCTCGAACTATATTTCTAACCTCTCAACTCCCTACACTCCTGCATGATCCCTGAGGTCCACTGATAAAAATATTTTATGTGTTCCAAAAACTTGTTTTAAAACTAGAAAAGACTTCGCTTTTGAAACAGTTGCTCCCTGACTTTGGAATGACCTCCCTCTGTCTCTGCGCTAGATTGACTCAGTCGAGTGTTTTAAATCTCAAATTAAGACGTTTTTATTTAGAAGAGCTTTTAGCTTGTGTTCACTCTTGTTTCACTTATATTCCTGGGATTGTTTTATTAGGTTTTATCTGTTTTAGGCACCCTGTGTCACTTTGTGTTTTCTGTCTGATTTGATCTTGTTTTAACTTTGTGAATCACTTTGTGAGTTGCTCTCTGAGAAAAGTGCTATAGAAAAAAAAGATTTACTTTCTAGCTTACATTTTCTTTAGCATGTGGTCTTAAGTTTGCTTTACTATGTGTATTGCTTTAGTGAGGTATTGGTTCATGCAAGTTTTATTACTTGTAGGATTTAAGGTGGGCATTGCACAGGAAGAAAGAGCAGTGTGACAACAAAACGGTGAAGATCAGATATTTTGGAGATATAAATAGCTTTTTTTGTCCAAAATATATTATCCTTTTTGCATTCTAGGAGCTCCTATCACTAAATTAATAAGTGCTGTGATCTTTGGCCATGTTTGCCCAGACTTTTAAGGCCACTGAGCTTTGGGTAGAGCTGGTAAAGAAAAGTTAAAGAACTACTCATAATTAAAAAAAAAAACAAATGCCCCGTAACGGTAATTAAAGCTTTATAAAAATCAGGGTTCAAAATAGTTATTTACTTTTCAAATCAATAGAAATTTTATCTTTGGGAATTGGAATGCAAAGAAAATTCTTTAGCAGAAAAATTCTGTTGGAGCCCTTTAAGACCTTCAAAAAAGGGCATTTGAACACAAAGGGTTTCTTGTGAGATTGATGAAATAGAAATCTCTTTCTTTTCCGATGAAACAAACATGCATAAAATATGAAAAATCACAGCCAAAAAGCCACAAAGATTCATTAACAAATTCAGGTACAGAAATTGGCCCAAGATTAAAACTGTGAAAAACTCTCTGGACTGTGAGTGAGAACAACATTCATTAAAGTAATTTATTCTCAATTTGTGAAATCACAAAGTATTCCGAAGATTATTTCCACTTATGAATCTGAAAGTAGACTTGAGGCAACATTTAAAGTTGAGAAAATCATGATACTAATTTATATCCAAAGTATAAATCATCCCCTCCTTGGTAATAAAATGACTTTTTGGGGTGGCACATCATCCTGGGTCTTATTTCCCTACAATCTGAAAATCACATTTGTGCTGTTTCACGAAAACAACCTGAGAATTGATCAGATGTAGAATCTGTTTGCCAAGAAGATAAGTCGGTTCAGTCATTCAAGAAAACTGAAGATGCTCGTCCATACTTAAAAGCTGAAAAGATACCTTTAGACAAAGATACAGGAGAAATGGATGAGCTCACAGTAGGATCTTTTTCTTTTCTCACTCTCCTACCACAGCGTTATATTACTTTACAGTTTGTTCTGTCAGACTCTATCTTTCTGCTCCATTTTTGAATAGTCGTGACCGTGTTTGTTTCTATCATCATACTTTGTAAAATACATGATTGAGTGAATATTTGAATCACAACAAACAATAGTGTTTTTTTTCTTTCTAACTCTGCAAATCAAGGCTGGACTGTAGATAGTCTCCAGCAGTTTAGATGTTTGGCAGGTTTCTCAATTATTAAAATGTACTGGGACTGATCTTTGTTTGTCCTGGTCAGAGATTACCCTGATCTCAACATTGTTAGCTGCATTTACATGAACATAAGTATTCGTAATAAAAGCTTCTACAGAATTAAAATGTTTTCATGTGAACACACCATTTGGAATACTCTGACCAAATCAGACTCATTCGGATCAAAATTTCCTTCCGATCGAGATGGGTGGACAATGCCGATTGTTGATCTGAATGGGGTGCATGTAAACAAGTTATTCTGATAGTGGGTCGTTACTGTGTTGGCTTTTACGTCATCTTCTACAACTATTTCTGGTATTTTAGATAATTCTGCGCATGTCAAAAGATTTATTCTGACTGCATGTGTGGCGGATGTAATCGTTTCTGATAATCAAATAAAGTTCTTCAGGGTTCATGTACACAATTCTGTACTAATCCAAACTTTGATCCGATTAAAGACATTTTGGACATGTACATGCAGCCATTGAGGGTGTTGAGGATTATGTGAAGAGACAGACAGATGCACTGCCCCCTTTGGAAAAGTTGAGACCTTACAGTGTCATAGATTGTTCACAATCATTGTTTGCAAAAACCAGGTGATTTCAATCTCAAAGATTTGAAATAATCTGAGTCATTTGACCTTACCCCAACAATCAGCATCATGAGTTTTTCCAAGGAGTTGTCCAGAACAATGAAACTGAAAATAGCTGATGCTACCAAAGCAGGAGAAGGCTAGAAGAAGAGAGCAAAGTTTTTTCAGATGCCAATATCCTCTGTTCAGAATGTCATTAAGAAACTGCAGTCAACAGGAACAGTGGAAGTTAAAGCAAGATCTGGAAGACCAAGAAAAATCTCAGACAAAGCAGCTCGCAGGATTGTGAGAAAGGCAAGTCCAAACCCATGATTGACTGCACCATCCCTCCAGAAAGACCTGCAGACTCTGGAGTTGTGGTTCACTGTTCTACTGTCAAGAGATACTTGTACAAATATGGTCTTCATGGAAGAGTCATGAGAAGAAAACTTCTTCTATGTCCTCACCACAAAATTCAACGTTTGAAGTTCCCAAATGAATATATAAACAAGCCTGATGCATTTTGGAGACAAGTTCTGTGAACCCACCAGGTTCAAACTGAACTTTTTGGCCACAATGAGCAAAAGTACATTTGGAGAAGAAAGGGTCCAGAGTTTAATGAAAAGAACCTCTGTTCAACTGTTAAGCATGGGGGTGGATCAATCATGCTTTGGACTTGTATTGCAGCCAGCGGCACAGGAAACATTTCACGAGTAGAAGGAAGATTGGATTCCACAAAATTTCAGCAAATTTTGGACACTAACTTAATGCCATCTGGGATAAAGTTGAAGTTGTAGAGAGGATGGCTTCTACAAATGGATAATGATCCTAAACACACCTCAAAATCCACACGGTCTTACATTAAGATGCATAAACTGAAGGTTTTTCAGTGGCCTTCCTAATCATCAGTATCATTGAAAATGTATGGGAAGACCTGAAAAGAGCAGTGAGTAAAAAACATCCCAGAAAACAAACATCTGCCAGCAATCGAAGATTTAGCAACCTGAACGCAT
>BSAI01000162.1:2595903-2746182 GCA_036245035.1 Adrianichthys oophorus
GCATTTTTTTCACACCTGCCTTAACGTTATAGACATGACTGAGTCTAGCATTCCTCAACAGATATTTAACTGTGAAAATTAACAATAATTGGCTCTGCAGTGCACATAAATAAGA
Source organism: Adrianichthys oophorus (assembly GCA_036245035.1). NCBI lineage: Eukaryota > Metazoa > Chordata > Actinopteri > Beloniformes > Adrianichthyidae > Adrianichthys > Adrianichthys oophorus. Next base: position 2,596,019 of record BSAI01000162.1, read on the forward strand.
ATCTGATTTTTGCTCGAATTGTGTGTAGTTTTCTATATTGACCTGCAGTGCACAGCCTGCTTTGTCACCCAGCAGTTCTCCCGCCATTGAAATTGGTCCAACATTCTTGCTACAACATAATTCATCACTCCCTTTGGTCAGTAATTTAGTCTGTGAATTGCAGCTTGAAGCTAATTTTCTTCTTCAAATCTTGGTGGATGTAGATTTTATATGAAGTGGTATGAAAGGTGTGAAGTAAATTAATTTCATACCTGAGTAAATCTGGAGAATGTAATGACATTGACAAGTGCAGAGTTTGTGAATGTGCCTTCATTGTAATCCTGCACACAAAATGGTGTTGTAATCATCACCTCCCAACAGATTCAGACACGCTTGACTTTTCAAATTCACACAAGATATTCACAAGACTATCATCTTCACATTTAGATTTGTATTGAGCACAGTAGTATCTGTGGCAAATAAAGCCTTTGGAGCAGAACACAGTTTTCATTTACTGAATATATTTTCATTAAGAAGGAAAGAAAAAATCAAACAATCAGTGACTCTTTTGATGACTTTATAGTTTGATAAGAAAAAAACATTATTTTTTAAATTTACCCATTCCAATTAGGATTTTAGCATAGGTTATAAAAAAATAAACCAAAAAAAAAGGCCTTTTTTACTGTATTCTTTGAAAATTATATGCCTGTCCAGGGATTAATATCAACATAGTTTGCATGAAAACTTTAAAAATTAAACTTCAAACTGAGATAAAAATCTTTTGTTGTTGATTTGTTGCCAAAACCTTTTAGGTTGTTTAAGTCTTTTTTTTCTGAACATGGTTGTTTTGGTGGCTTGCTGTAACTCAGAATCTGGTATATTTTGTAATGTAACTTCGCCTTAACTTTTTCAAAGAGAGCCAGATTTGGTGAGGTGTAAATGTGTGAGGGCCAACAAAACGGCCTGCATTCTTTTGTAACTGTTGTAATCACATTAAATGCAAATAAACTATTTTATGAAGATTCTATTTGATGAGAATACTTATTATTTCTTCACATAGAACATAAATACATTTAAATACAGTTTCCCCTAAGTTATAGTATTTTTTTCATTAAAGACTAGAAATAAAATAAATTAAAAAAATGTGGAATTCTTTTTATTCTTAAATTTTTTTTATTATTGTTTATTCTATTTTTTATAGCTTCCCAACTCAGAATGTTTCCTTAAAGCCTCTTAAGCATTTAAGGACAGTTTTATTTTATTTTCACTTTATTTATTTATTTATTTTGAATACAGATATTACCCATTTATTTCATAAGACATGCATGTAACTTGTAATGTACGTGCATTTTGAAGGGAGCATTGTAGAGATAATACCTTAGGACTAAATTGAGAAAATAATATGGTCTTTAAGTGGATATTGTGTAGAAACCTGATGAAATAACACCTTTTTGAGCTGAAAATATAAAGTGCATTTGGCACACACAACAGAAGATTTAGAATAGTGCTGCATTTGTGTAGTGAAACTAGAAGTCTGAGTGCTCTCTCCTGCTCTTAACTCTGCAGGTTGAGTGTGTCACCACAATGCACTTTTATGTCTTTCTTTCTGCTGCTGAGGCTGTGCAGCTTTAATCACTAACCTGGATCTCTGGGGGTAATTTTTAATGCTGGCTTAGGTTTGCTTAAGAGATGACTGACAGCTGTTGGAATGACAAAGAGGCATCACAAAGACAATTAAAGGACCGGATGTGCTGTGGCCTGACCTCCTAATCAATGCACTCCTATTTAGGCCTGAGAGCAGCAATCTTTTTCCAGACTAATGAAGATGGCATGGAGAGTAGCTCCTGCGCTGGACTGCCAATACTTTTAACACTCCCATCGATTCTGATCATTCTTAATGGTTCCTGTGCAAGCATATAGCAGACCTTGAAGAAGGTGTAGGTGGATGTGTCATGTTGAGCAAATACATTACTTTATGGGCTTGATCAGCTCAGTTCTTATTGCCAACTGCACTTTTTACTTTTGCTTTTAAAACTGCATGGAAGTTGTGTTGTGCTCTTAGTTATCTCAAAATTAAAACTTCAGTGGTTCAGAATATGATTTCTTCATTAGCTCTGTTGAAATGGGTTAATGGTTTTGCACTTACAATATCTGTGATGTTTGGCCTTCTCTGAGACAGCTTTAAGGTTATGTGCTTTATGTAGACGCTTAATCGAGACTGATAACCTGAAGAATTTAATTAGAAGGCAATTTGACTCCTATTGTTATTAAGGTTCTCTCATTTAAAAGATGTTCTCAGTTCTATTTTACTAATTAGATGTTTCTCGGCTAAAAACTTCTTGTGTTGCCGACACTTATTTTTCATTGTGGGAATGTTCATATTTACGCTTAATTAGTGTGTTGTGACACTTCCTAATCTTCGCATTAGCATAAATTTGACTTCCCGGAAGTTCAGTTTGGTACGCATAAAAGATCAAATATTAAAGCCTTTGTAGCAAGTGCCAAAATATGTTCTTCCTTAAATGACCACTAGTCTGGCTGCAAAAGTGAGGCAGTGTCTGTCAACTTCAATATTAAAAAACCCATGTCTTTCTTTTTTTGTTTGTTTTATTTGTTTTACTGAGCTTGCTATTCAATACCTAAAAAAGATCTTATAGAGCAAAAGGTAAAGGCTAAAGGTCACTTTGTTTTTAATACACGTTTTTATCAGAGAAACTTTTTTTTTTTCTTTCTTACCGGCACTTTTTATTTGAATCAACAAAAGCAAAATGTCCTTGACATGACAGCTTCAAACATAAAAATCTGGCATTTTGGGTCTTTTGGACTGTTTTATTCTTTGAGGTCAGCTGTGTCATTTTAACTTAAAAAAGGGTCATCATGTGTTTAGTGAACACCCATCCGTCACTGTGGTTTTCTGTCAGCCAAATGTAATTGACCCGATTTGGTCAAAGCAAGCTTTTGATTGAAAGTCTTTTTGTTAGCATCACATATACACAAAAAGGCAAAGACAGTAGAGACACAACAGGAAGAGAAACTGGCAAAGTTTGCCAGAAACTGATTATTTAGTCTTCCTGATCAATTTTATAGCTTCTCACCAACATAATCTTGTACATATCTGTGGTTTTCAACCAATAAGGCAATAACTCTTTTAACTAAATTGATTTTTGATACACATCTATATCCTTTACATCCCTAATAATTTGTTAACTCTTAGAATCAACTGTCACTAAAAACAAATGTATTTAACTTCAGTGATACCAAAATGTACAAAAGGTTTTGGAGAGGAGCAGGACGTATCTCTACAACTGCCAGGCTTGATTACTTCTGACATTTATTCACTAAAGGACAGTTGTAGCTAAATGGCAAAAAAACAACCAAAAACTTTTTAGCTGAGCAGCATCGTGTTGCTTCTGAGGCCACACTGATGGACTAAAGAGGCCATGTTTAAAAAGGGCTGGTGATGGGAGATCATTAGCACTGCAGCAAGAACATACATGATGGGAAAAAGAGGCAATGAAGTTGCTTGAAAAAACATCAAGCTTTTTGACAGTTGTGGGATTTTCAGAACTCTGTAAAACATTACATATCTTTACTAGTATCTATTGACACTTTGGTTGGAGATAACGAACAGAAGCATAGCTGATCATTACTACCGTGGTCTAATATCGATTTTACTTTGGTCACGGCATTGTCTGAACTTGTCTTGACTATTCACAAGATTAGCAACTGTGCTGAATATTTCCACTTGAAAAAAATACGATAGTCTTTATTATTCTATACATGCAAGAATTTATAACACAGAATAGTTATAAGTAGCACTAATTGCTTCTGTTTTTTTGGTCAGATTTTCTGCTTCTCTTGTCACAGTTGACTTTGCTGCTCCTCACTGAGAAGAATCTAGGTTGTGTATGAAAAAAGCATCTAAAAACTGCTGTTCTGGTTTGCTGAGATGTTTCATTTATTCAATCCACACTGACCCTCACCTCTATTAGTCGCCTTTGTCCTTAAAACAACCCAAGAAAAGTTTGTGAGCTCGAGTTCATTCCTGTTAACGGTTATTGGCTGGAAATCAGCAATGTTTTTTACTGACTTGCAGCTTTTATGATCTGCTTTAAACAAACCAGCTTTGAGAAGGGACTTCAATTTAGTACAGTAATAAGAGCATTCCACTCCAAAAACTTTTATAGCCCAATAGTTTCTTAGTCTGTTAACCCAACTTTCTGGCAGAGTAGATTATTTTTTTTCTCTGAAATGAATCACATTTTTCAAAGTGCTGAAGACAAACACAGGGGCAGAAAAACTATTCATCATGGGTACATTGGAGGTCACTGAACTTCCATTGCAATAAATGCACTTCTGCTGGACTTTTATATGTGTTCACTTGCATGTAGGAACAAACAGCATTTGCTATTTTATTAAAGCATATATTCTTTGCAACCAAATGTTAGATATCATGTTAGAAAACTAGGTTTTATCCCCAATTTAAATTTTAACTTCACCAGGAGGCCTTTTTTTACGTATAGCAGTTGAAGTAAAAAGAAAAAAAAGGTTTTATTTGGTTATTGTATTTATTGTTGATTCCAGTTTTCTTTTTTATGTTAAGGTATTAAGCTGTGTTCACGCCAAACTCGATTTGCTCGGCAGAGGCGACCAGTTTCAATGTTAAGTCAATTGTACAGATGTAATCTGAGGTCCTGCGGTGCCATTTGAGCGACGGCCGTGCCAGTCTTGCACCAGCGTAGAAACTTTCAATCAAAAGTTCAAGGTGGAGCCAGCGAGCACCACATGCTTTTACTGAGGCATCTGATTGGTCTGTTTATAACTTGAATAACTTTCGATAATGAAAAAACGTAAAAAAAAAAAAGGATTAGAAATATGGTGTTAAGAAAAATGTATCAAAGCAAGAATTGTTATTATGACAAATAACATGACTGAGTTATAACTGCCTACTTGTCATTAGAAGTCAATGGGATTTTGGCCTTCTTGAAACTAGCAGGTACTTCCTATTTGGAACATGAGAGGGGAGGGGTCAAGCTGGTCAGTGTTCTATGTCAATAACGTCCATACACTGTACACCATGTGACAAAATGTCACAGGGCCCTGGAGCTGAAGCGGTCCTTGGTATTTCAAGATAAATCAACCCATTTCTTGCAAAACTGTGGTTTGGAATGTTACCTTACTACAAAAAGATATTTTCGACACTTTAATGTAATTTAAGTTGTAGCAGACTCAAAGATTCTGCATTTGATGAAGTTTTAGGTCCTGAGGTTTCTTAAGACGACTTTAGGTTTTCTAACTTTCTAAAGAATCACAAGATCTCATCTTCTATGTATTTTTCACTCTACGGTGTCCTCGTAGTTGTGAACAGAAAAGTAGTAGTATGTCTGTCTTATGACTGCTCTGTAAATGGCATGGCGGCATAGCAGCAAGGAAGGAAGATTGTGTGAGATTATTCTCCACAAAAGTTTAAGAGAATAAATGCCCACTCACTGCAGTCAAACTGAGAATCATGTTTTGACTTTTCCATTTGACATTTGTGTTCTATGTCACTACAGACAGAAAAGAAAACTCCGATCTTTTCACTTAAAAAAACTGCAATTATTTTAATATGTACTGTAGAATGTCACTTGATCATATGAAGTCATGATTCTAATTTTACCCATACAGGATTTCATGATACTCTCAGGATAATGTCCTAGTTTCATTACTTTTGAAGCAAATAGGTCAATGTTTTGTTTTTTGCTTTTTTTTTTAAACTGGTCACTGAGGAATGTCTTTTAAGAGTTTCAAGGAATAACTTTCAAGGTTAAAAGTCGAATGCAAAAAAATCCTTAAATCCATGTTGTGAGCTGAGTTTGTTGTCAATAAAAACTGCTCCCGAGACATTTTAGCTGTTTCCTGCCAGTCTCTTTTGTGAAATCAAAATGTTGTTGGGAAAAAGTAAATCTTATGGTAGTGTGTTTATACAGTGTCACAAAAAGCTCTTAAAACAAAATGAACCAAGAACAATTTTTTTAAAGTGTTTTTGACATCAGTTTGTAAGTTACAGATGAGGAGCAGTCAACAGGGGGGGTGTAGTTGCATGAATCAGTTTTTTTTTTTTTTTTTAAAACATTCAGTGAATGAGATACTTTTCAGGGTTTGTAATGCTGGAGGGAGTTTTCCTGTAAAGGTAAACCGACTTTCAGTAAGAGAGTTTTTGGCTGTGAGTGACAGGAGAACCTTTACACATTCCCTAAGGACACTTTTTACCTGCCAGTAAGGGGTCTTTATTATTTATATTGATTTGACAAAATGAAAACTATTAAGAACATTTATGTTTGTGTTGCTTGTGCCTGGTATAGATATTTGCACCAACACACACTTTAGAGCTCAGTTTTTCACACCTACACATATTAGTGTATGGGGTTTTTCCCATTGTTTATCATCAGGAGAGTGTTGTTCTCTAGAAGCTAGAATGCTCCTGTGTATTAGGTAAATATAAAAAAAATACCTTTTTTCAGTAACAAGTAAATGATTAGTTTGATTTATCTATTTATTTGTTTATTTAAAAAAGCACTTCTTGTGAATATTATTTGAAGCCCACAGGAAGTAACCACAACGTAAAAAAAGTGGATACAAAGTATGTCAGAAAATACTCATCAAGAGCAGGCATTAATTCCGCAATGCGTGATGGAGGGTAGTCCATTTCAAATCTGCACCCTGTCATTTATATTACGTGTCAATTGTACTAAAGTAGTTTTTATTAGGTTTTTTTCTCCAAGACTGATATTTATTAAAGTCAATTAGGTAACAATCTCTGAAAACTTAAAAATGTCACAGTATTGATTTGCTCATATTACTGACAATTTGATGTTTAACACTTAAAGATGTAGAAGCATCTTTGTTAATTAAATGAATGCAATAAGACATCATTCTAAATTCACTCTTATAGGAAGCCTGAAAGAAATGCCACTCTACCTCCCTTGGCTGTCTGCGTTTGAGCCTCTGAGATGGCCTGGTTTAAATGTATTCTGCAACAAATTAGTTGTCAGTTTGGCAACACTAGTTTGTGTTTTCGTGTCTTGCTCTTTGACCGACACATTGGTACTAAGTTTATTTGTCTGACATGTGGAGTTGCCTCCATCCGTTTAATGGATGTGGTGTTGTTCACTTAATGAGCGTTGTCAGCATCTTAGGAAAACCGTACCCTTTAGTAGAATTTCTGTAAAACATCTCAGAAAAAGGATGTCATTTCATTAAATGATTATTCTGCTTTCCTAAGTGTAGCTAGTGAAAAATGGGAAGTATCATTGTTAAATAGACACAAAAACAAAGCAGCATGTGAACAATTTTGGATTACATTTACTGTTTTGTCAGAATAAAAGCAGTTACTTTCAGGTGGTGCCCATCTGTTGCAGTTGTCAAAGTGTCTTGTCCTGTCTGTTGTATATAATAATAACAGCACTGAACTGGGCTTTCAGAAAGCTTTCTGGATGCTGCTAAATTCTGGAGCCAAGTTGAAAGGCATCAGTCTAAGCTTGGACATGCAGCAGACAACACTTCACTCTAAAATATTCAATAACAAATAATTAAATAGGATCCTGTCCACTTGTAACTCCAGACCATAACCCACTGTGAATGATTTGTCTATGTTAATAGATTAGCTGAGACCAATGATTGTATACGGTAAGTGGGTCGAAATGGGTGTGAAGTCACCCATAGAAAATGACTTGCTTCCGGTTCCACTAAAATCTAGTTAATTCAGTCGCAATTTTTTTGCAATGCGGAGATTACCATGTTGGAACCAGAAAATGTCAGTAAGCAGTGATTGGTCCACGTCGGTCTGTGTCAACATTTCTATGGCAACCACACTAATCAGGAGTGAGCTTGTAGGAAGTCCACACCCCTACCTCTTAAAAAGTGGGTTTGGGAGACTCTGTCAATCAAACTTTTTGAACGTTCAATGTGAAAAACACATACTTTCATTTCAAAAATATCCTGAAAGAAAAAAAAGATTAGCAAGACCATAGTTACTTTGGCAAACATGGCTGAGTAATAGCTGTTTTTTTCTCAACAGAAGTCTTATAGGATTATATTGATATAGATTATAGCAGGTGCGGTCAGCAGCTGAGACACTACAACTGGGCTAAACGTAACAAATGATGGAGACTCTTAATAAACTTCATGTATAAAAATGGGGGGGGCTCTACCTCATTGTTGTCCAAAGCTAGAAATTTCATGCAGAAAAGTAACATTGGAACTGTTACAAGTGATTGACTAATATTCAAGCTGCAATAGAAATTTTTTTTTTTAATAAATCACAATACTCTACAACATCAGAAGAAATTCTAAATATTGGTATATTGATGTAATTTAACTATAAACAGTCGTTTTTTTCTTTATTTTTCATCCAAAAATCTTGCAATCGAAAGAGATTCTTTTTTTCTAATAGTCTGTCATTTCTTATTTGCCATCAGTGATGCTCACTAAATAAGCCCATTCAAGTGTATTTTGTTGCAGTCTGCATCTCCACCATGATTGCTTCCCCATTTTAAGTCATTTCCTCTCCAGTCACCAGCAGCACCAAATTCTAATAGTTACAGGAACATTTTCTGTGACACCTGAAGCTAGCATGAGACTTTCTGGGCTGCAAAAGGAACAGAGAGAGGTTTATAAGGGATGGCAGTCCTCGCCTCACATGCCATGTCGGTAAACACAGGAGCACATAGTGTGGCGCTTTACAGTTAGATAAGGCCTCCAGTCCCAGAATGTGATATGGGACTAATGAACCTTGGCAGTTTGCTCCAGTTAAATCCCTGTACTTTTTGTCTCTGTGTAAATAGTCTTTTTTTCCTCATTGTTTTTTCTAGTTTTGGGTGTTACTTACAACTAAATTCCTCTACAAAGCAAATGTTTCATATTCCTTATTCAGGCAAGCAAAGCTTTTTTGACTGTGGTCAGATTGGAAATTCACAAAAATAGAACCAAATGTTGTCATTAAAACTAATAAAACCCCAGCTTCTGTTTTTAAGATATTTTTTTTCATTATTACATAATAATTCCAAAATTAACCTGAAACTGTGCAAAAAATGAAATTCAGAGTAGTACATTTGGTCTTTTTTTTAACTGCAAAAGTCACAATAGTTGATATCAAACAGTTTTCCTGTTTTTATATTAAAGATCAAAGAATAAAGACATAATAAAAAGCAAAGACACGGTCCAGAAAGTATCAAAAATGACTTGAAAAGAACAGGCAAAACTCCATCTATCTATCTTGGAGCCTGTCCAGGTAACTCTTGGATGGTGGTGACATACACCCTGGACATGTTGTCAGTTTTTCACAGGGCCACAAACACTCTTACACACACACACACACACACACACAGGTAGGGTAAAAACAATGAAGCATGTTTTTGAACTGTGGGGGGAAGCCAAAGTGCCCAGAGAAAACTCACACATGCATGGAGATATCATGCACACTCCACACAAAAAGCTCCCTGCCGGGATTCGAACCGCGGCCTTAACATGATGGCGAGAACACTAACTATTGTGCAGCCCCAGGCAAAACTCCCCTTAGCTATTTCAGAACTTCCAAGGATTTCTTCCAATGAGTATCCATGTGTCAAAATTTGTATAATTTTTGTTTTAGACCAAAAATTTCAAAGCTAATAACTTTTTTGAAATCTTCACATTCAACTTTGAACGAAACCAAACTAATGGCAGGTCTGCGTCTTTCCTACAACCAACGGCCAATCACTTCGGCTGTTGACAATGAGTCCAGAAGTTAAATTCTAACTCGTACATGCAGATTTGATGACCCATAAAGAATTGACTATTAAAACACTTTTTTGTGGATATGTTAAACAAATGAATCAGATTCCTTCTGGGAAACGGCTTTCTTTGCGAAAAGCAACCAGAAAACATTGACATTCAGATGACTCCGTGTTGTTTTTTTTCTTCTGCGTGTCTTCATAAATGTTTTTGCTTGTCTAGCAAGAAAATAACTTTGTCGTTTTGTCCCTAGACAAATGACAGCACACATTTCTGAGTTTAATGTTACCATGTGGGAACAGAAAAGTCATTTTGCTTCAGAAGACCACTTAATAGCTTTGGTTGTTTGGAAATCCATTAGTGTTTAGGACCAGACAGAGATGAGCAGTCTTCAGAGTGCTGGTATGCTCAGTGCGAGTGAAAACTGGTCAAAGAACAATGCTATTGCTTTCATAAACATCTTTGAGTGTTTTAACATATTTTTTTAGTTAATTTTTGTTTTGTTTTTTTTCATTTTCCTTTGAGTGTTTATTGACCATTGGAGCCACAGGAAAGGCGGTTAGATGAAGTCCAATACCACCTCACAAAATGATTTAAAAATCCCAAAATAGTCATGAAATCCTTCAAGCTTAAGTTGTTTCTGATGCCCTCATGTCCACCACCCATCAATTGCCTGTTAGCCAAACACTCACAGTAGCAGAGACACCAGCTGCTCCCACTATTTAACACATTTCACAACCCCTGCAGAGAATGTCAAATCTCTTCATAACTTGACTTTGACAAGTTGCAGTGGTCAAACATTAACTACCACATTTGATGGGTTGTTCACATTAACATGACATCTTATTGTCTTCTCAGAATATTGGAGCTCTCAGCATGGCCCCTGAATTTTCAAGTTCATTAAAATGACTGACCAGTGCAGAAAGCCTGTTTTGCACAGACAGTCAAGTCTGGTGTCTTCTACAGAATCGGATAATAGCTGTGGCATTATGCTGTCATTTTTCCATCTGTCACTCACTTTCGCGTCCTTGCCAGCTGCCCCACTGCTTCAGTTTTTTGCTCCTCAGCTACAACTTTTAAGTGGCTAAATTGTTTGTAATTGGAGTGGAGGGGGCAGATACTTATCATTAAATTGTGATCAGGCCTTCAACAGCAGTGCCTCTTTATTCAGAGGGACAAAAAAGCACTGAACCATTAAGATATTGCAGAAGTTTTGCAATTTTGTTGTTTACTATGTGGTCTTAACTACACTTAGAAAATATTCAAAATGTCCATAAAGCTGACAACCTTCTATGTCATTTAGCCATCCTCTGGTTTCTGTGATGTATTGATTTGTGAGCATTATGAAGGGGTGGTTTGTTTGTGAGAGGAGGACATGGAAACAGCTTGCGGTTAAAACAGTCAAGAGTCCTACTATGCTGTTTGACATTACACTGCTCTGATAAGCCAAAGGTTTTTAATGGTGTGCCATGTTTACATTCACTTTTACTTTTATAGAAGACCCTTAATTCAAACTTTGAAAGTCACACATCGAGAAAAAGTTGGACTGAAGTGTCAAAATGAAGACAAAAGGCTAAGTTCTGAAGGTCAGTCGTTAAGGAACAAATGTCAAACTCAAGGCCTGCAGGCAGGAAACCGCTCGTGGTGTAAAAATCTGTGGCCTGTGTGCATGTGATATCCAATCGCTATTGGAGCTGGCTTGTGTGGACAACACACTGCAAATCCTATAATCTCACCTCTGACCTTCAGATTGTAGGTCGAGTTCTCTGACTCTGCACCACATCCTCCCTGAGGAAAAATCTGTAAAAAAAAAACTTGATTTTTAAGATTTATTTTATGATTCATTTTTTTAAAGCTTTTGCAGGTTATGTTCATTTCGGGTCATTAGCAACGTCTTAATAATAAAAGAACCAGTCCAGCCCTTGACGTATAAAAAAAAAAAATTCGACCCTCTGTGTATTTGAGGATCCATTCAGGAGTACATAAAACAAGTCTGGGTTCTGTTTCTAACTGTTCTGTATATTCTGAGATGTAGTTATATTTCAACACAACCCAGCTCGCTGTTGTTGATTTGTAACAGCTGGCTTATCTGCAAATTTGATCTAAAGTAGAATGCATATGCCTGCTTGGTCACATTAAAAAGGATTCCCATGGGGTGTTGTATTATGAAAAGGGAGTGCATTCACACCAATTTTGTCAGATCAAAGAAAATGAAAGGTGAAAAGGTTTCCGTCTACTTTAGAAACTCACAAACTCCTGGTGTTTCTTTTCAGCGAATAATTGCATTCAATGACAAGGCAATTCTTAGAAAAAATTGAGGAAATATCAACCATCACAAGTTTATGACGTGTAGCTTTCTACCTCTGGGGGGTGTTCCACTTCAAAAGTAATATGGCATTTGGCGTATACTTATATAACTTATATTGCTGCCTTCCTTGAAGGCCCAAAGCGCTGTACTGTCACAGTCTCATTCACCCATGCACACACACTTTCACACACTGATGGTGGTTCCACTGCCAAATACTGGCACCAACCTATAACCATCAGGAGCAATGTGGGGTTCGGTGTCTTCTCCAAGAACACTTTTTTTCATTACCAGGCAAGCTGGGAACCCAACCTTCAGTCTTCCGGTCAGAGATTGACTGCTCTACCTCTGCAACACCATCCTCCTACAAAACAAGCTGAGTACCTAGACATGTTTGGTGGCATGTATTAAATGTGTCCCGGTTTTCTCAGTTCTGTATCTCACATTTGCAGTACAACATTATCAATCCTTTACACTGCTTTAAATTGAACGGCGAAACATCTGATTGATAAAAATAAATTGCAATTATAAAAGTTTACAAAGGCTCCTCTAAGGCATACATCAATAAAGGCCTTTGAAATTATTTTCATCACTTTATTTATTTTTTTTTTTCATGAATCCTTTGCGTTTTATTCAAAGCATAGCTGCACCCTCCCAGGCCATGTTCTGGCTCAAACAGAAAAAAAAGTCTGTTATTACAAGTGAGACAGCTGCTTGCAGTTCTATCACTGCATAACAAATGGGACAGAGGGGAACACCGCCATTTCCCTTTAATAACATATTTTTTAATCAAACAATCTTTGACAGGGCGAACAGGAGAAGAAATAAATGTTCAGGTAGTAGTTAAAAAAAAAATAAATAATTTATTCTCTGTGTATTCATATAGTTAAATTTTACAAGACATCTCCCTTCTGTGTTGCTCCAGTCTGTTTAGGTCACCCAAAACCATTTAATGAAATTGCAGCCACGCAGCCAAGCTTATTAAATTCAGGAGATGCGTTTATTAAAAATGCGTAGCTTAAGGAAGTCTATGAAAATAAATCAAGTTACACATTGTCCAAAAAGTAATTACCCTTAAGATCTTTAATTACTAAAAAGGAACTGCTTTTTCAGGATGGACATTGAAAAAGCCTGTTGTTAACATTTCTTTTTATGAATTAGTCAGTCACTTTTTGTTCTCACTAACATCCCCTTTACCAATTCCTAATTACCAAAAAGCAAACACCTAATGCTTATTTTAAGATATTGCTCTCAAAGGGATCTTTGTCCTCATCATTATGGTACCTTGAGACTTGTATTTACTTTTCCAATTGTTGATAAACCCAGAGCTCTGTGTCAGTTTTTTTTTTGGCTTTATTTTCAAGTTGAAATCCAGCCGCCATTATCAAGCCATACCCAAAGCCTGAGCTTACCGGGTCTGTGAGTGAACGAGAGGCAATGATTTCCCCAAACACCTTATTGGCAATGAATGCAAAGACGACATGTGTCTACCACTATTGAACAGCGCTCACTGGCTCTCAGCCCACTCGTAAATTACACAGCAATGTCTCTCCCAAGACTGCCTTTACTGAAACAGCACACTTAGTAAGGTTGTTTCCCTTAGTTGTCACCACAGCTGAAGGTTCCAGTGCTTTGTCGCCCAGAGATAAGCGCTTGGTTGAAAAAGTAGAAAAAAATATAGCTTTGATGTCTCATGAATGGGTTTTATGGTTTCATGCCATTTCAAGTATACCCTAGTGTATCTGTACAGAGGGATGATAGTTGTTAATAAGAATTTAAATTGAACCCGATTTTGAAATACAGTGACCTCTTGCTATATTGCAGTTCATCTTTGGTGGTCTTGCTGATGTACTGATTTTTTGTGTGTGTGTAATTTCCATGTATTTTTTAATAGCACACAGTTTTTTGCATCTGGATGGACTGTTGACCTTGTCAATCAATCTCTGCGTTATGTCTCTAGTACAGAATGCGTTAAGCTTGCCACATTATCATAAATCTTCGATTGTGATCAGATCTCTGTTTTCATTTTGTAAATTTGTTGGGGTGTGCAATGACAAAGAAACAGTATATAATAAATAATAATAAAAATAATAATAAACAGTTCTGACAATAGATTTGATCATAATTTCACGCAGTCATCTGACGTGTACATTTTCAAGGATTAATAAGAAACATACACAAAATTAAGGCCTCTTAATTTAGTGTTGTGTCAGGAGTGGTTAAAGACGAGTTTATTTTACTATTATAAGATCATCTCATTAAACTGGGCGGAGGCTCCGGGGAAGACCCAGGACACGCTGGAGAGACTGCGTCTCTCGTCTGGCCTGGGAGCGACTCGGGGTTCCCCCCAGAGGAGCTGGAGGAAGTGGCCGGAGAGAGGGAAGTCTGGGCATCTTTGCTTAGACTGCTGTCCCCGCAACATGGTCCCGGATAAGTGGAAGAAAATGGATGGATGGATCATTAAAAAAAACTTAAATAGAGTAGCAAAATGTAACCAACAAATCCAGTATTTTTACTGAAAAAGAAACAAATCAGACTTCTTTAAAGGTCCATGCAAAAGTTTCTGGTGAATCATTTTAAGACAAAAACATTTCAGAACAACTTAAACACTTGACTACAAGTCAAAAACAAGACTGAGTGCCCCCCTGCACGTGCAGCTCCCATTATCTCTCCTTCTTTCCCCCCACCCCCACTCCGCTCGCTCAAAAGATTAGATTAGTTCATGAAAGTCACATCTCTATGCAAATAGGAACAGTGTGGGAATCACCATTTGCACTAAATCCATATTTTAATTAAGACTGCTGGTAGTTTAATGTTTTTGTTTTTTGTCTTGAAGTTGTAGCCTGTTCCTCTGTCTGTTCCTGCACTTATCCCACTTGCAAAGAAAGGTTCCACATACAACTTTTCTTGTGTTACACGCCCCCGGACTGCTTTTAGCGCTCAAATCACTGAAATCTAATCGAGAGAATCTTCATAACCAAAAGATTTTTCAGAATAAAAGATCCTTCAGACATAGTCACTGTGCTCCCCTGATCAAACTTTAAAGCGTTAAAGGTGATCTGAGGTGTAGCTGAGAGAATCCGGTTATTTTTCAAGATAAAAGATTTTCAGTATTAAAAACAAAATAATATATTATTTCTTCTGCGGCCGAGTAGCAATTGATCCATGGACCGGTACCGGACCACGACC
Source organism: Adrianichthys oophorus (assembly GCA_036245035.1). Taxonomy (NCBI): domain Eukaryota; kingdom Metazoa; phylum Chordata; class Actinopteri; order Beloniformes; family Adrianichthyidae; genus Adrianichthys; species Adrianichthys oophorus. The sequence continues at coordinate 2,611,245 of BSAI01000162.1, forward strand.
CGGTGGTTGGGGACCACTGCCGTAGAAGACGGAGAACCATCCAAAGCATTGTCATATGAGATGATTGTGTTCATTTAAGATGTCTTCAAAGTTTGAAGTTTGCAGTTTGAATGAGTAAAAAAATAGCTGAATGTACCCTGGGAAACATAAACTGAGAGTCCTGTGGGTATTTATGAAATTGAGTCAGCACTCATGCCCTGGGAGAACAGTGAATAAAGCTGCAGGACAGATCCTGAGAGGCAAAAATCTCTCAGCTAGCAAACTGTTTTCACAAATGTGAATGATAAAACTGAAATCATCGTCTTTATAATCAAAACCAACTCTGTTAATGCTTTCAGCTGGGAGTGCAAACTGCTCAAATTGTTTGAAGGCATTTAAAAAGCTGTTGTAGGGTTTAATAGAATTTTGTTTCCAGCGGTAACATTGTTAAACTGTTAAATCTAACGCCAATAAAATACATTTGGAAAGCAGTAAAATAACCATGGAAGGATATTTATTTATTTTTTTTCTCACTTTCTCATTAAAAAGGACAAGGAACTAATCCGAGGCAAAAAACAAACAAACTGTATTTTCCTTAAAAATGCCTAATTCATCTCACATCCAAAAGAAGAAAGCTTACTTGGTTTGGTCACAACTTTTGAGCCAAATTCAACACCTCAAGAAAAATCTGCACAGAAAAGCCTAATGCTTGCTAACAAATGAAGCATCCTGGTTGAAGTAGACCAATTACCTACGCTGGGTGCAGGATAGACCTTTGACTATAAAAGAGAAATGGATCAAGTGAGTGTCAAGTCACCCTTAGAAAACGGCTTTGGCTCCGCAATAAGATGAAGTCGATTTAGTCGCCATTTTTTGCTATACTGATGCCGCTATGTTGGAGCCAGACGTTCTCAGTAATCAGTAATTGCTCTGCATCGGTCTAAGTCATCGTTTCTAAGGCAACCACTCTCACCAATTAGGAGTGAGCTTATTTCAACTCCACCCCACTACCACTTGAAATCAGGCGTGAAAAAAAAAAAATGTAAGCAGTTATACGTTGCTTGAAGAGGAAGATCACATGTAGTGCTGGTGACATGCGTCCACTCGTTGACCCGGAACCCTCACAATATTCTAAAGAGCAAAGACTGATAATCACGCAAAACTGGCACCATGGACTTAAAAAAAAAGTTGATTTATACTTATTAAACATACCTCTTTAAAGGTATATTTATAAATAGACCTGTTGGACAAAACTAAGCCAATATAATTTCTGTCAAAATTTGTTTGTTTTTTTTGCATAGAATGTAATATATAATATATACATGGTTTTTTTTTCTGAACTGTTGTACCAAGGTTTAACATTTAACTGACAGAAAGCCTGTTCATTTCCATTTTAAATGGTGCCACATTTGCAAGGAACATTCATTTGTTGAATGTAACAGAGCTTAGTAGTTATTGGCCAATCTTCTTTGCCAGTGCTAAACAGCTATTTCTGCTTTTTATCTTTGTTTGGTGGATTGAATGATTTTATTTTGAAAAAACATGATTTGTTTTTATCCAGTTCAACTCATCCAACAATCAGGAGCCTCAGTAAACTGTGAAAGATCAATTTACAGCTACAACACCCTTGTACCTCTTTCTTATGCACATAACCAGCCTGGTCACAGAAATGGCTTCCCATTTTCCATGGCTGCCCATTTTTCAACCGGCATTTGTTGAATGTTTCACTGTTTGCACTGCTGACACCAGTGTAAACAGGTTCTAGAGTGAAAGCTTGGACCAGACTTTTGAAATAAAAGCAACAGCAATAAAAATAGGTTGGCAAAAACAGATCAAATTTGGCAATTGTCCATTTTGACCTGCAAACATTGACTGCAAATCTGTTGAAAACAACTTACTGTAAGTGCTGAAGGGGTCAAAAATAATCTTCTAGGGGTTGTCTTCTGGGTATACATACTCTGTGCTCTGTGATATGCTCTTCTGTATGAAACATGATCTTTAGTGTGTAGGTGGTACTAAAGCTCACTATAGAAAATTGCTGCCACTATCATCTAGACCCTTTCTGTGGAGGTTCTTGAAGCAGACAACGTCTAACCACCGTAGCAGAGCCATGCACACAGCGCTTTACAACCAGCTTCCAGCTTGGTCAAACTTGGAGGCACTAGACTTCTGATGATGGAAGCGAACATTAAGACTATTAAGCTTAAAATTCCCTTTCTGAATATGTATTTATTCAAATTGTTGTGAATCAGGAGCAGACGAAAAAAATGCAGTCTGAAAAAGAATATATTTGTAATGTGTGGACGGCCCACGAGCTCCCTGCTCTACTCCATTGTAAAGTGTCCATTTGTAGACAAATAGATCCATGTAAGTCTTTGTTTTTTTATTTTCTTTGAGCTGGCATCTCGCTTAAAGCTATACGGCTGGATTGCTCCAATATTGCTCGCTATTTTTGTTGCACCACTAATGTTAGGTTTGGGGTGTGAAGGGCTGTAAGGTAGTGGGGCATGGTGTAAACAAATAGAAGAGGGGAAGTAGGGACAGGCTTTCAAAGGAATAACTGCAGAAACAATGTCCTAGAACATGACAAACGTTTTTTGATTTGGGCTAAAAAAGACTGTCATAATTAAAAGACCAGTGGGAACACTTTAACAACATATCAAAAGATGATCGGGTTGAGTCTTTAGAAAACACCAAAACAATTTTCAACATGTGAACCCCACATAGTAGGTCTATTGCATCTCCCTCAAATGAAAGTGGTGCATTTAAAAAAGGTAAGGATATTATGGTTTTATTTAAGTTAGATATTTATATCCCCTTGTGTATAATTTATTTCCAATGATTAAAAAAATGATTCTATCATGTTTTTGTATTCTATTAGATGCTAAATTGAGATAGTAAATTTGACAATAGCACACAAAATAGAAATTATCTTAAGTTTTGTCGCTAATCGACGACAGCAGGTATCTATGAAAAAGAAAACATTTGTTTTCATCTCCAGTATGAGGGAATTGTATTTATGCAACACAGTTATTTCCAGTATTTTTGCTCTAATGACTGACAAAACTAATAAACCACTGCCATGACTGAAAAAAATACACATTAAAAGCACTAAACTCAGTGTAACTGTCCTTTCAATGCAGAAAGTGGGCACAGATGAATGTTGCATTCATCACATTCCATTGTGAAAATCTTCAGTGTTGACACTGATCAGAGTCCCTCAGCATCTGTGTGGACTTTTGTGCAGGAATGACTTTGGTTGGACCTCAGCGCTTCTTCCTCTTAAACTGCCGTTCCACAGATAGGTGGTGCTGCTGGTTTCTCTCCTGCAACTTCAGCACTAGTGGGTTAAGATGTATATGATGCATCTCAGAGTCTTCACTGCTGCTCCAGTCATCTGTCACCTCACAGCTGCTCATTTCCTCACCTATTGTTGAAAGCTGATTCAATTTAGAAAAGAGCAGCAGGTCTGTTCAAAGTGTTTTCACAGTTACATTCTTAAAGATCACAAACAAGCTGAAACTCTGCACAACATGATTTTGTAATCACCTGCCGGTTGAGGAGTGGATTCTTTATCATTTCCCCCACACAGACATCTCTCCTCACTGTCCTCTGGGGGAGCGCTGCACTGCGGTCCATGTGCTGCTTTCAGTAGATGGAAGCTACATTCATTTTTTAGAACAAATCTAAAGAACAACAATGGACAAATCACATGTATCCGACCACAATATTACTAAAATTACTACAAATACTCTGTGGAACAGCAGGTTATTTAAATAAATAAATAAATAAAATATACACCCGACTGTTGAACATTGTTTACATACACTTACGGCTGAGCATCTTCTTTGTAGCCTGAAGTCATGTTTCAGTGACAAACCCAAATAATTAAATATGTTTAAAATATGAATCATTAGTACTCAACTGCTTTGTGGTTGTGATAAAAGTAACCAACAAGCATGTACATATTTTTTCTTTGCACAACTTACCTTAGATTGGACAACTTTTGCAAGATTGTCTGCAAAAAAGGCGATCCAGCATGAGATGTATTCTGTACCCAAGAACGGGGTGTTGCTCCGCCTCTGACCCTTTCTATGAGAAACTAAGGCTAGAATCTAAAGCTCGATTCTTGGGTATATATTGAAAGGAAATGTGGAGGAATACGGACAGTATTTGGGGTGCATTTTGAGCAGATTCAGATTGTCGATAGAAAGCCTCAATCGGCGTAAAGGGGATGTATATAAAAAAATTATTTATCATGACACATTTATTTTCTCGTGATCTTCACAAAGGCAGATCATTTTACCTTCAAGAATGTTCACTGTGGACAAATTGCAAAACAGCTGTTGAATTGTTTTATCAAAGCTGTAAGAGTTTTATAAAATTGAGAATTCACAAACCAGTCTATATGTAGTGTGTTTTCTTTTTATAGAGACAGACATTTTCCTGGTTTCTTCACACTACAGGCATCAGTACCTTTTTTTTTTGTTCTGTTCAATAATTTTATTGCAATTTTTTATACTTCGGACGAACAATATTTTGGTCACTCTATATCTGCCTGTTTTACTTTATTTCTCCGTTACCTCATTCCAGGAAAGGCTCCAGAAGCCCAACAACCCAACAACCCCACAAGGGATACTGGGGGATAAGATTATGGATAGATGGATGATTTTCTATGTTGTAAATATATTTTACTTGTACATTTTGCAATTGTAAAGCATTAATTATAATCTGTGAAAAGTGCTGTATGGTTTACTTACTTACTCTTTCACGTACCATTGCTGAAAAGGTGAAGCTGCTTTGACTGATTCATTATGTTTCTATGTGCACAAAACGTATATGCAAATTTTAGTTTCAGACTAATAACCAAACCATCCAACTAACCTCAAAGAGCTAAAAGACAATTGTTGTTTTTTTTTAATCTTTACACAACCTGAAAGTCAGACATAAAGTATTATTATGTCATGCTTGTAGCCGTGCAGACATTACTACAGTTATTTCTCAAGCAAATCTAAATCATACAAGCCAAACATATCCTTTAAGCTTAAAAATGGTATGGCAGACCAAACACGCACAATTTACACAGACATATGGGGCAGTGTTTGTTAATAAGCCCTTGCTGAAATGTTGAAGAGATGACAGTCTGTCAAATCTTCCTACACAAGTACAAAAAGCTTGCTGCAAAGATGGAAGAACCACTGTGCATCAATATGTGTGGCCATCATTTAAAAAAGCAAAAACATTATTTTGACTAAAGAAAAAGCATCCAATAAAACTAAATCTGTGCTCCCTGTAGGATATTCATCATGTTCTTTTATGTATACAGTCATTTTGTAAAAACTGAAAACGGCTGACTAAAATGGAATGAAACTAACGTTATTTTTTAAATAAATAGCCTTTGTAACATTTCATCAATCTGGCCTGACATTTTTATAGTTTTTTGTCATGACTCATAGTTTCCTAAGACATTCATTATTCACAAAGTCACAACTTAAATCTCTAACAAAATAAAATGGAGAACAAATAACCATATGCACAAGGAGAACATCCAAACTGCACACATCCCAACCGAGAGTTGAACCAGCGCCTTTTCGCAAGAAGGCCTGGATCCAGGCCCATGCAGCCCCATAGAAAATCAAACCAAAACCAGATTAAAACCATTCATAGCACAAGTATATAACACAATCTCAGACCTATCTGAACAAAATCAAAAAGAAAAAATAATTGGTGTAATAATGGTAGGAATATGCAATACTACATTATCCAACATGCAACAGTTTAAAAAACTTTTTTACAAATCCAATAACCCATATTCAATATTCAAACCTTTGTACCAATATTGCCATTAGTACATATTTAATTGGCCTCCATGTCATTGAATTTAAAGAAATTCCATTTTGGGATTTACAAACATCCAAATTAGAACCAAGCAAATAAGGCAGTATTTCAGATCCAAATACACTAATTTTAATGCTACTTAACACCCGAGAAAATTAATTCAGGTCATTTTGGACTTAAAAACAAGAATCAGAGAATTTAAAGCCAAAAACTGTAGACATTTTTTGTACTTCTAAACCCTCTGCCAGTCAGATCCATCAAATTATGTGGTCCAGTCCCGATTGTAATGTAATGTAATGTTGAAATGTTGTGAAACAGGATTGTCTTGGACATAGATGGAAAATCACAAATGGGTTTTCGCTTTGCTTCAGTATAGCTTGCGGTGCATGCAAGCACCAGGCAGACATCTTTATAACACCACAAACATATATGGGGTGACATATAAGCTTTCAGTGAAGTGTAAAAAAAAAAGTAAAAGAGATGATGAGTTGGAAGGTGTATCATAGTGGCACAAAAGGACTGGTAAGCTGACAGATTCTCACTACAGTAGGATTTGAAATAAATGATTACTTGACTCTAAAACGTAGACGTTAAAAGTAGATCAAAAGATATTTGTAATGACATTTTATCTGTCTTTTGTATTTGGTCTGGTTGACAATGCTTTTATTCATTCAAGTAAATAACAGGATTTATTAAGTTATTTCAGTAAAATGTGAAACAAATTGTATGTAATGTTAAGGTAAATGTATTTTTGGCTTATATACTTTAAGCACATAGAGTCCACAGTCCAGAGCAATAGAGAGTGTGGGAACGAGATGAAGAGAAAACAAGCAGTTTGGAATAAGTGGAGGGAAGTTTCAGGTATGATGTGTGACAAACAGCTGTCAGCAAGATTGAAAGAAAAGGGGAATATGGTGGTGAGACTAGACCATAGAGGGGTTAGGGATATATTGTAGTGGATGACTCACTTGTTGCCACCCCTAAAGGGTGCAGTCAAAAGGAAAACTAAAAGTCCTGCAAAGTATAAACCTATATGTCAATCCACTTTTTGATCTAATCTAAGTTTGTGTGCTTTTCATTGTGGACCTTTGTTGATTGTAAAGTTGATGGAAGTTCCCTTTTTGTCGCTTCTTTGTGGGCATGATCTCATCTGTAAGATAAGTATCCCAGCTGAGGGGCATTCTAAGGGCAGGAAAGATGGAGGAGAGCTATGACTGCTGTACCCATCAGTCTTTGTGAAGATGGTTTGATTGATCAAAGTCAGCTAATTGTTTCAAAGAGCAATTTGGTCAATTTCAACCCTGTTTTCTGGCTTTGGCAACAAATGATAAATGAAGCCATCATGATTCTTAAGGAATTTCTTAGTTTTCCATCACTCTAGAGTCCAGCTGACTTGGATAATTCTTTTCTCACCGAGGGGATCATCTATTCTGTGCAAGAGTAGAACTGTCTTGCCCTTTGCATTTGTCAGAGAGATAAATGTTTGCAACTTTCAGTAAGAGTACAAATTAAAATGCATGTATGCATCCACGGGCTAAGGAAGCCAGAATGAATAAATACTGTATCTTTATGAAGGGATGCACAAGGAACATTTCAAGAAGTGACACTTTCAAGCAGCTACTTAGTTGATAGTGTTGTTGCATTATGACAAACAGGCCAAGTTGGATTTCCCTTTAACAAGGTGTGATATATTTTCTATTTATAGCAGACTGGGTCGCTGTAAGTCTGGATCACTGCTCTTGCTGGCAGTTTTCTGGCATTAATGTTTTCAATTTGGTTGGAGAGCTTATAGTGGATCAAACTGTTGACTGATTTTGCTTTACCTTCAAAGACCTGTCTGTAAAACTCTTCAATTACAGCCCCATTAAAAGTCCTCAGTGTTCACAGTACAGCCACCATAGAAGGAAGCTTTTTGTTTTCTAACCATGACAGGTTGCTGTATTTTTCATACTATAGGGTACACTTCACAGCTTACATTTAAATAATAAAAAAAAGACAATAACAACGGTGTGCCTTATAAATGGATACATTCTAGTTTTTCTTACTAAAATTGAAGCGATTTTGAGAGGTGCACAGCGCTCTGTCAAAATGTCAGTCTTTTTTATACAAGTTGCCTGCAAGGTTTGATGTAATTGTAAATACGGTGATGCAGCTCATGTGTCGGACTGTGTCTTATTTTAATTTTTTGCAAAGTTTAGCTGTGTTTTCATACTGAAATGCAGCTAACGTGTTGCGTGTCAGACTGTATTTTATTTGACATGTTACTAGCAAGGCTGAGAGTTAGCACAGCCACAGTAACGTTAGATGTATCAGTCTGTTTTTTAATGTTACTAACAAGGTTGGGAGTAACAGGTGTTGTGAAAAATCCAAAGTGGCAAACATGTAGCTTGTTGCAAATAAGGACAGTGAATGCAGTTAGTAAAGTCTGACTGACTGACTTATCTCTGACTCTTTTGTCTCGCTCAATCTGCTTTATAATTCAGTGCGCCTTATACATGTCAGAAGTTCAAAAATAGACCATTCACTGACAGTACGCCCCATAGTCGGGAATTACTGTATATAAAACTTTGTAAGTAGATATAGGAAAGTGCTGATTGCAAATACAATGAGGAAAAGTGAATGTCTTAAAAATTGTTAATAACATCTACTTTTTCGTACCCATGGAGAATCTTTATACCTGATTTTCTTTGCGCACACAGGAGGAACTTTCTGTTTTCCTCAAATTAAAATTGCTGTCATTATATTCTACCAAAGTTATCTTAATGTCATTTTGATTATGGCTAAGTAGACTCATTTTCTGTCTCCATGTGTGAGTGTGGGTTTTTTCTTGCTTGGCTTTGATTTTGCTTTCTGGTTGTTTATGGTTTTTCCCCCATTACTCAAATAATAGGTTGTCGCCTCTTTTTTTTTTTTCAAGGGAAAGTACAGTGACATTCCTCAGAGAATGGTTCCTGATTTAGCCCCACTAATCTATGATGTTGCCATGCAGATTTTGTGTTAAACTAAGATAACTGTGAAAGCTTAAAAAGAAAAAATAAAGTTAGTCTTAATTAACTTTAATTAACTTTAAACTCTGAATACAGAGTTTACACTGAGTCATTTCAGATATAGAAAGCCTGCTGTTGTGTAGTAAAATCCAACAGTAAAATGTTCTGCATCACTGTACATGGAGCTGTTTCAGTTTCATCGTTGTGATGTGGCCTCTCCTCTTACTGTTTTGACCTTAGACCATTTTCCTGTCAACCTTCTCTTGTGATGCCCCCCCCCACACACACACACCGCCACCCCACCCTTTGTTGACTGTCTTCTTTTTTCTTTAGTGTTCCTTCCCACCTGGGTGCCATCGCCTAAACAAATATGAAAACCAGAAATAAAGCCTGCCCAAAACAAACAACATTTTTTTTATGTAATTCATTTAAAATAGCACAGGGACAATGAACTTGTTTAAATGCATACTAAATATGTAATAATTATCTGATATCAGGAGTTATCAGTTTTTTCAAGTGACACGCGAGCATATTTTGGTTCCTAAAGTGAAAACATCAGTTTTCCGATAATGACCTATCAAATTAACAGATCTAAGTTTATCTTTAAAAAGTTAATCCTGGGCATGTGCCCATTTCTTTTTTTTCTCCCAGATATTCAGTGTTTGCCTGGTTATTGCGAGGGTTACAGTCTCGCCTCTGGAACGGCCTGCCAGAGAGCCTCAGGGCCGCAGAGACCATAGAGGTTTTTAAGAAGAGGCTCAAGACCCACCTTTTTAATTCAGCTTTTTTATGACTTTTGGAATTATTTAATTTGATCTTTTCCTCTTTTTTATAAAATGTATTTATTAACTTTTATTTGAATAATTTTATAGTTAATTTACACAATTATTGTTTTAATATACTAACCATGTTTTTTTTTTTAATATTATCATTTCTTTAAAATGCTTTTTATTCATTTACTCTTTAACTCCAGTGTTTCCTCACGGGAATCCGCTGTTCTGGGGTCCTCCTGCCTATGGGTGAGCTCGTGCTGCGGTGCTCATTCTCATTGGGGCAGCTGGGGTACCTCCATGTAGTGGGGGCTCTGGTCTGCCCCGTGTTGGGTGGGCACTGCGGTGATGACCTCTGTGGTTGGACTGGACCTTGGAATAAGCGGATCCCCGAAATATCGTTTCTCCACAGCACTACTGAGCCAGACATTTTCATTTGTTCATTTCTTTGTTCAGTTTTCCTGTGGGGGGTGTCATGTATTGTGGGGGCTGGGTGGATGGAGGGAGGAGCTGGGGAGGGAAGGGTGGTTGTAATTGTAATTGTGTTTTTTTTTTAATTATTGTTATATATCTTAATATTATATTTTTATTTTTATTTATTTTTAATGTAAAGCGCCTTGGGTTTTCATAAGAAGGAAAGGCGCTGTACAAATAAATAAAGTTTGAGTTTTAAAAAAACCCACGCTAGGTAAAATTAACAAATTGGGATTACAGATGTCTTTAAGGCTGTAAAACTCCTCACTACACAATATATACAATTTTCTCAGACAAACATGGACATTTTCACACTTTTCTCTCACATCTTTTTAGAAAAGTACACCCATTATTATTGAATTAAAACAAAGATCTGATCACTATCAAAGGATTAATGTAACTCTAGCAAACTTAACACATTCTGTACAGGAGATGCAGCATGGGGGAGATTGATTCCCAAGGTTAACAGCCAGACAGGACACAAGACACAGTGCGTTGAACAAAAAAAGGATGCAAAATTGAACTAAAAAAATTAGCAACACAGTAAGGCCTTGAAAGGCAAACCACAATATTTTCAGGGTCCACTGTATTTCATAGTAGTTTCACATCTACAGATGTGTGAACAAGGAGGAAAGGGAAGTCACATCATCAACATGTGAGCCCCAGAATATCCCAGATATTTGTCATTTCTTTTTTGTGGAGTGTGTTCATTCTGTAAACAAAATAGTTTTAATGTTAACACAAATACTGCTATGATCATCTGTTCCATGTTGTTTCAAAGAAAAGACCAGCAGATGTGTTGAAAGTAACAAGAAGTTTCAACGTTTTTTTAATGTGATATCCATATAAACGGAAAAATATAAAAATCAGATAATGGTCTACCAAGTATACCAGAATGCTCTGTTTATGGCTTTTCCATAGTTCCATAGTTTCTGATTAATCACAGTTATCAGATTTTTGTGGGAATGCGAAATTGTTAACATTTGCTCTGCATCATCATTCAGTCTGAAGTTGACGACTTTGCTTCTAACTACTTCACTATTCCTTTCTTAAATGTTGCTTTCCCACTATGTCTCCCCAACTGCACCTTCAGTGTGCTTCTCTCTCTGTCTTTCTACTGCTCCCATAGTGAAAGTCTAAAATAGCACGATGGATAGTCTAATGCAGTATGCAAAGATTTGCACAGAGCTGGATAGAATGCACAATGCTCCATGAACTCGGACAGCTTTGTTTCAGCTTTTATTATGAAATAAACCATGTGGTTCATGCTGCACAGTGTGTCATGTCTTCACACTGCTTTGTGGATGCCTGTTCAGACACATACTTAAAGGCTGAATAGACAGCAAAAGCTTGCATTTTGTGCTTCATTTGAACGAATTTAAGTAAAGCCACATTGTTTGATTTTTTAAAAAAACATTTAAATACAAATATTTTGCAATTTATTCACAGTCTTCCTTACTTTCCAACAGTTAAATCCATGCATCATTTTCTGTCTCTACTGACTTTCTTGCAACTTCCTTTTAGTCACTTATTTCTGAGACCCCAAAGAACTAAATGTACATAGCATCAGTTTTGTTGCTTTCTTAATGCTTAAAGCCCCTTTAGTTGAGATTATCTTGCTTCTGTCTGACACCATGGATGCCATCAGCCATTCTGAAGGTATTTACCAGAATAATTAAGTGTGCTGTTTGTCTTGATGAGTTGAATCAGTGACATTATTCCAGTTTCACTCTAAACCAAAAGTGACTAACATTATGGTGACCAGCAGCACAGCTTTTGGTCAAAACCATTGACTATGTAAGAACTAGACTGAGTGATCCTACTAATACTACTACTACTACTACTACTACTACCCCCCCCCCCCCATCCCCAAGCGTCAGCCTCAGTCATTACATTTGTCAGAATCACCATTCTAAAAGTATGTGGTATCGAGTCAAATGTTTGAAATGCTTGATTAACAGATTTTCCAAAGCCTGCTTTCAAGTAGTAGGGGTGTGGATTTCCAACAAGCTCCCTCCTGATTGGCAAGAGTGGTTGCCAAAGAAACGTTGACTTAGACCAACTAGGACCAATCACTGCTTACTTACGTCATCTGCTTCCAAAATGGCGATGTCCTTGCTGCAAAAAAATAGGGAATGAATTGACTTCATTTTGTTGAGAGTCAACCATTTTGTATGAATGACATCCAACTCACTTGGTCCAATTCTCTTATTAATTTGTTAATAAATATAAATAAAAACATTTTATTTTATTTTAATTATAATTCATTACATGTTACGGTTATTATACTGTTGAATGATTCCGTTTATTAATGAAATCTTGATGTCGGTTCAGGTTCATTTGCAGTTTTGTAAAATTTTGGGTTTATTCCCCATATATTCTTTTAAACAATGCTTTTGAGGGGTTCCCTTGGATCTCAAGTTATTTTATTTATTTTTTGTAGAAATTCAAATTTTGTGATCTCTTTGCAACAGACAACAGGACATTATTTTTGGAATATAATTTGTGTAATTTATATTATTTAAGAATGGTTAGTGAGCGACAGTATATCTCACCTGTTTAAAGTCACAGCAAACATTTATTTTTTTCTGAGCAAATTTTCAATTCAAGCAAAGACATTTTTTTACATGCAATTTGTTACACGCACAAACTTATATAATATAAAGAGTATATAATCAAGGGTTCTTTGTATTGAGCTGCACGTACACCAATTCATGCTTCAATGCCAGTTAGGAGCTTGTGTGTTTTCTAGAGGCAGTGTTATTGGTTTTGTGTGGATGTTCCACTGGGATTCTTTTGTCTTTGTGCTATGTGTTCTCTCTTCTTTCCACATGTCCTCACTGTATTGTTCAGACTCGTCCCAGACTGGATCACTTCTTATCCTTTTACCCTCCACTTTAGTTGGAACATTCTTCCAAGTCTCCTGGCGTTTGAGTTTCCAGTGAACCTTTTTAGGCCATTAACTGAGGTTGTGAGTGTTGGTCAGTCTCCAGTGCCTTTAGTATGTACACAGTTTGCTTCTGTGCAACATCTTTTTTTTTTGTTCCATTCAGTTGCTCCAATAACACAGCTCCAAACACACATCTTTTTTTTTTTTTCATATGAGTTCCTTTTAACTTTTTCTTCCAGTCCTGTTCTCCACAGGGGATGCTGCTCTTTGTGTCGAAGCGTTCATCCTGTAGCCAAGCATTTTTTTAGAAATGAAACTGCTTTCATCTTAGAGCAGTTGATCCTTTAGTCACTTCAGTTACAGCCTTTGTAAGCATGATTACACCAACTATATTGTTCTCGATTGTCTGTATTAGATCAGTTTCATTTGTGATACATTTGTAAGGTTTGTAATTTGTGCTTAATATCCGTTCTTTAACATGTTTTAACAATAGGATCCATTTATGAACAGTGCCACATAGTAAAATAATTTCTGTTGGGTTTCAGTATCCTCAACTTCCATACTTTATGCATAGTTGTTCATATTTGAATTTTGTCAACTGTAGCACTTTACCATTGTGTTCCAATGGTTTTCTCCTTCTCTGTTAATGAATCCAGTCCTGTAAAATATGATCATTTTGGTTAAAAAGAAGTGAAAATTGCCTTTATAAAAATTCTAAAGGCATATTTTTTCAAAAAGAACTTTTAACTAACTGTCCTTTTTTTTTTTGTTAAATTTATTTTTAGGCCAAAAACAATAATGGAAAATCTCTGCGTATCTTTCAAACTATTGAGTCCGTTTTATTTTAGTACTAAATTTACTGTTCAATTTTGTAAAGTTTTTAGTTTTCTATTCAATACAATACTTCTATTGGCTACATAGGCAGTAGTGTGAATTGTCTTGTTAGGGACCCACACTGGTTTCCTGGGAAACGAACACTGGTTTCTTACGTGCCAGTCTTGCACGCAGCCAACTGAGCCATCCAGTCGTTTTCATCAGTAATATAATGAACACATTCTATAGTAACTTTCTTTGAGTTGATTTTGTTTGAAAAACGACAAGCAAGTGTCAAAGAAAAGCGAGATTTGTGGATTTCATACAAAGATTCTGAGTTTTGTGTTAAAGATCATATCAAATTTTAGCAATCATTTTTTTAAACCTAACCCCAAAAGTTTAACTTAAACGGGGCTCTTGAGCGCGACTAATTTGGTCATGTGGTCATGTGCGACTGGATTTTTCAAAGGTGCACATAAAAAAAAAAAAGAAAAAAAAAGCAATGATTGAACCTGTGCAACCAGCCTTTTTTGTGGGGAAAAAACATCATCTCAACAACGCTGAAAGTCTCATTCCTGCATGTGTGTGCTGATGGAACACACCTCAATTAAGAATTATTGTTTTTTCTTCATTAATATGCATATCTAAGTTGTTTAGTTTGGGTCCGTGCTCATGTACACAGGTGCCCGATCCTGGCGACAGTTTGAGCGAATGAAAAAAGCTGTTACAATCCTTTAACACCGGAGCTTTAGCTCCAGTGTTTACATTCTATCATCTACTGTAACTTTCAAACCAGTAACGCAATTAACGTAATAACGAGCTTTGTGCTGATATGCAGCATTGTGCAGTTGTGAAGTGTTTGCTAAGCCAAGTTTACCGGCAAATACTGCCACGGAGAAAAGCAGCTTTGCGCCGCTGCACTCCCTGTTAGTAATATGTTGCATATCGGTGTAAAGCCGGAAAGAAACGCCGCTTGTCTCTACGTCAGAATCAGTTGGCTCACGGTGATCGTGTAAACGTTAGAAGATTTACAGCAAGTCAAATTGTCAGTTATTTAGGTGTCACTGCAACATTCTTGGTGTTAAAGGGTTAACTATGGTTTACCTGAAGGTTAAATCACATAAACAAATCCATCAACGCAAAACATTAAACAGAACACAAGACATTAAATAAGCAAAACAAAAAATAAAAACAAGTTTTAGAAATCAAAACAAAATTCCACAAGCCAAAACGATCAAAAAAGAACAAAGATAAACAAAATGTTTCAAAAAACAAAAGTAATTTTCAGAAATTAAAATGAAGTGTTAAAGAAATTAAGCAAAGAAAAAACATCACTGATTGGAGGATGACATTTGTCCATCATTTTGACAGACCGTTATTTGGCACGAAGCGCCTTAAACCAAAAACGTGAATGTTACTGCTGACCCAAACATAGCTGCTGTTATCAGAATGTTTGATAACACTTTATAATAACTAACTGTTATAGCTAGTTAACAGGTCATTATTCAACTGTTACTTATTGAGTTATTAATGACTTGTAAAATATCAGATTACAGTTTGTTAAGGTCTTTTAAATGTACCTTATATGTAAATTGTGGCTATTCCTTATTAATTAACTGTTAGTAAATGAGGAACGTTTCTAACTAACCATAATCCCAATCCTAACATTTATAAATCCTTAACAAACTGTTAACTCTTATTTAAAAAGTCATTTATAACTCAGTAACTAACAGTTTAATAATGATTTGTTCAGGTATTTATTATAAAGTGTTACCAAACGTTTTAATTTGGGACACCCCTATAAGGTGATACTGGATTGGCTCTGTACTAATCACAAAACTTTTAAAAGTTTTTTTTTGTTAAATTTCATCTTTGTGAAGCGACGTGCAACTAAAATGGTGAACAGTATCAGTTATCCAGCCTTACAGTTTTGATCCTGATTCCGGCTCAGACAAGGAAAACAAAGACGAATATGGATCTATTTGTTTATGAGTGGATGCATCAGAATGGGGCGGAGACTTGGGTCCACCCATTTCACTTGCTCTTACATATTTTAGCTTTTTCAAACTGTGCATTTTTCTTTGAATAAAGAAATACTCAGAAATGCAGTTTTAATCTTCATTTTCTTAAATGTGTTCTCTATCATGAGAACTATGCTATAAAAACATATTAAAAACACCATTTACCACACATTGGAGTGGCACCAACCTTTTCACGTAATTTATCATTTTTGTGTTTCAAATAAAGGACTTTATGCTTACCAGTTTGTAAGTGAATCATTTTCAAGTCTTAATGCCGATATTTTCAGCAATTAAAAAGTAAAGTGACCATATTTAACTGCTGAGTTTATTGCAGTGTGGTCGAAGAGGTAGGTGCACTAAACTTCTGTGCTGGTGCACCTAAAAAAAAGTTAGGGGCACTAGTGCAACCAGTGCAGCTATTTAGTCTGGAGCCCTGCTTAAAAAATAAATAAATAAATAAAAAAGCTTTTTATACCATGCAAAAGCACAGTTATTCCTGTTACCTGGGTCTAATATTTTCAGTTTTTGTAGCTGTTGGGAGAATTCTCTGCTAGAGGTTTACAGGGTGCATAAAAATTTGAAAGATTTCCAATGATCTTCATGGTGAGTGGTTTGAAAAAACAAAAATGTGAGTGCTGTCATGTGTGCCAATTCCTAATTGCGCTGTCACTTACAGTATACATCAGCCTAAGTGACAGGACTAGTGATGGTAATCTTGTCTGTCTGACATGTCAAGTAAAGAATAACAGAAGCAGATGACTAAAATCCACCAAGCCTGCAACATGCTGAATAAGACCGCATCTCTACAGTTTTTTGTGTCTTTGTAGAAATATGATTGGAGCTGTAAATATTTTTGTGTGGTAAATGTATTGATTGGTCTGTCCTATGTTGCTATGGTAAACTTTTTTCTTTTGCTACTTTAAACTTCTGTAATGGTTGTTGTTTTTGTGGATGCTTGCATCTTATTTCCTGATTTTAAGAAAGAAGACTAAAAACCTCTGAGCCAAAGGCAAAATCCTGAGTAAAGTTTTCCTATAAGAATTCAGGTGCTGCTGTCAGCAGTGTGGATGGAGGTTTGGGTGTGACATTGTGCGACTGTGACCTTCTCAGTGCTCTGAGATTGTGTTGGCACAGCATCACTGAAGAAGATTATCATAGTGGGTGAAAGCCAATTACTTTGTCCATCTCTGCACCCTTGGGGTCGCGTTTGGGTGGGGTGAAAGGCATTACTGAATTCTCTGAGCAACCTCCTGGTGGTCTTTTCGTTTTTTTATGCGGATTTTTGCAGAGTGTTAAGAGCACAGTCAATGGGACCCACCAGTTCCCCAGAATTCTCTTTAGTCCAGATGAGCGTTTACCGCACATAGGAGGAAATGCAGGGAAATCATGTTCTTTAGAGAAGCTTTTATTCTGCTCCGCTTCCCAGTCACTGTCCCTGAATGAGTTCCAAATGAATTCCTCAAAATTAGAAAACACATGAAAACTTCCATTTGCAGCGCATTCTTTTGTAATACTTCATTTTGTTTTCCACAGATTTTCCATAGAAACGGAAATGGTGAAATCACAGCTTCTGCTGTAGAATGTACAAGGACTACAGAGGCAGTCGAATTGTAGGTGAGTCTGAATGCCTTAGAGTGCATAGCTTAAGCCTTAGTCACAACTGCCATTACTGGTAGATACAGGCTGTTTGCAGGGGTAGATGGGCAAACATGTAACAGGCACAACATTTCAAGGTTGTAGACTGCTCGGTGAGCCCGTACATTGAAAATGTTGATGCACATGATGCAGTCGACAGGTCATAGCAAACACTCTTACAACATGCAACGGTAAAATAAGGGTGGAGTGGGCACTAACATATAACCTGCACACCTCGTGTATGGGGCATTTGCACGCAGCTGGTAAGGATCTAATGCTCGCACCTTAATAACAACTAGAATGTGGTGTAAGGGAACTGCACCTTGGCATCTTCTGTATGTCACAAGTGTGTGACACTTGCATTATCCTTACAAATAGTTCTTTTACCACGTGCACTACAATCGCACGTTCAGTTTTCATGACGTCCCTTGAGATAGCTGCCCAAGCCTCAAGGGAACTGCAAGACACTCCATAGGATGCAGCCACTCCTCTCTATGACCCTCCACAGAAGGATGTTTTCTCATTTTTGTACTATAATTTTGCCATTTCTTGTTTTAATTGCTAAAATTTTAGACCACAGTCTGCTGTCTGGATTTTGTTTACTTTTTTCAAGTAACTTATTTAGTGAAGTTTTTCTTCAAAAGATGACACCTGTGCTAAAATGCGGTCACACAAACATTTGCAGATACAATCAACCCCATGTTTTGCATTTTTGTTGATATTTCTGTGATTTCTGACACATTTGACTCGCCCATTAGCTCTTTTTATGCCTTTTGATCAGCCTTTAGTTTGCTGGGATTAAAACAGTGTTTCTTAAGAACATGCAACTATCATTAAACCTCAACATGCTCACAGTAAACTTACCCACTTGACGTCATTACGAATCACTTGCAGTCTTTTTATCAGCTCTCTGTCCTGTCTGGCTGTGACTCTGCTTCCAAATGTGGCGTTTCATGCCACCAAACAAAACAATGAAAGTTCATTGTTCAAGAAAGGTAATCATTTTCACTGAATTGATAATTTGGTTTTACATCATCATCATACTATTTCTTCTGCAGTAAATTACCCATAAGATCACTATGTTTCACTAAGTATCCATAATTATGTTTTTGGAAACAATGGAATCTAAGGAACATCTTGTGATGATTCAAATTAAAAGAAGTAAGACACTTAGAGATTGCTTTGGAGAAAGAGGAGAGAGGGTGAAATGAAAAGCCCCTTTAATGCTGGGCTTTGGCAGATGAGTGTGTCCTTCCCAATTACTCTCTCACAGAGCAATATGCAGGTCAGTCAGGTGATAATGAATGCTCTGTCTGAGACTCTGCCTCTCTTCCTCCCTCCCTGCAGCCTTTCTGGTTCTCTCGCTCAATTATATCCTTTTTCTCTCTTCAAACTTGTACTCTTTAGACTTTTCTGCCATGTCTTAGTGTATTTGACTTCCACAGGTTTAATTATCAAGCAATCTCTGATTTGTCTGTTTGGGGAACATTTTAAAATCAAAGTGTCTCAAAAGGTCAGTTTGTGGGAAAATGAAGAATTTGGTTTTGTATTTTTGAATTAAAAGCGGCTGATCTCTGTCTCCTGTTTTCTGACACTAAAATCCATTTTATCTGGTAAAAATGGTTTAACAAAAGTGTTTTTTGTTGGTGATTGATCATTTGTTTTTTTTTTGCATTAGCTATGCTTAAAGAACTAAAAGAATTGATCATATTTACAGTCCAATCACAGTCGCAGCTTTGAGGTTCAGATCTGGTTTCTTTTATCATTTTTATAACCAGTTATAAACTTGTTTTTACAGTCTTGTGAACAACTGAGTCAATAATGTATTCAGTCAAACACTAAAATTGTAATTATTACTGTCTTCTTCGTCACACTTTTTTGCAAACTAAGATGACACATCAAACTTTTTAGGAGCCTTCACATATAAATTTTCCACTTTTTACGTTGTCTGGTCTCCCTTCTTCTTCTTTTCCTCTGTGAGTCAGTATGTGTGCTGTCTGAATGAAATAAATAAATACTCCCACACAAGAGCTGATCCTGATTGTTCCTGTGAAAGAGTTGGCTGGAGGAGCCATTTTTTTGTGAACCACACATCACTACAAAACAACCAACCAACCAGATGAAGATTTGGAGGTTATCGTCATAACAATGCCTATAAAGAGTATGCAGTGACGCAATCAAAATCACATGACTTTGTTTATCTGAAGCCATTGGCTGGTAGCTGTAGCTTGGTCTTACTGCTCCACCACTAGACTTAAAATTATATAGTGATCTAATCTTACTTCACCTAAAAAGCAAAGTTGGGAATCGTTAGATCCAAATGCTTAATTTAGCTGGAAGTCGGAAGCCGGAAGTCAACATTCATATTGTAATAAATTATATATTACAGAATTAAATATGTAATCAAAGCAGCCTGTGATGACACTTCCATACCCTCTATATTTTTGTGTTTTTAGTTTAAAACAGTCAGACTCCAGGCTTTGAGGGCCGGTATCCTGCTGGTTTTTCAGAAACCCAGCCTCATCTGCTACTGATTACCTGGTATAAGTGTGTTTTGCTTAGAAAAGCTACAATGGGAGGTTATTTTAAAAAAACACGTATGCCGCTGACTCTTAAGGTCTGAAGTTGGGCACTTGTGGTATATATAGAGTTTAAGAAGGAAAGGATTGCAAAATTTAAAAAATATGCTTCAGTGATCACATTAGAATGGAGCAACGAAACTCTTTCAAGCCATTTAGTCATTTTTGCCAGTCGAACTTTTCTTTTCTTTTTTTTTTTTAACAACTTAAATAGAAATAAAAGGTTTGAGGTATATTTCAAGAGCGAATGAAATACAGTCATAGACAGAGCTGACTGACAGTTTGATGATTTAAACAAAACATTTAACTAACAAGTAATGTTTAATGTTTTAAATGATCTGAAAACAAAGAACTGTTATAAAAAACAAAAATACATTAAAATACTAATAACACATAAATGAACAACTTAGCAACAAGAAGCTGATTGCTGCTGCTGAGTATCACCTACAAGGATCTGCATCATCTTCATGCTTTGCCTATTTACTTCCCCCTTTTTAGGAGTAGCCATTGCTAATAATTCTCCTTCATCCAACCCTACCCTCTGCATCCTCTTCACTTACAACAATTACTTTCATGTCAACCACTTTTATGTCGTTACAAAAACACTTCACAGAACTGGTGAAACAAACTGAACAAAAGTGGAACTCTCATTAATTCATTTAAAAATTATTGCATGAAAAACTTGTTAAAATCTGTTAAAATCATTTAAAGGAAAATTGACTTATAAATGTAATAAATATATGTATTTTATTTTATTGTATAGTAAATAATCTTTTTCTTCCTTTATACCTAGTCTTGGTCTTGGGCAAATATAGGCAACTCCAGGTCTCAATGATTTCCAGATATCCAAGCCCTACTCATGACTGATTAGCTGGTTCAGGTTTGTCCACTCATTTTTTCTTTTTGTTTCAAGTCAAAAAACATGTTGATTTTTGGAATAAAAGTCAATGATCAACAAACAACTACATTTCTTTTTTTTTTTTAAATGGATCAACCTATTGGAAATATGAAATAAATTAATTAAATGGAATACAACTGAGGCTATTTTGCTCCTCATGTAATGTGTAATGATTCTTTATTCCAACTAGAGAGAGATTTACTTCTTAAATCTTCAAATACCTCTAATACTACCATTAATGACTAAAAAATACTTTGAACTGAAATAGTTGTCTTAGTGTTGTTTTGTAATTTTATGAATAAAGTATCTGGTTGTAAATTCAGAACAAAAAATGTTTTTTTGATTTTGATTTATGGGGAAAAAACTGTAGGGTCTGCATTAAAAGTAAGAGCTTTCCAACTTTTTCTGTCGGAATCAAACAAAATTTCCTTTAGCTCCACATGATAGGCTGTTATTATATTCTTGAAAGGTTTTACACATTTAATTCATACAAAATGTGACTTACCTGCTATGGAAAATTGTACTTTTGAACAGTAAAAAAACACAAATTTAAATGTATTCTGCTCAAGGAAGTTTCAGTTATAAGGAGTTGAGTGGATCTGTCTGTGAGGGATAGTAGGACAACAAGCTGTTCTAACAGTCTCCTGGCAGTGCACAGGGGTCAAGAGCTGTGTCAATATTAATGCAAAGAGGGAATCCTCCAGGCAAAGTTTAGGCCTTCCTCTGGGATTTCACCCCATCTAGCTTCCAGTATACACTGCTGAACATACACAGATACTCACACCTGCTCTTCTTTCTTGTCATTTATGGAATTGAAAACAGTGGCAGACTTTGGTCTTCATCCCAAAAAACGGTTCAACTTACTTGTTAAGTTAACTTGTCAAAGCGCCAAAACTCATTAATTTCCTCCAAACTGGACTTCTCCAACATAGGAACTTGGAAACTGAGAAGCTCCCGTAATGAGATGGAACTTAAAAGGGTGAAGAACCTAAAAACCCTTCCTGTCCAAATAATCATCTCTTATCCATTAGCCAGACTATATAAGTATAAGGTGAGTGGGAGGAAGAGAAGGAAAAGAGGCTGGTCATTAGCGAAGGACAGGATGAGGCAGATATAAAAAAAACTGAAAGGATGTTGTTTACACCCAGGACACATATCTGTACTGACTGTCTAATTCTTTGCACTCTGAAGCTGGCTGAATTGCATTTTTCATTCAAGTCAGGACTGAACCATCAGTCATTGATTCTAAAATGGAGCAACTGCAAATACCACCACAATCTTCTCAAAGGTGTCGGCTTTTTCTGCTGAGCGGAGCCTTTTTAAATATCAGCTGTACCTCTCCAAAGTCCTCATGAGGGCACCTACAGTACCTGAACTCTGTTGTTTCACTGGTAAGTTTATATTGATACAGAACAGTGAAGACTTTGCAAGTGACAGTAGGATTTGATTAAAGGAAAACAAACTGTGTCAACATGTTGTTGATCGACAGTCACAAGTACTGAGCGAAAAAGGGAATATGGTGTTTCGAAATTCTCAGAGAGATGAAAAGCTTAATGAAAGAAACTGAAACTTTCAATAGCTGTTAATGTGTTGACGCTCTTATTAACTGTGTTTGAACTGCAGCATGAATCTGGACCTTGTAGTACCTACATGCCCTTGGAGAACCAACAAAGCAGAACATTCTGTCTGTTCCTGTTGCGTGACATAAAACAGACACAAAAGATAACAACAACATGACTGAATATTTCATATTTGCACACAAAACTCATAGAACATAGGAAGTTCAGAAAAGGCTCTCCTACTACAAATACACAGCAACTGCACAACTGGGTGGTGATGTATTGGTTAGCCCTCTGGCCTCACAGCTAGAAGGCCCTGATTCAAACCCTTTCAAAATTATTAGTCACATGTATGCATTATAATGGCTATGTTTTTTGATTGGCAGATGTCTGGGCAACAAAACTGTGCCTGTACTTTGTTCTACCCGGTTGTCCATTTTTGAAACATTATTGATTTGGATGGTATAAATGACAGTCAATATGGTCAACCTATTTCAGGCTATAATTTTGGCATACAAAAGCTTATTGTTGATGTCCGATATTGCTAGTCTTCTTTATAACCGTCTTTAGTCAAGAACATACATTAAAAGACTCAAGCTTTCAGTCGTAAAAACAAAATTGTCAGGATTTTTTCCCCTTCTTTTAATTGCAACCTTAGAGGAGAAAGAACAAAAACATCCCTCATCTTCCAGAGTAAGAACAGGCTTTAAGTGTCCTTATGCACCTCTAGCCGCTCAAGACTTGCCTAAAGATTACAACCCAAATCTAATTAAACCAATATTTTACATTCAATTGTGACATTTAATTTGACTAATGATGGCCTGAAATGACCTAACAAATTCATATAACTCTGTAAAAGTAAACAAAAACTTGTTTTTATCTGCTGAGGCACATCCTTAAAATAATCATCTTTCTATGTTCTGCTACACAAAAGAAAAAAAATCAAATGAGTGTCATCATTTAAAAAAAAACAATAAAACTTCAAAAACAAACATTGGGAAAACACAATTGCCTTTGGCCACTAACGTGGAATATGAGCTTGCACTGGCCGTTACTCATTACTATGGCTGACAAGGGTAATTGAATTCTGCCTGGGAAAACATTCATTTCAGTTATGATGAGCTCTCTTGTGAAATTGTGGGCAGCCTCAGTTGTGATTCGGATGTTTGCATATTTTTATGACCCTAAAATATGGAGGATAAATTAGAAACTCATGGCTGAAGTTGTTGTGTTTATGTTTTCTGATTATCTATTACATTTACAGAGTTGTTTTTCTCTCTGTTGAATGTATCAAATACTTTTGTCAAAGATCAAACACTGGACAGGCTCCAATTATTTTGTCTCAATTCTTTTTCTAAATTTATGCCCAGTTTGCACAATATAGTGTTGCGTAACTCCAAAGAATTTAGTTTAGTGATTTTAAGTTTAGGAAAGTCATCTTTATGTGTCAAGTGATATTTTGAAGTTTTTCTTATGAAAAGTTGGGGAGAACTCTTGAGACAAAAACCCTGCATATGAAAACAAATGGGAGTCGTCGGAGAAGATTCTCCTCTAAAACTGTTTTTCTGTTGCCTGCTGTTCAGGTTCTTGTTAAATTGTACCTGCAGGGGGAAGCTGTCAGATGGTATAATATTTTATCATGCAATTTTTTTTTTTTTGTTGTTGAGCTGTATTTTGGCAGGAGTGTGGGTATTATTGTTGTATGTATGTTCTAATCAAAAAAGTGTTGAGTTTTCACTTGCAGGAAATACTGATGGATACTGATAAGACACTGCTGTTTTCAAAAGAGAAAAATTATGCTTCTTTTTGATGAGATCACAACTCCTCAGAGACTGTCAAGCAACATTTAATGATGATGGATTATAGAAAGACCCCTTACCTTTATGTGGGGAGACAAAAACTAACAGTTGAGAAAGATTTTGAAATGAGAGGAATTGCATTCTGGACTTTGTTTCATTTGGCATGAATAAACAACCCCAACTTCTTCTGTATCTAGACATGTACCCACAGGACGGATAATTGGCTTTCCAAATGCGGAAAATATGCCTGTAAAGGGACTGGTATTTTGACTAAAGTTGGCATCCCACACCTCAGCAATTTTCCAAAAGTTTGATCGGATAGGACAAACTAAATTGCGAGTTTTGTTGAGTCCATCCAGTTGGTCCACAAACATGCCTATTTAAAAAAAAAAAAGCCCCTGACCATGCTCAAATGGGAACTCTTGAATAAATCAAAACAAAATGTAAATGTAACGCTTTCCAAATGGGAAATATCTGCTGGTTCCAGGAAGACAAAATCACATAGACTTCTATTGATAAGTTAACAGCTTTTATTCAGTTATTGTATCTGCCAGAATAACCATTCTTGCCCTGGTACTTTTTTTTAAACATATTTTTGATAATCTTGTTTTTCTGATATTTTTTCGTAGTGCAAGCTATTCAAGTTATAAACTGTCCAATCAGATGCCTCAATAAAAGCATGTGGTCTCGAACATTTGAAATGTTTGACTGACAGGTTATTTCGAGCCTGCTTTCAAGTGGTAGGGGTGTGGTCTTCCAACAAGCTCACTCCTGATAGGTGAGAGTGGTTACCTTAGGAACAATAAGTCAGACCAACTGGGACCAATCACTGCTTTCTGACAATTGTTCCAACATTCTAAATTTGTACTGCAAAATAATTGGTGACCGTTTTAATTCGGTTGAAGTCTGAAGTAAGCCATTTTCTTTGGTGATGTCACATTCACTAGCTCTAGTTTTCTTATACAGTTAATGGTTACCTCCCACCCCGTTTCTGACATCAAATCAGCAAATATCAAATATTAATATGAATAAAAATGGACACATCTGCTGACATGTCACCTCTTGATGGCTTAGATATTTTTTGGCTTCAACTAAAAATGATCCACAAGTTTGCAATGTTCATGCTGCTCATACTGCAGTAGAAATGTTCTGTTTTTAGACGTTTATTGAGTGAATTACACCTAAAAAGAGAACTTCGAGATTAACGGAAGTAACAGTCAGTTTTGAACTGACGTGTATCTTTCCCAATTTTTTTTCCATGATAAAGGATCTGGCTGACGGCTGTAGTGATACATTAGATTGCATTCTCCTTGGTGTTTTCATGTCTCCGCACAGCTTTTGCCTAATTACAGAAGCATAATAGTTGTTTGCTTTTTTTGCTTTGCTTGTGTAATTAATCTTTTGACTGAGTGTTGATCAAACCAGGACAGTTATCAAGCCTTGTTCATTTACAACTAATAAATTGTTCACAGCTTGAGAACAACATTTTCAAACACAGTTTACTGGAATACTGAGGAATTTAGACTAAAATGCATGGGAGATGAAAACTGAAGGCTGCGTTTTAACTCCCACTCCGATTATCTTTTGATCTATTTTGAAAGCCAGTGGTCTTTTGTTTATGATTATGCCATTTTTATCCAAATTCATAAAACCTGTCGTTTTCTAGGACATTGTTTTTGCAGAGCAACAGTTCATTAGAAATTTGTCCGAGTTGTGGGCGGGGCCATTGACTAAAAAAGAGAACTGGTCTGAGTGACTCCACCCCTTCGCGTTCCAAGTAGGAAGTACCTGTTGGTTCCAAGAAGCCTAAATCCTTAGACATCTATTGAGAAATGAAAAGCTATTACTCAGTCCTTCTATTTGTCAGAATAACCATTCTTTTCATTTTTTAAGATGTTCTTGATAATCTTAATTTTCTTTTTCTGAAGATATTCAAGCTATCAAGTAACCAATCAGATGCTTAAAAAAAATATATGTCTGCTGGCCCCAACCTGGAATGTTTGAAATGTTTGATTTGACAGATTCTCTCAATCCCGGTAAGGTTGTGAACCTTGGACAAAGAAAACAAAAACGTACATTGAGCTAGTTGTCTACAAGTGGATGCATCAAGGTACATACACATTGGATGCATCAACTCGTGTTTAAGCAACCATTTTTAAGAAAAAAGAAAAAGTCTATGTAAATGCAAGTAAACCCTCCTTTTAGGCATCCACATTCAGAACTTTCATGTTCACGCGTAGCTTCGCAAGTTTTTAAGTCTGGTCTCGAGCTCGAAGTACAAAGCGGGCATTCAGAGATCGAGCGCTGGAAGTGCAACCAGTTGAACTTTTGACTGTTAAATTGCAGAACTGCTAAACTTTGACCGATCAGGGACTCAGATTTGGTAGTGACGTGTGTATGGCGTCTTTTTCAAAGCACGGAAGTGTCAACTGTTGTAAACATGATCAAGAAGGAGTAATTAATTACAGTTTGTGCCCCGCAACAACTGTATCCTCCCCCAAGTCTTTCGTATATTGGAATAGAGCTGTGAAAGAAAAAGCCAGGAGCAAGATTTGCGGGATTTGCACCACTTTGACTTTTTGCAACCCTCTACCAATCGTAGGTGGTGGACCATCACTAGTAAATAATAAACAAAACAAAAAGAAAAGAAGAAGCCCCTTGCTGCTTGTCCAGTGTGTGAATACACGCTCATGAAACCGCATTCTTGAACGTGCAACACATACCCCTAGAAGTGGACCAGGGAGCTTTCGTCACAAATAAACTCTTTTGTTTTTGTCTGCTACAGCAATGAAATACTCAGAAGTGCAATTTTGAGCGTAATTTTCTTCACGTATGTTCTGTCATGAGAACAATGGCACAAAACATGTTAAAAACACCCTGTCATCGGAGTGACTGTAGGTTAATTCAGCAGGTGTAAGATAATTTGCACATACCATTTGTTGTTTGAAGTTTGTGTCGTACTGCATACAACCTTTCCTATCAAACTGTTGGATTACAGAGTAGCAAGCACGCAAAAGTTTTTGTGCAGGTCACCTGCCCTTGTTTTGTTGTTGTTGTTATTCTCTATAATTTAACACAGCATCCGACAGACACGGCTGCTGCGCGCGGAACGTGACATGAATGCGCGCGCGCGCGCTGACAGGCTCGAGCTCTCCTTGAAAGCGGCATCATCTCTCAACAGTCGGCGCGTTTGAAGTGTCTGGGAGTTAGGTGGAGTGTCTGCGGGTGGGGTGGGGTGGTCTGCAGCTCCCGCAGACGGCCGTCTCCTTCTCAGCAGCTCGCTTGTGTTGGGTGTCCGCTGGGCTTCGTCGAGAGGGCGGGCTCGCTGCCGCATCTAAAAAAGGTCCCGCTTCCCTCAGGCGGCTCTCATTGCGGTCCAGCGTGCCGCGCGGAGCGAACTGACAGCGAACCCGCTTCGAACACGGATTTTTTTTTTTTTTTTATTCTTATCTATTTATATATATTTTGAAAAAAACAAATTCAACCGCTTACGGTTCGTCCTCCAGCGCAGGATCGACGGGGATCGCGGCTCGCCTTCAGAGGACAATGTTTCTGTTGCAGTACACAGGTACACCCTTCAAGTTTGCTCCGTTTGCTCGATGTTCCGACCCGCGCAGACCCGGGGAATGCTTTTCCTTGCCTCGTGCGTAGTTGACGCCGCTGCAGGATCCAGCGCGTGCTCCCGCTTCATTTTTACCCCTCACCCGTTTCCTTTGCTTCTTTTTCTGTGTGCTGTGTTTTCCAGCTGTTGAAGCTGCATCGTTTCGTGTGAAATACTTGTGTGTTTTTACATGTTAGAAGAAGCAGATGCGTGTTGGAAATGAGCGTTTGGGTGGCACGATCTGACAGCCTGACGCTGCTGGCAGAAGTTTTCCGATCAGACGCACTTCAACATAATCTGGCATGCATTTTTCCATTAGTCAGGTTCGGATGGACCGCATTTGTCCGTCATAATCTCCGGTGGATGGGCCTGTTTTATTCTTTTCTTTAAAAAAACATACTGCTTCTCTTGGCTGCAACAATTAGGAATTTAGTGTCACTTATTCCCAATCTCAAGAAGTGACTCAGAATTGGGGCATCTTTGAACTCAAAGGATCCAATTATGCTGCAATTAAACCAGATGTTTAAGATCTGACGTTAATGTTCGCATTCTGCTTTATTCTGGCTCTTCTCCACAGCTCATTCTCTTTATGGTAAATTCAAATAAGATGTCCCATAAACGTTTAGGCTAAATGAAATGTTTTTAAGCTGGTGAGGGCATCAATTTATTAGAAATGCATGATTTTCTTTTCTTTTTATTTATTTTTTCATGGCAGGGAGTTTTACCTTTAACCTGCTAGATTATTTTGGAGATCAAGTGATCATCTCATCTATGTGAAGCAGAGCATGAATCTGAAATGTTCAATCCCTTCTGAGCTTATATTCCACATTGATTTTTTTTTTATTAAAAAAATGTTTTAAAGTGACATTTAGTGTGCAGCACCACCTCTTCACTGACCGCTGCTCTTGTGTTCGTATAGAAATTCAGGGAATCAGAGCCCATCTCTTTGCATCCGCTGGATTTGAATCAAATTGAAAGAGCGTAGGTCGAGTGCCTCCCCATGACCACTGGGAGTGAAAGGTTCCATCAGCGCCGGTGACAGTAATACACCTCCTCTCTGCTGCAGTCCTCTCTGATCAACCGGCAGAGCATCCTCAGATCCTTTTGCGATGTCGGGAGGAGGGAGGAGAGTGTTGCTTAGATCTGTCAGGGACTGATTTAAAGGTTGCACGTAGAATGCTTGGAAAAGGAGCTTAAATATTTTTAGCTGTCGCCAGTGCTTGGTGATAACATCAGCTTTTGGGAACTCTCGGTTGCATGGTCATTCAAGGGTATAAACATACTTCTTACTGATGAGACAAAAAAGTGACACTGTTTTGATTTATTTTTTTTCACAAAACCATAATAAGTGAATGCATCTTCTATGAAATGGTAGTTGTGCTGAGAGGCATACAATCTTAGAAATGATAATTTATTACTTGTTAGTTATCCCTGACCTGGAAATCTAAATATACCCTCTGAATCCAGACCAGATAATTTATTCATTTTCAAGTAACAAAGAGAAGCTATTTACCGACTCTGCCAGCCAATCAGTATTCTGCTCCGTTGGTGTAACCTGAGTGCTCAAAGCTGAGCTGACAGACTGCTGGCAAGTTCTTTAGCTTACTGATGAGGCAGGTTTTGAACTTCAAAGGTTCTGTTCAGGTTGTCTGTTAGTTAAAGTAAAGCCAAACAAGGCGGCCCTGCTCCCACTAATACATCTGAGATATGGCTTGTTCTGATGAATGCTGCTGAAGATGGAGACGCAGAGGGGGGGTAAGAGCGAGGGACAAGTGCAGCACTGTCAGACCATATCGATTAAGATTATACGGTCTGTTTTTCTTTTTTTTATATCTTTCCTGAAACTATATTCTGCAAATAAAAGCGTCGGCAGGTAAAGTGGTTTAGGATGTTCTAAAGTCTTTACAAAGACCAGTCAGACAGTGAAATGATATAACGGAGAGGAGACGTCTCATTTATCTCCTTGGATTTAAATTTATCATACTTTTATTTCTGCGTTTTCTGAAGACATCCTCATCAACTAATTTATTCCAAAGAATGACAACACAATTTCTTTACGCAACACTCATAATTTGACATGTTTAGAGAGTCATCCCTCAACTAGAGTTGGTGGTGATTGCCTTGATTTTGCATCACTATCACAAGAACTTCTATGTTTAGACCTTTGCTTCAGGATTTCAAAGTGCTACAAATATTGCTGTTTAAATTTTCTTATCCAAAATTACTAATTTATTCTAAAAAACACCCACAACTCCAAACGGATGTTTTTGTGTTTAAAGTCCCAGTCCGGTCACCTTTTCATCTATTATGAAAGCATTCCTAGTAGTCTTTTAATTATGATTATGCTGTTTCTAGCCAAGAAAAAAAAAGTGTTGCTTTCTAGGACATAGTTTCTGCAGAACAGCAGTAGTTCATTAGAAATTTACCTCTGAGTTAACACAGGACCATTGGTTCATAGTAAGCCAGCCCCCACTTCCCATTATCCATCTATTTAAACGCTCTCTCACTAGTTTACAGCCGCACACAACCTCAACCTAACATTACTGGCGCAACAAAAATGGCGAAAAATATCGGAGATATCTAGCTGGACAGTTTTGAGCCAGATACCAGGTCAGATGAGAAAACCAAAGAAGTACAAGTGGATGTATTAGAATGGAGCAAAGGAGGGTGTTTGTGGCTTGCCATAGTAGCTTCTATGTCACACATAGATCACACAGAATTTTTGTAATAACATTTTTTGTCTGCTCCTGATTCACAGTGATTGTGATGAAGAAATGCTCAGAAATACAATCAGAACAACGGCACAAGAACGTTAAAAACACCAAAAATACAGTTTTCATCGGAGTGGGTGTTCATCAATGATTTTGCTCACAAAAGTGTTGAATTATTATTTTTTTAAATTGTCCTAAAGTTTTCTATGGTTCATTTAATGTGGATCTACGCACGAAACAAAGAGATAAAGAGATGCAATGACCTTTTACTAATCTGTCACAGCTCATCATCAATTCTTTCACACCCTTTAGTGGTCTAAATTTAAGTGTCTATTTACCCCACAGTTATAAACAGTTGTTATTACAGCTAAATTCCAGTTTTTGGGAATGTCAGATGCAGATTATTTCAGAATGTTAGCTTCCAAAACTTTGGAGACTATATTTTCTTTTTTTTCTAAAGATGTTGCACAGCCTTTAGCACGTCACTCTCCCTCATATGGCGCAGTTATGCACCATCTGCTGGGTTGATGTTTTGATCTGTAGGGCTGACAACTTAAACGCTCATTACTAGCCTGAAATCCCTCAGCTGGATCTAGGGCCATGGTTGTCACTTTCTGTTTAATGGCCATTTGTATTTTCAATGGGAAATCCAATTTGACTTTGTTTAAGTGTTCTGCTTGGAGTTGCTGGGACTTTGTTAAAGGGAGGCTGGAATCTGTTAAGGCTAAATGATTGTATGTTGGCTCGTGTGGAAGAGTCCTGTGAGGATCAGCGGTGTTGGCAGCAGTAGAAGTAGAACCTGTAATGTTGTATTCAGCCTCTAAGAGAGCTTGGCAGCCTGAAGGCAATCGACTCTGAGGCTGCAACTAGATCACTAAGAGAGCTTTCCTTTTCTAATCACTTTCATGATATTCCGCCTTGGAGAGAGCCTTGAAACTGGAGCTAACTACTTTGCAAAGTTCTACATAAAAGATAAAGAATGCAGCCCCGTGTTATTTCTGCTTTACATTTTGTGTTTGTCACAAAGACGCATGAGGCAGGATTGTGGCTGTAGTGCTGCTGTATCAAACTCATTTGACAGTCTCTTTGAGCCCTGGAGAAAACAGAGACAGATTGAAGAAGCTGGATTACGCTCATCACCTACGCCTTCCTCTGAAAGTTTTCCCTCCTGTCAGAAGAAGATAATGAACACCTCAACCGTCCACATTCCTATCAACTCTGTATGGAAAACAAACTCCACAGGCAGAAATACAGTGTTTGGCAGAGTCACAGATCTCACCATGCTGCCTAAAATAACAGTTCTCAGTTAATAGTTATTGATAATCGCCTCATATTTGTCACAAACACAATAACAGACTCTGTTATAAATTTAACTCACTGCATTTTATCTATTTTAACTGGTATATATGTCACTTCTGTTGATCACTGTCAAGCTGTCTTGAGAATATCATACAGTATTTCCTCACTTTTTTCAGTCTTGCGGTTTTGTGGATTTCTTTAGTGAAATTATACAATTTTTTAAGCACATTGTGTTCTGTATTCTGATTGTCTGTTGACCATTGTCAAACAATCTCCTCCATGGCTTGTCTCTTGTTTAGTAGAGTATTCACCAGGGATGGACAACTCCAGGCAGAGGGCCGGTGTGTGTACATGATTTCCAGATATCCAAGCCCTACTCATGACTGATTACCTGGTTCAGGTGTGTCCAGCCAATTAGAACATGCCAGAGCAGGGTATGTTAGAAAACATGCAGGAATGCGTCAGTCCAGGCCTGGAGTTGCCTATCCCTGGTAAACACAGAGCTTGCCAAACTGATCTAAATTTTCAATTGCGATCAGATCTTTGTTTTCATTCTATTGATGTGGACAGATTTTTCCACAAAGGTTTGAGTTTAAACAAGAAAAAAAATGTTGATGCCTGTCTGAGAAAAGTCCATTAAGTGTATAATGAGGGTTTTATAGCTTTAAAACATCTATATTTGAAAAAATTAAAGCTGTCTACTTCATGAATGTTGTCTATAGGGGATTGTTTTTAGAACAGAACTCCTGCAATAAAGTTGGTATCACTGGATATATATATATATATATATATATATATATATATATGTTTGTATGACAAATGTCCTTAGTGATTCAGTAATACAGATTCCTGAAGTAAAAGGGTCTTGATTTTGAAGATCTAAGTTAATTATTGATCTTGGATTTGGGTTTGATGGATGAGAATTTCTTTGACATTTTTTTTAGGGTTGTTCAAACAGTACATCGTTCTTTTTCTTGGTGGAAATATTTGGCGTCACCCATTCTTAACAATGTAAATACTGAATCAAAAACTTTGCAAAATGCACACATACACATGTTGACAATAGCTTCCTAGTTGGCACAGGTAAAACTGTCACTACAATGTTCAGGGTATCTTAGTGTCTCACTGCAATGGTGGTTAGAATATACAACAGGGCAGCTCTAGTTAAAACCAGAAAGAAATTGAGAAGATCGCATTTATTTGATCCAGAAGTTAGCTGGTTGGTAATTGAGAGCATGATTGGACACATGTATTTGACGGTGTCACTATCCACTGGGATTTGGGGTTTATTATGGTGTTTAGTTTAGATTTTGTGCATTTTTGGAGGTCCCTCTTTTAAATTCTGCAGTTCCACTTGTGGCTAACTAAAATGAATTATAAGAAGTTTCATGACATTTATTAGCCCTCTGCTGATATATTGTATTTCTAGCTAAGCTATTTAGGACCTGACCCTTTTGGTCAAACCTGTTCTGTACACACACTGATGTGTGGAACATATCACTCTATAGCTGTGGACTTGCTTCAGTGATTTGGACCAGAAAAAGGGGGTGTCCAGAGATTTTCTTGTCTGGAAAGCAGCCATCACTCTAGTGTAATAGAGACTGGGAGAACAGATTTATATGGCTCTTACTTTAGGAGGAAGGAATGGCTTAAGGGGGAGAGGAGCTTGAAAACAAAATGGTGCCAAAATAGATGAACAGAATGTAACCAAGAATGCATTATTAATATAGT
The DNA here is from genome assembly GCA_036245035.1 of Adrianichthys oophorus. NCBI lineage: Eukaryota > Metazoa > Chordata > Actinopteri > Beloniformes > Adrianichthyidae > Adrianichthys > Adrianichthys oophorus. The sequence continues at coordinate 2,644,829 of BSAI01000162.1, forward strand.
AGCAGAGGTGCTTTGTGTTCTGTCTTATGGGAGCATTTTTCTTCTCAGTAGAAGTCTTAAGGAATACAGTGTTTGCTTTCATGGGCTTGCTGGTAGAGTAGTTCTGCAAGGCTGTAAACATCATATTCCAAATCCTGTTTACACAATAATTTGGTGGCCTGTTGAAATGTGGTTGCAAGCCCACATTATACACAGGAATCTTTCCATTTTGCAAAGCACAGTATTCATGCAGTGAGTTTTTCTTCCCATATTTGCATCAGCAAACTCAAATTCACAAATCCCCACTGTGCAGGTCCCTTTCACAAGAGGGAGAAAAAAAATGGGTCTGAAATGTCACCACACGAGTTCTGAAAGGTCTGGTGTCTGAGCTCAAAACGAACCCTGTACTCACTAGCCCCAACCGGAGAAATGCAAGTTTTTTTTTCTGCTCTCAGCATATTTTACTTGGGAATATGAGGCATGAAGCCCTTTTCCCCCCAACTCTCTGAGGAGTGGGAGGTCAGTATTTAGTGAAGGATGATACAACACTTTCACTAAAGAATGAACTGTAGTTTCTGTGACTTTTTTCAATCATAGCTTTGTCTATTTTGAACCAGTGGAATGTAACTTGAGATCAGCAATTAAGTGAAGTGAACATCCCCCAATTTGACTCACAGAGTTTAACGGAGCAAATGTAAAAGTCTCAAGCTCCCAAGTTTATGGATTTATCTTTGTGTCTCCAGAACAATGATGATTCCATTTTATTAAATACCATAATTTTAGGCTTGTGTTATGGTGATATCTAGCATTTGAATGCAGTTCAATTTTTTAGTCTCTGATTTTCATAACTGGTGGATATTTTGTACTTTTTGTGCTTTCAAAAGAAAATGACCAAGTCAAAGCAGTGACATGCGACTCGAGACCTTTTTGATTCTGTTGTTTTTCTCTTTTGATTCAGTCTTCAAGGACAAATTCCTGACCCTGATCTATTCCGCACCCAGCAGTCCTGATAAAAGGGAATTTTCTCCTATCTGTTTCTTCAGGATACAACTAATGTTATTTTCTTAGAAAAGCGAGAACGCTTTCTCTATATTTATCAATTCTCAATAATAGCTGGCAAATATTTTTTTTGTCCAATAAAAGCAAACTTTACTCCACTGTGTTGCTTAACATTAAGTCATTTTTTGAACCATCTACTCTGCTTGCTGGGTGCCATTCACAGGGAGACAGTTGCCTTAAGACCAGATGCTTCAAACTGCTGACTTAACAGCACAGCACTGAACACAGCCATTACAGAATGGAAGGTAATTGGATTCACAAATCAGCCGTGGCTCCAGGTTTATAGTGCCACTGGCCTTTATGGGTCATATTTCAGAGTCTGCTGGGCAGTTCATCAGAGCAGGCTTGGTGCAAACACAGACTGCTGAAGGAGAGACGGACTGTTAAAGGAGTGTCTCGTATTCCTCTTTCCCTTGAGGAATGACAGGGTGGGTTGAGAAAAAGTTTTTTTTACATGCAGATGTTGTAAAATATTTGAATAGAGGAACAACCCATTTGGTTAAGCTGCAATTATTGCTTTCACAAAACAAGTTAGTCTTTTTTTTAACCATTGTTTTTAGTAAACTATTCAATTTTAGGGGACACCCTTCTTTTTTTTTCAAGCAATTTATGTCCTGTTTGCTTGATCTGCTTTGTGTGTGTGTACATGTCTCTGGGGTTGGGTGGAAGAAATAATAGAGAAGGAACTTTTTGCTGCCTTCTTCTCCATGAGCTGCAACACACTGCAGGTTCACAGTTGTGCTTCCTTTGCTTGTCCCAACAAAAGTCAGGGAGGTGGATCGATATGAAGATTAATTATTGTGTCCAACTGCACAGTTGCACCAACAGCTCACATTTGTCAGGCCTCTCGAGAGTGCCCAAATGCTTACCCTGACGAGAGCTGAGCTTTGGCTTGTTAGTATATTCTCTGGACCGAGGTTGCCCTGAGAGTAAATTGGACTGGGCTCCATGAGTAACAAGCTTGAGTGCATTACAGCCCTTCTCAAAACCACCACCTTCCAAACTGGAGGTTCCACAGCATGTTTACAGCTTAATGGGAACCTTTCAGAAGCTCTTTGTGAAATACAGAAAAAAACATTCTCTGTTGACCATTGATAAAATGTTATAATCTGCTTTGGTTTACTTTTTTTTTTGTTGCTATTATTGAAGAATTTCAATATAAGATAACATACTACAAACACAACCCAAATGCAATATTTCATTTATATCCAGCTTGACTGCATGTGATTTATTTGATATCTATACTTCATCAACATGTTTCTGTTGAAGCGTATTGATGTATTGTGTCTTGAAATATCCACTGGGTCTTGCCAGAAATCAGCAACATGTGTTCGGGTGCAGGCCTAAACTGCAGAGCCATGGAAAACTGCCCAACAGAAGAATGATAAATATCCTTCCAGAAAGCCACTGGAGGATTTCAGGTTTTTTAAGACTTGTCAAAATCCTCAGCTTACAATCGGGTATCATTGGCAGATGCCAGGGGAAAGAGATAGCATACTAAATTCTTGGATTAGATTAGGAAAAGGATTATTGCAGTTGTTAAAGCAGCATGTCTGTGTCCTGGATAGACGGTGACCATAGAAGAATGGATCGTTGGAAATCAGAAAATCCGAGCTTTTTAAACGAATGTGGCGCCATGCATTTGATTTGCCAAGTTGCATTTAAATAAACTAAAGATGTTTGCAAGCTACCAGATCAAAGTGAAAACATCTCTCCATAATGCACGACCTCCAAGTTTGGCAAAAATGTATCTGCACAAACCAACTCCTAAGAGGTGGATATTGGTTGATGATTCTGGCTTGTTTTACAGCAACATAACTTTAGCACTAAAGGTAGTAAAAATCCCAACTCAAATTTTACAGGAGTGGTGGTTTTAAGGTTGCTACATGTGGCCTCACAGTAAAAAGAAAACAAATTACAGCTCTACTTTGTGCTATTTAGTTAGCGTTATTCTCAGTTGTGGTGTTTTTTTCCGATTAATAACAATCTCAAAGTACCAACAAGTACTTTTTTCTTGTTTTACTTGCTTGTGATGCAATTAACTAACAACCATTATTGCTTCTAATTGTCTTTTACAATGGTAGGGCATTGATTATCCCTTAATTATGGTCCCTAGTTTATCTCCTCAGATTCGTGATTGATAGATAAATGGCATCAGAAGAGACAAAGGGAGTTAGCCTCCACCTATTTCATATGCCAGGGCTATTGTTTTGCATGATCTATAGAGCTTCATTTGTTTGTGTGGTCTTGGTAATTAACCAGGGTAAACCCACTCAGCTGACTGTGGCTGTTGGCTTTTTTTTTAGGCTCCACTCATCCCACATAATTAATGATAAAGCAGCAGGAGAGCCCAAAGTCCACATTTTTAATGGAAAGGATTTGCCTTGTTAGTTCAATTTGATCCTTGTTTTCTTTATTCCAAGCTTGGTAGTTCCTTACCATCTTTCCAAACCTTTGTAGCAAATTATATTATGACAGATGGTAAGAGTTAGGGAGACTATTTAGCTGCCACAAAATTTTTATAGTTGGTGTTTAATAGTTATTGTTCATTGAGTTAAATCTCGGTTGATCACCAAAAATTCAGGATTTTAATCTCCTGGATAATCCCATAACCCTCAATTAGGTCTTTACTGGAATATTCTCTCACTCATGCTATAGGTATTTACGGCTTTTTGTTATTTATATTTACTCACTGTTGTAGGCAGTTGTCAGACTGCAAGTGACACATCTAAGCACACATAGCAGCTATGCTGCCACCAGGTAAGTGGCCCTTGAGAAATGGCAGACATCCTGATGGCAGAAACGTTTCCACAGGCAGCTTGCTTATCAAGAAATATTTTGACAAAGGCTTTTTCTGACCAGGCCCTCATTAGCCAGCAGCAGCTCTAAGAGAGCAGGTGAGACGGAGACACTTCTGCAGCTGCTCAAGAGAAAAAAAAGACTTGCAAAATTAAATGTGCAAAGGTATTCATGGGTGGAAAGAAGGTGGGCAGCACCAGTCAAGTATGCTTTTTTTTCTCTGAATGGCATGGTACACAACTTTTTACCAGCATAGATTGAAAGCAAAACACAATTCCCACATTTTGTGTAAAGGTGACACAGTATTCATGAATTTAGTGGTCATGTCACAACCATTGACTATCAGAGAACTGGGCTGAGTGAGCGTGACGTCACCCACAGAAAAGAACTTCCGGCTCCAGCGAAATTAAGACAATTTAGTCACCATTTTTTCGCAGCCTGGTCACCGCCATGTCAGAGCCAGAAAAAGTCACTTAGCAGTGATTGGTCCGAGTCAGGTTAAGTCGACATTTCTTTGGCAACCACTCCCACTCATCAGGATAGAGCTTGTTGAAAGACCACAGCCCTACCATCTGAAGGCAGGCTCTGAAGAATCTGTCAATCAATTGTTTTGAATGTTTGACGTGAGACCACATACTTTTACGGAGGCATTTGATTAGTCAGTTTATAACTGAAATAACTTGCTCTACAGAAAAAAATATAATCAAAAATAGGATTAGCAAGATCGTATTAAAAAAGTACTAGCACAAATATGGTTGTTCTGACAAATAAAATGACAATGCCTGTTTTTTTCGTTATCAAAGTCTGGAATTTTGGGTTCTTGAAACCAGCAGGTACTTCCTGTTTGGAACCCGAGAACTTAGTCCAGTTCTCATAAACAATCAATGGTCACAACAGATTTTTTTTCCCAGGGTTTGCTTAAGCTAACGAATTATTTCATCCCATCTGGTTTATAAGTCTTGTGATTGACATGTATGTCTTTTCGGGTAGATGACGGACTGCTTTGAAACATTTTGAAACCTTTTCATGCAGTTTTAAAGCTTTCTTCTCTTAATCTCAAGCACTCTTGTACCAGCATTGAATGTATTGTTGGATCAAAAAGGCATTTACTAAAAATAGATTCTGTTCTCTTCCTTCCAGGATTGGTTAATCTGGATAATATAAGCAACACAAAAATCTCACAATAAGTGCTGGGTATGTTTTAATTTGCACTCTGTTTAGAATGTATCTCTTTCATAGACACACACAACAAGGGGCAGGACAGAAGGCTTTAGGCTAAATATTTGGGGGTATTTTTTAGTTGACACTATTTTGGCTTTCTGTACTCTGCAAGCATATTTACATAAACCAGTTTGTTCACTCCACACCATTACTGCTGTTTAAAAAAAAATGTGTGAAAGAAGCTGTTTAACATAGCTTTTCTATTTTTTATTTAGAACAGGGAAAGTAACCACAAAAGCTGCTTGCATTTCTATTTCAGATGTTTTATTTCTACTTAAAAAATTATTTAAATGCAAAACAGTTATAGTGGTTTTGAATCACAGTAAAATGGCGGTGTGTGCTTAAAAACTGTAGTTTGTTTTTTATTAAAACAAATACAATAATTCATCAAGTTCATTAATATAATTTTACATTATCATAAGGATACCAACCTACTTTACAGCACTAAAAACAAAGAATTCAGAAAATGTTTAGAAAGTCAAGGACAACAATACAGTGGGCCAGAAAAGAACAAAATACACAAGAAACATAAAAAAAAGTTGATGAATAAAATAAAAAAGCTGATAGCTACTGAGACTAAAAAATCATTCTAAAGTCCTAAGTTTTGTTTAGGAGATGGTCAGATCAAAATTCACAAACATTGTCGCAATTTGAAGAGGGATTGTATCAATGTTGGTGGGCGCCAATTGAAAACTGTATCAAGTACATTATGATGTTGGCACACCCAGTAGAAGTTTCTTAGAAGACTTTGAATTGCTAAAAGTTTTGCAAGCAGGCAAAAGCTGTACTATGTAAGCTGAGGCTAGCCCATTTAAAACTTTTAAAGACCAACCAAAGTTTAAAAAGGAACACTGCAACTAACTGTAAGCCAGTGCAGGTCAACCATGTACCACTTGTTGTACACAGGCAGCTAACAGAGTACTAATAAATACCAAAATAGAGTTAATTAAAGTTATTGAATTTGTGTAATTTATTAGTAACGGTCCAAAAGTATTGTTGGTTGCCTTTTAAATCCATGCGAAAAAAAGTGGCAATAAATTAAAAAACACAATGAATCCCAAACTGTTTTTTTTTTTTTTTTTTTTTTAAACAGAACTCTGCTCACACTATATCCATGCAGAGTCAGACTCAATGATTGTTCAGCGGACTCTGTAATGACAAACACTGGCTGATTTATCTGGATTTAACCCTTTAACACCGGAGCTTTAGCTCCAGTGTTTACATTCTCTCGAAAACCATAACTCTGCATCTATCAACACAATTAATGTGAATCCAGTGGTTTCTGAAGCAGAAAAAAGTGGCCTTGCACTGATGCAACACTTCACAGTAGTGGTGTGCTTACGCAATCAACGTAAATCAGCCCATTCTGTCGCAGGGAAAAGTGGCTTTGCATCGTTACACAACACTACATTTGTAAAGTGCACATTGGTGCAAAGCCACTTTTCTTCGAGTCAGAATCGGGTGATTCACATTAGTTGAATGGCTACAGTAAGTCAAAGAGTGTGTGAAGTTTAGGTGTTGCCGACGACAGCTCTGGTATTAAAGGAATAATGCTGCTTAGTATAGATTTAGTTCGACAATGCAAAAAGGTTCTGCGGCCCCTCACAGTCAAACACAACTTTCTGTGCATGTAGCAGCTTGTTTTGACAGTTTGGTAGACGCACTTATGAATTTCACCCAGTAAAATGCTGCAACCATCATCCAGATTGTGCCGTAGTTTCCCCTTATTGCCATTTTGACTTGTCATTTTCTGTCAACAACTTTCACAAAAAAATGGCAGCTAAAAAGTTTTGGGGAGGGGAAGCATTCTCGTTCAGATCAGACTAATTGTGTTTTCCGCTTTTCTAAGGTATCTCAGATATTTCAGAACAAGTGTTGTTAATACTGTTAATGTGCTCTGAAGACCAGGTCGCATAGAATGTCTGTAGGTGATATTTTTGGACCGTAAATAATACATTAGTACTGATAAAGTAAAACTCAAATTTTATCTAATCTATGTGTTCCCACTAGCAGAGTTAAATAGAGGTGAGTTTTGAACCTTTTGTCCCCCAGGTTAAAAGTTAATGTATTGTTAAAAAAAGAGTGAAGGAGTCGAAACTCTTGAATGAAGGAAACCACAAATTCACATGGTTCCTACTTGTGCTTAAGAATTGAATCACATGTTTGTGTCTTTGTTGATCAAATAATTGGAATCTCATTATTTTATGCCATTGTACTCAATTTTTAAAGGCTGCTGGCCTCATGTCACACTTAAACATTTGCTGAATTGGTTCATGAACTTGTCTTTTCATGTTTTAGCAACTGCATTCTATAATTGTCGGCACTTCCTTCTGTTTCACATCCTCAGTGATTTTACGTTAACTCTCTTTAGATTTCACACCAACAATGTAGAGGCTGAATTTGGAAAACAGATAGAATTTGGATTTAGCTGGGGTCCATCGTCCAAAAATAACAGCAGCTGTTGTCTGGCTGCTCTCGGAGAGGGTGGTCACTTTAAGAGTCCTTGTCATGTTGGAGGTTTGATGGATTCAGTCACATAAATCAAACATAATCTTTAACCTGATATTACTGACTGCCCCACATGTTAAAGCACACATCCGCTGGATCACCACCATGAGAATTCTTGCGAGGATTTGTCTTTTTTTGATGACTAGTTGAAAACTGAATTACTTGTGATAGCATCTATTAAGTATTTGTTCTTAGACTCATATCTATGGACAGCCAGAAGTGAAAATGAAGGGTCATCTTAATCTTTTAATCCTGAATTTACAGTTTAATTTTTGCAGGGACTTGGTATGTTTTGGGGGAAAAGACTGCTTATTTTTAGTACAGACCTGGGTCTAGGAATGACCACATGTACCAAACATGTTGACTCAAAGCTTAAAAATGAAAGCAGGTTGTTTGCATGTAACGGAGAGAGAGAAAAAAAACAGATTGGAACTCTTTGCAACTAATCCTGTGAAGTGTATGAAAAAAAAGATAAAGGAAAATTAAACTCCCTGTTTTTTCATCTCAGCACAGTTAACTGTTATTTAAGAGAGAATTGAAATTTCAAATTAGTCTAAAATCTGATATTGTCAGTTCACAAAACTGCTGCACTGTTGACCATGCTTCAAATAACCAGAAGGCCCTGTTCCAGCTATCTCATTTTTTTTCATTCATTCATTTTCCAATCCGCTTTATCCCTTTCGGGGTCACGGGGTTGCCGGAGCCTAACCCGGCTACTCATGGGCGAAGGCAGGGTACACCCCTGGACTGGTCGCCAGTCTGTCGCAGGGGCCCATTTTTTTTTCAATGCATTAGATTTCTTAATGGATCTATCCTTCAAATGGAAGTAGGACTTTTATTCATTACGATGGGTGACCGGCCTCCGCTGTGCTTGGTTGCCTCCTCCAGAGCTGCATAAATGTGATCTATAAAGGCCTTAATTGCTTTTGTCCTGATCTCCTCCCTGACCAGGCCGTTTACTGTCTGCAAAGATCATTTCCTTTCCCTGCTTCTGTAGTATTCATCAGGGAGAATCTGCCTCTCCAACTGAAATACTTAAGATGATATTATTGCGCTTTTATTGTTGGGTTTATTTGCCAAATTATCTAAAGCCTCTCCCTCAAGAGATGGCACCGAAAATGCAGAATGTTGCAGAATGTTTCAGTACATCACTCCTTGGGCAACATGATTGTGAGTTAGCCACTAAATGGGGATTGTTTTCCAATATATCTCTGATTGTCTAACAAATTGGCCATTAAGAATTAGATAAAAGAGAGATCACTGTAAAAAAAAAAAAAATCAGACACATACAGTAGTCTCTTAAAGAAATGATTTTTTTTACTTTAAAATAACAATGAGAAACTGAACCACCCAACAAGATCTGATCAGAAACACACAATTGCTTGATTGATTGATTGATTGATTGATTGATTTTTTTTTTATCTGGTTTATTTCAAGCAGAAATTGTGGACAATACTTGATCCTGGGTGACACATTTTCTTCAGAAACTTTAAACTGGAAGAACTTGATTTGGCTGGATATTGTCCATTCAAATTAACACAAACAAGATGATACAAATACTAAATGATTACTATATAAGCAAAAACCAGTAAAAGTACTAACATGAAATGTAAGTGTTAAAAGAATTGAACAATTTTGAAACTGCGCATCGTCCCCAAAGACGGATAGTTTATATATACAGCTGTTGTTCCTTCTTTGGCATTAAAATTTGCTCCAGAGTTCCCATGCAGACATGATGCACTTGAAGGTTAGTTGAAATGCTTCTGTCTTTAAAGGCATTAGAGGCTTTCTGCAGCATACATCAGAGGAAATCCAAGGCATTAGAATAAATCAAAGAAATCAGTGCTCCTCAGTGGTTGTTTACTTGACTGAGTGCAGCCTATTGTGACCCCAACTACTCTTGAGTTCCAATGTATAACAAAGATGTTTTGCACTCTTGAGCCCTACTTGGCTGTTTTCTTTATTTATGACTTACATTTCACTGTGGCAGCTTTTGTAATGGATTCTCCCTGGTTTTGTCCCTGGTCATTACAGGAAAAAGTTTTTCTTGCTTCACTGAATAATTCCTTCTGGCACACTAAAACTCTTTTTTTTTGCCACTGACACCTTTAATGCCATTTTCGAGGGACTTCAGCGAGACTCCACACAATGATGGTTGACGTTTTCTGCCACAGGGTCTAGTAGCGCTCATGTGGGATTTAATATTGTTTTTGCACTTACAATTCCTGTGGATAGCACGTTTTTATTTAATGAGGTCAAAGGAAGTGAAAAGGAGTGTGAAAGACTTGCCATTTTGCCCGCAATTGGCTTTAATGTTGCAATCTCTTTTTACTAATGGGTTTTACTTAAACCTTTCTTTGTTTCACCAAATGCGTGCAGTCAGCGAAAGCGACTATTAATTAATAGTTTTTTTTACTTTTATTTTTTAATAGTATATTTTTTTTCATTCGACAAGGCTTCTGAGTTTTGATTTAGACATTTTACATTAAAACAACACAAAAAACAGACGTTTTTTTTTAAATAACAATTGGAAAGAAAAAAAGAAACTATCTTCTTAGTGTTGATGTATTTGCACCCATCCTATTTATCCACTGCTTCGGTTGACACAACAGGATTTTTTCAATTCAATGACAAATACCAAGTAGAAAAAAATATTACAACTTTTGGGAATATCCAGACAGATTATTTGGAATTGTCAGATACAGAGAGACACTGTTTTTATTTTATTTTTTTACATGAGGTTATTGACCATGTTTTAAAGTGTGTTAAAGGCTATTTTGCTTGGACTCAAATACTGAACTATAAACAACTGAAGCACTGAAATGGTCTTAATGACGCAACCATCTTTCTGAGATGACAGTAATGATTTTAAGATTAGTTTAACAGCAACAGAGACAACAGTGGTTGTGTAAACCTATCAAAAGGAGAGAGCTTACAAGATTATTTCAAAATAGCATCTGCATTATTAAGCTACTTGTTTTTGTTCCTGCTTACAACCTATTTTTGAGTAACTTCTCCACAGTCAGATCTAAGCAGGTTTTTTTTGTGTGTGTGCAAAAATACTAAATATGAAAGCTGTCAGTGTTACCAGCTTCTTATAAATAACCAAAATGTGTTCAAGCACAGCCAAATATTGTTTGGACTGCATTTACTCTTCATCCCCAAGTGAAATATCAAATATCAACTGATTCTGATGCAAATCAAAGCAGCTTTGCATAACAACCTTGCACCAATATGCTTTATGTTACTAATGTAAAGCATAACGACAGAATCAGTTGGTTTACGTTGATTGTGTAACCGCTTCACTGATGTAATCTGCTACAAATCAGTGCAAAACTTCAGAATCTTGCAGAATTACGTTAATTGCATAAATGGTTAGTGATGGTAGTCAAAAGAATGTCAACACTGCAGCTAGAGCTCCGGTATTAAAAGGATAAACCAGAAAAATAGGAATAATAATTCTATGAGAAAGTTTAAATGGTGTGTATATCAATTAGCAGTTCTATCAAGGCATCATTTGTTTTACTGTGAGGTTGTAATGAGTGTCAGGTTTTATAGTGCAGATTTTACAATGCTGGATCAGAACAGAGTATTCTGACTCCTGGAGAATTGCAAGTGGCCACCTGGTTGTTCTTCACTTCAGACCTGCATGGTTGCTTTGTCCCAAAATAGCATCAAAGGCAAAGAATTGTCTTTTAAAAATGAGCCTTTGCATTCAGAGCTAGAGAAATCTCAACTGAATAGTCACTCAGGGGTCTGTTACATTTGGATACAGGTACTGCCGCACTTATTTTTTATTTATAATTTGCAGCAAAAAGGGAAGGCTTCAGGCAAAAGGCAAATACTAGCAACACAGGAGAGCTTTTTATACGTATTAATTGGCACACAAGGGAAAAGGCCTCTAATCTACTTTTTGAATCCAAATACATCTTCTATGTTGACGCACACTGGCATGTTTTGTTTTTTTTTTGAGTGGGGGGCTGCTTTTAGAACAAACCTTAAACTTGGCTTGCAAGGACATCTGGGAAATTGTGACGCCAGCCAGATAAAAAGAAAGGATTTTTGTGATGTTGACTGCTTTTTATGATGCTTAACTTTAACTCTAATGGCACTTTTTAAGAAAAAACATGTTCTCTTGTGTGCTGTTAACTGTTACAGTTCACTCTCTTTAGGACTAAGTAAGTGCAAAAAAGATTTAGTGGATGTGTATATTATTAGTGACTATATTTTTTGTCAATAACTGAGAAAAGCTCCTTATCTGTTTGCGGAGCGTGGCGCTCAATGTAGTTGTACAGATGTGTGCACTGACTTAAGTATCAGAGGATTGCATGTAGGTGTGTGTATATACACATATATATCCATCCATCCATTGTCTTCCGCTTATCCGGGACCGGGCCCCGGTCATGGAAATTGGCTTTTGGGACATATATATATATATATATATATATATATATGTTTTTTAAATTCTGGTTGTGAAAGTATTTGCTTAATTTTTTTCACTTAGGTCTAAAGCTCTCAAATATCACACAGCTTCATAAGGATTTCTGGCTTTTCCCATTAATTTTCAACAGGCCAAAAACAATTTGATCTTTTCAAAATGATAAAAGTGAATAGAACGAAAGTGCAAGCACTAATATTCTAAAGGAGCTGCACTGAAGCATGATGAAAGTTTTCTGCACTAAAAAACCTACAGGAGAGTCACAAACACATCGCAACAGTGTGAATGATTCTTTAATATGCACACAAATAATATTTTACTGATTATCATTGGAGGTTTTGTTTTCCTTTGAGAAATAATAACATCTGTGCTTCCCTTTTCTCAAAGACAAGAAAATAAACTACTGAGGCAAAAAAATATTCAACCTCAAAACAAATGATAATCGTTTTATTTTTGTTTCCTTCAGAGTGTGGTACTGTATGTGTGATTTTGTGCTATCTGGACAACTGAATTTCTACGTATGGAGATTAATAAAGTATTCTCTACTCTGCTGTAAACATGGCAAAGTCTTTGGTTTTAAAATATTCTTTAATTGGTTTTGGGGGGGTTTTTTCTGAATTTTTTTCCATTGTTAAATAGTGTGTTCAGAGAGACTAAAACTGTATTCCCCATAAAGCCTGTAAAAACTGTAGCTACAGCATGGAGCTTAAAAAACTAAAAGTCAAACTCTTGTAAGCATCCAGACTTACTTACATCTTGTTGCTTTTAAAAGCGAGCGTCATTGATAGCAGCTGTTTGTTATAAATCCCTTGTGTTGCACGTTTCAGTCTGTTCGCTCTCAAGCAGAAAACTTTGGTGGTCCAAAATCTGAACAGTTTAGATTTCAGGACAAAACATGAAAAAAACAAAGCAACACAAAAAATGTGGGTGGCATAGAGGATTTAAAAAAAAGAAAGATGTTAAGAAAAACCAGAGCAAGCACTTTTCTTTAGATAGATTCACCTCTGCAAATTCTCAAAAAGGACTTGTTTGGCGTTTGCATGTGCTATTGCCAAATTATTTTATTCTTTCAAATTTATTATCCCTCTTTTATTCTGTAAAAGATGTTCACATCTCGGATGTTTTAATTTTTATTATTAGCCTGGACTTTTTCGATCCAAGGTGACCGCTGACAGTTGTTTTTGCAGACACTCTGATTTCTCCGCTTGTTCCTGTAGAAGCACACCGGAGCCAGTGAATGTCTCATTAGCCAGGTCTGCGGAGCAAAAAAACACATCAACATAGGCTGGATGTTTTCGTGACACCCCGCAAATAGCTTCAACAACTATTTCAGGGAACAGTGAGCACTTCCAAAGTGATTAGCACAAGAATGCCTGTGCCAGTCAGAGCAAATGCTATGCTGTAATAATGTGACAGGAATTGCTCACATAGCTGAGAAAGCCTTAACACCGCGTGCTAACCATTCTCTGCTTAAGCCGCCGCCTCTGACCTGCATCCATCATCAAGTCTGTATTTTAACGTCACTGCATCCCAAAACCACTTTGTAAACCTATCAGCGCAACATCATACATTGGTCTCAGAGGACACAGCACATGCATGTGTAAGCTAACATGACCTTATCAATGTCTGTGTTGTCCTACACAGTTCTTCGCTCACTGTGTGGCAGTAGGGGCATTGGCCTTTGACAGGAGAAAGCGGATTAGAGAGCAAACCAAAGATTCGTGTGACTTTAATAGAATAGAGAGGAGTGGGTGAAAGATTTACATAAATTAACCTTCAGTGAACTCGGCAAGGCTTGGAGTAATGACTGAGGGTCTGAGGAGGAATTTTTTTCACTGTAACTAATGCAATGAATAGTCATTACATTACTTTGGCTCACTAGTTCTTGTTAAACTTATGCTTGTTTTTGTAGTCCTGAGAGGTGGTCTGGAGATATTGACAAACAGAGCAAGAGAAAAATGCATTAATACCACCATAATTCCCGCTAAAATCTACGCATCTATTGTCTCTGCACAGTGCATTGTCCAGTTACACAGCAACCAAGAGTCAAAGTGTAAATGCACGGTTCCAATCTCCTGCTCCAACATTGTTTAAAATGTCACCACAACATCTGGGAATAAATTAACCTTTATCAAACTCAAACTTTTAAGATCAGAATGTCTGTCAACTTCATTATCATAATATTAACCTTGATTAATAATTTTGACATTTAAAGAAGCTGAATGAATAGTATTACCTGTGAATTACACACAACAATACACTGAATTAGAGCTGTGGGAAGTGTATTTTCTACGAGATTACAATTATTTACATGACCTTCTTAGTTCTCAATTGTATTAAGCATTAATTAATCATAAGAAGTGGAGCTTTTTTATTGTGTGGCCATAAAATGAGTTTAGTATATGACTCTTTAAACTCTAAACATTTAGATTGTTCAAGTTTGACAAATTTCCAATGGTTAGGCTTGAGTTTTCTTTGTGGAGCCTGCTGTCCCGTCTGGATGCACTGTCTGCTGACTTGAGCTAAGTGACACGTCAGTGACAGCAACCACCACAGGTCTGGCAGTCAGAGTAAATGTATACTAGAAGCAGTTCCAAACAGGGCGTCATAAGCCAGAACTCTGCATGATTGACAGTAGATAGAGGTTCACTTTCTGTCAGGATCTCCATAAGATGGTTGACATTGATGGATTGTTGAGAGGTATAAGCAGAGTCAGAAACAGTGCCAGAGCTGATCCTCTTTTTCAAATTTATTACATAGTCTTGTAGGTATGTCTTCTTTTTTGAGCCAGTTTTTGGCTTCTTAGTCTTCAGCACTAAAGCTCAATGATCTGTTTTACAGTGGGAAATCTCAATCAGGGCTCTTGGGTGCAATCAATTTGGTTGCACGTGCAACTGGATTTTTCAATAGTGCCCCTAAAAAAGATTTGAGAAAATAAGCATCTGAGATCTGAGAAAAAAAAATAAACATCTGAGAAAAAAAAAAAAAACAATTTCAGCGTCTTTGAAAGTCTCATTCCTGTTTGTTTGCAAGCAGGTGTAATATACCTCAAAAAAGAGTGATTGTTTTTGTTAATGAGAATGTAGGTCTGAGTCGTTCAGTTAGGGTCCATTTGCACGTACTCTGCGCACACACGTCCGGTGCTGGAAGCAGTTGGACGGGTTAAAAAAACTCTTTAGCTCCAGTGTTTACATTCTTTCGTCTACCGTAACTTTGCAACCGTTAACGCAATTAATGGAATTCCAGTTGAGTCTGTAGTGGAGGAAAGTGGCCTTGCGCTGAAATGCAGCGATGTGCAGTTGTCAAGTGTTTGCGTCGTCAACGTTTATCAGCAGATTCTGCCATAGAGAAAAGAGGCTTTGCGCCGTAGCACTCTGTGTTGTATATCGATGCAAAACCAGAAAGAAAAGACGCTTTTTTTCTGCATTAGAATCCGCTGATTCACGAGGATTGTTTGACTGGTTGGAGATTTTCAGTATGTCAACAAGTTTGTGTTATTTAGGTGTCGCTGTGACATTGGTGTTGGTGTGGTATTGGTGTTAAAAGATTAACTATGGTGGCCTTAAAGTTCAAACCACATCAACTAATTACTCAAAAATATTACAAAGATCACAGCGACAATTAAGAAAGCAAAACAAATAATAATAAAAAAACAACATAAATGTTTAGAAATCAAATACTTCACAAACAAAAAGAATTAAAAAACCAAAAAAAAAAAACTTAAACTGAAATATTTCAGAAAACCAATGTAATTTCCAGAAATTAAAATGAAATGTGAAAAAATGAAGCAAAAAGAAACTGGAAAAGGTAAGTATTATGGGACATTAATGTTTGGATGAGGACATTTGTTTATCACTTTAACAGATGTTTATTTGACATGAAGTGCATAATACCAACAACATTAAAGGTAGACTTAAACATAACTGCTGATATCAATGCATATTTTAATTCAGATCACATCTATGAAGGGATACTGGGCATGCTCTGTAACAATCAAAAAAGCTTTTACAGGTTTTTGTTTTTTTAATTCAAACTTTAGCTCAGTGAAGCATTTGAAGCATCCCACTTTAATCATCTTTTAATCTATTTTCAGTGTTCCAAGTAGTCTTTTTAATTATGATTCTGCTGTTTTTAGCCACAATCAAAAAAACTTGAGTTGTTTTCTAGGACAGTTTCTGCAGAGCAGCAGAATTTCATTAGAAATTCACCACTGAGTTGTGGGTGGGGCTGTTGGCGTGGAAGTAACCCTCCACTGATATCCAATAACATTTTTAGGGCTTTATGTTTACCAGTTTGTAAGTTAATCATTTTCAAGTTCTTAATGCCGACATTGAAAGCAATTAAAAAGGAAAGTGACCATGTAAAACTGCTGAGTTAAATGCAATGTGGTTGATAAGGTGGTAGAAAAAAAGTTAGGCACACCGGTGCAACCAGTGCAAAAATTTAGTTTAGAGCCCCGCCAATAATGGTATACTGAGAGATAAATATTTGGCAAATAGGACATTTTAAAAATGATGATGTGTCATTCTATACTGGTGAACAATGGTGCACTGTGAACAATGTTTAACTTAATTTTAATGCCCAGGTCCTAAAACTGGATTATATTTACTTGTCAGGGTTGCATGTGCCATAACAATGTAGAACTGCAAAAGCAGAAATGTCTGTTTCCAGGAAATTCTGCAAGGGGCAAGAGTATTTCTAAGAATCTGATACATGAGTTACTAGAGCTGTCTTTCGAGATTATATTTTATTCAGACTTTCTTGTGTCAGCGTCAGTGTTTTTATAAAATCCTGACAGTTGTCAAAGGACATCAGTAGAGAACTAACTTCAGAGTCCATCAGCACCAAAGTCCACTTGGCAGAGTGTCCCAGAGGATTTAAGCTGTAGGATGTGTAACAATTTACCTCTTTTCATGTGAAATGAATCTTTTGTAGTCTAGACTGTAGCCTACTGTACATCGAACTACTTCAGAAGTAAAGTATGGTTTTTGTCATATAGAATAGAAACAAAAAAAATATTTTTAACTTTTCTTTTTTAATAGAAGATGGTAATGTATCAACAAAGTAGTGTGAAATATGTTGTGTATCGACAAAGATGTATCAAATTGTGATTGGCTGACATACTTCTGTTTTTTGTTTTGTTTTCTATTGCTGTCATTATAGTTATTGTATTATCTCTGCTGTGTACTTCACCTAAAATGATTGGCATAATTATTGATAGCTGGCCTAATCATTAGTGGCCTAGTCATTGTGCCCTAAATACTCCTTTCTTCTCAGCACATGCTTAACTTCATTTCATGCTAGTTTATAAATTGATGAGATAGAATTCCTTTGACCTCGGTATATAAAGCCATTGTTAACTAGGAGTTTAAGTCGTTTTTTTCATAAAATTCCTCAATTTCTAAAGAATTATTCATTAAATGATTATGAAACTATTAAACTAAAGACTTTGTTTAAGACTCTCCAAGAGAATGTAGAGATGACTGTTGTGGCTCACGGCTATGACTGTAAGCTTCAGTATAAACGTGTGATTGTTTAAGTTACAAACTATGATGGGTATGCCCGCTTTTCATCAAAGCCATAAGGGTAAAATGAACAGGATGCTCTCAGCCATTAACTTTATGCCAGATAACTGAGCCGCACAGTGAATGATCCCGCCTTCTCCTCTCTTGTTTGAAGTGCCTGTGTTTTAACAGCTCTTTGTCTTTGCTATAAATACACTGGGAGTGAAAAGCCTCTCTAATAATCTTTTGAATGCTACAGCTGCTCTGCGTTCTTTGCCAGTCGTTGCTAAGTCAGATCAGTCAGACACCTTGTTTGTGCTTCTGCTAAGGGCACTCCGAGCTTCAATTACTTTCCTTTTTAGGAAGCTGAGCGCTAATGCCCTGCAGTCCAGCACAGGCCAAAGTTTGCTCTGTTGTTCTGATGGACACTTTTTAAGACTATAAATAGAGTAACTTCTTGTTTTAAAGTGGTGACTGAATTCTGCTGAAGTTTGGTCAGTCACTTTTCAAGTTTGGGAGGGCCCAATAAACTGTTCATCTACCCAAAGGCTTTCAGGTGCAAGACTGTAGGTAGTAGTCTGATAGTTTGCACCCCACAATGAAGTCTTAATTCAAGTTACTGCTAAGTTACTCCTTTTATAGGACTTTAAGGACTGTGTTGGGCGATAAATCTGTCTTATTGATAAATTCAAATTTCCTGTTTCAGAAGATTTATTTTTGGGAAAATTGGGACTTTATTTTCCCAGCACTCTGCTCTCTTGGGCTCCTGTTGTCCAGAGTAGGGTCAGCCTTGCTATGCATAGACATGCAACTAGCAAAGAAGAGTATATTCCCAAAACAGCAACTTCAGTTACATGGAACGGTTCTGTTTTGTGACTTCAGACTGGAGCAACAAATCACACATTGCAAAATATATTTGAAGGATTTGGCTACCAAAAATAAATGTTTCTTTTTACGAGATGCTCAAGCTAGCTGGAAGCTCACGAAACACCTGCTGCATTGTTTTACAAACATTTTTACAGTTTGTGTTTTGTTGCACTTTGTGTTCAGACCAACTTCCAAAGGAGATGTTAAAATAAAACACTTTTGGTAAATATGTTCTTTCAGTTGTAATTTATGTTTAAAAAAACTGAAAGGAGGGAGAAAAAATGGATTAGGCTGGATTGGTGAGTTTTTTATGAATGTGTCCTTCACTAGGACAGGGACAGGTCCCTAAGAATATATAAAAAATGGTCAAAAAATTTAACACGAGTAAAATACTTTTTTATGTCAATTGTTATTTAGTCTCCTTGTATGAGAGCCAGTGACCTGCTGGTTTTGCAGATATCCCTCCTCTGCCTACTGATGATTACCAGGATCAGGTGTGTTTTGCCAATATTACCCTGAAAGGAAGGGAAAACCAGCAGGATGTCAACCACTGAGGCCTAGAATTTGGCATTAGTTGTCTAAAACATCTAATAGGTTGTGCAAGTTGATCAGAAGAAAACAGAAGTAAAACAGTAATTTTTTCAATATTTTTATGTTTATATATGTACTTAAAAGTCATATTTTTTAATTGCAATTGCTTCTGCTTGACGAAAAATATAAAAGTAAAACATTTAACTGGACAACACTGAACTCCATTCCAAGGCATTGATCTTGGAGTAGAGTGAGTCTTCCACCATAATAAATCAAAGCATTTGAGATAGTTTATTAATCTGGTCAAGATACCTCCTGGATGCTTTCCCATGGAGTTATTTTGAGATTTTTCCACCATGAGAGGGTCTTGGAACAAACCCAAGACTAGATTGAGAGATTAGATGTCGTGGGAACGCCTCAGAACACTCTTGAGTAAACTGGATAAGGTGAGAAGAAAAAAGAGGGAAATCTAGGAGGCCTGTTGCCTCGGCAACCTGTTCCCGGATTAATGTTGAAAATACAATTAAATTAATTCCAGTTTGTTTTTACTAAAATGTTGAAATTCCTGAAAGATAGATTAATTAGGCAGTTAAGAGTGACAGATTGATTGCCTGAATCAATTTTGTCTTGTATCACCATCCATCCATCCATCCATCCATTTTCTTCCGCTTATCCGGGACCGGGTCGCGGGGGCAGCAGTCTAAGTAAAGATGCCCAGACTTCCCGCTTCCCAGCCACTTCCTCCAGCTCCTCTGGGGGAACCCCGAGTCGTTCCCAGGCCAGCCGAGAGACGTAGTCTCTCCAGCGTGTCCTGGGTCTTCCCCGGGGCCTCCTCCCAGTGGGACATGCCTGGAACACCTCCCTAGGGAGGCGTCCAGGGGGCATCCGAACTAAATGCCCGAGCCACCTCAACTGGCTCCTCTCGATTTGGAGGAGAAGCGGCTCTACTCCGAGCTCCTCCCGGGTAACCGAGCTTCTCACCCTATCTCTAAGTGAGCGCCCAGCCACCCTACGGAGGAAGCTCATTTCAGCCGCCTGGATCCGGGACCTCGTTCTTTCGGTCATGACCCAGAGCTCATGACCATAGGTGAGTATTGGGGCGTAGATCGACCAGTAAATTGAGAGCCTTGCTTTCTGGCTTAGCTCTCTCTTCACCACGACGGACCGGTACAGCGACCGCATAACGGTGGACGCAGCACCAATCCGCCTGTCGATCTCACGCTCCGATCTTCCCTCACTCGTGAACAAGACCCCAAGATACTTAAACTCCTCCACTTGGGGAAGGAGCACTCCACCCACCCAGAGAGGGCAAACTACCTTTCTCCGGTCGAGAACCATGGCCTCAGACTTAGCGGTGCTGACCCTCATCCCAGCCGCTTCACACTTGGCTGCAAACCGTTCCAATGCATACTGGAGGTCCTGGCTCGATGAAGCCAACAGGACAACATCATCTGCGAAGAGCAGAGAGGAAATCCTGTGGTTCCCGAACCAGACCCCCTCCGGACCTTGGCTGCACCTAGAAATTCTGTCCATAAAAACTATGAAAAGAACCGGTGACAAAGGGCAGCCCTGCCGGAGTCCAACATGCACTGGGAACAGGTCTGACTTACTGCCAGCTATGCGGACCATGCTCCTGCTCTGGTCATACAGAGACCGGACAGCCCTGAGTAAGGCTCCCCGGACCCCATACTCCCAAAGTACCCTCCACAGGACACCACGGGGCACACGGTCGAACGCCTTCTCCAAATCCACAAAACACATGTGGACAGGATGAGCGAACTCCCACGAACCCTCCAGCACCCTGGACAGGGTGTAGAGCTGATCCACAGTTCCACGACCAGGGCGGAAACCGCATTGTTGTTCTTGGATCTGAGGTTCGACTATCGGCCGGACTCTCCTCTCCAGTACCCTGGCATAGACTTTCCCAGGGAGGCTGAGGAGTGTGATTCCCCGGTAGTTGGAACACACCCTCCGGTCCCCCTTCTTGAAAAGGGGAACCACCACCCCTGTCTGCCAGTCCAGTGGTACTGTTCCTGACTGCCACGCGATGCTGCAGAGACGCGTTAACCAAGACACTCCCACAGCATCCAGAGACTTGAGGTACTCAGGGCGGACCTCATCCACTCCCGGTGCCTTGCCACAGAGGAGCTTGTTAACTACCTCTGTGGCTTCAGCTTGGGTAATGGACAGCCCCACCCCAAGGCTCTCAGCCTCTGCTTCCTCAAGAGAAGGCGTGTCAGCAGGATTGAGGAGATCCTCAAAGTATTCCTTCCACCGCCCGACAATGTCCCCAGTCGAAGTCAGCAGCTCCCCACCTGCACTGAAAATGGTGCCTGCAGAAAGCTGCTTCCCCTTTCTTGTATCACCATTTAGCCTTAATACCCAAACCCTTCCTATCATTCTTTTAAGAAAATATAATTCATCAATAGGTTCACTTTGTGTTTGTCATCCCCCACAGACCTATCCATGTATTCCACACCAGTTACTTTGCGTTGCTTTCTCAATATACCAAACATTCAGGCGTGTTATTATGGTGCAATAGATGTACACAGAAATGTTTGTTTTAACTGTTATTACTTTCACAAACTATGCATTTTGTACTACAACAGATTTTGTTTTGTTTTTTTCTGCATCTTCTCTGTCCATTTCCTGTCGTATTTACACCCAGCCTCCTGGAATTTATTCCCTCTTTCCCTCAGGAACTAATGCTTATTAACATTGCTTCTGCCTCTTGCCATATGTCCAAATTTAAACACGCAATTCATCAATCTTCAGTTACAAATGTAACAGTGATGGTGGGAGCGTTTTTGCCCAGCTGGGACATTCTTCATATTCAGCACGACGTGCAGACCTTCAGGGGAGGGCTTTAGGCCAAGAAACACTGTCCTTACCCCAGTTCATTTAGAATTCAAATAGCCCCTCAGAGCTCTAACTCAACTATAGAAACCTGCTGTATGATAAAATAGTAACTTCAGCTCAAAACTTAAAAAGAACACTAATGCTGACAAGATCATAAATATCACACAGGATTTTTTTGGAGTTGGTCTGCCATGTGGCTCTGCCTTTGAGACATGCACATTAACTGCTTACTGTTGAGCCACACTTAAGACATTTTACTTTTTCATGATGTTTGTGAAACTTTTCGGTTAAGCAAAAGTTAACTTTAGTCCTCCTTCTTGAACTGTAATTACAGTGTTACATTTGAGGCTGAGTAATGTTTCCCTGCCAGCTGGTCAAAGCCGTTTCAGACTTTCCACGGCTTCTCTTTCCCTCTCTGCTTGGGAAACTCCTCAAGCATTTCAAGACTGAAAGGCTGAAACAAGTGTGACAGATGGATTTTCAGTGGAGATGGACTGAAGAGTTGTTTGAGCCGAGACAGAAGATCCATTTAAACAGAGTCTACAACAAAAACAAAGCCCCCAAGGTTAGACCTAAGAAAAGTCCCACCCACAGACTATGTATTTTAGGCCCCGTATTCCTCAAAGCATTTTCTCTGGATTGAAAACCCCGGCCTCTTCTATGTTTTGGAACACCAAACTGGCAAAAAAAAACACATTTGATCATTTGATAGGAATAAATGAAAAACGTAATAGTCTAAAGTATTTCACAAGTGGGTCTTAATTTCCATTTTAAATGCACGTTTGTCTCATTTTGTCAGTCAGTGTCAAGCCAGCGATCAATCATATCCCGACTTGTAAAAATGATTAAAAGCAATGACACAGAAAGGAAATATCTCATTCAGAGTCTTGGCACATGGAGCGAAAGGTAATACAGCTCCACATATCTTGATGTTCCTTCAAAACCGCAGTGGTAGAACATTTTACGCCATTTAACGCTTTGATAAAAAGTACAGAAAGCAGCCTTCAATGCTTCATAATAGTTGAGTTGTTGATGTGTGGATGACTGCCTGAATTAGATCCCAACTGATGAGGGTTCTTCAGGCTTCTGGTTGAGCTGCTGTAATGTAGGGCTTCTGATCCGTTGCTCTATGGAGAGGAAAAACAAATCAGAGCACAAAGAATCGTGATGAATTTTTCATGAATGGAGACTGAATCTCCAGGAGCCAGCTTTGAATTATAAACAAATGCAGCCTTTAAAGAGCAACGAAAAGCTGAAATATTAGGCAGAAAACAAAAGTTAAGTTGCAACCCATCTACCAGGGGCTCAAGGGCAGCCGCCACATTACTTTGGTGCTTATTATAGTATTTATTTATGCAAGTGTCCTCCTTGTCTTGTATGTATTATATAATCAGAACTTGCAAGGAAAAGTTTGCCTCTAATTAAACAGTGAATAAACAAGCCTCATTGTTGGGCAAAGTCATGAACAAAAACAGAGTACTTTCTCAAATATGAAAAAAAAAACGCGCCAATTAAAAAAAAAAATCTCTTTGAAAAAAGTTTTTTTTTCAAGCTGCGTTCACAATGAACAGGATTCACACATCAGGGATGTTCAGTTTCAATTCAATACATTAGGTCAATGTACAGGCGCATTCAGAGGTCATTCGGCGCATTTAGAGCCCCACGCATGGTGCTCTGGCTCTGTGAAACGCTTGTGCGTTTTGGGCGTTGCTGCTCCATGTTTTAAGAGGTGAAATATCTGCACTTTGGCGAAGAAGAAGCATTGCGTTAACTAAACAATCAGATTTGGTCATTGACATATTGATGACTTGATCAGCGGGTGGTCTAAAACCAACATGGAGGAGAATCTGATCATTCTTCTCCTGAACTCTATGATTTTTTAAATTATTTTCATTGAGACTACAATAAAAAGATCCTAGATTTTTTTTTTTTATTCTTTCCTCATACGATTGCGGAACAGCAAGTTGTCAAACTGGGTCACAGAGAGACAGAAGTACCGCTGAAAGCGTCAGTATTCTGATCCTTTATTCTGATTCAGCTCCTGTAGTAGAGGGTGAACCTCACAGTACCGGGATAGTCTCTGAATGATCTCATGGAGACGTGGTTACAGATGCTTTTGTAAAACTCTTTAAATGTAATAAACCTGGTCTCTCTGCATCATCCCTGTCATCCATGCATTGTCAATGCTCCAATAAAGCAATCAGGTTGTAAATAAATAGTGGTAGCTCCTCCTACACACATCAGGAGCATCAAGTTCAACACATTTTTGAACATGCGTCGATCCGTGAATTCGGCACATGTTGGTAGAGAGGCAGCAGACACAAATTTGATTACATTTGGTGGCATTGTAGCATAGCACTTCACTGTAAATGAGAAATAGTCAATGTTCCCATGTAGTGACAAGCAGTGGTGGTTTTAATATGGGCTATGTGGGCGGTTGCCCAGAGCTGCATTTTCCAGGGGATGGCACAGACGAGGGAAAAAAATAATTCTGTTTCTTTAATATGCATAGCTCACCATGTCTATTCTTGCTATCTGAAGGTGAATTAAAATGTCAAACAGCTCTCTTTGCTGCACAACATTGAAACTGGCGCCCTCACCTCATTGCGGAACACAGTGGACTATCCCAAGTCAAAAAATGCGAGAGAATTCACCAGTGGTTGGGCATATCACACCCTGGTAATTGGGAGCATTTATTAATCTGATACTCATCTCAAGCTCAAATTATTTACAAATCAAACCACTTTAATTCATCACACCAAATTACAGATTACATTCACCATTAATGTTTTTTTTAAAAACTCAATTCCAATCTCACAAACAAACTATAAGTATTGGTTAAGTCCGAGGCAGAGCTGATGGATGTTAAGTGGTAGTTGGTCTACGAGGTTAATAACTTGTACATTTTTGTGAGCGCAAAAAATGAAAAGGACAAAACCATCTGGCGCACAATTTAGAAAAAAGAGGAAAGCACACCAAGATAAACGTGAAAAGGACAAAGGTATGATTTTGAACATTGTTAATGACATTATTTAATCCTAAAACAACTTTATTAAACATGCACAGAAATATTAGAAGAGTTAGGCTAAGGCTATTGTTAGCCTATACTTTTAACATTTAGTTAATCCAAACTCAATTTGTGCATTAAATGCAGCTAATTTAATACAATTTTATGTCCACATCCAACCGATTTTAATCACTTTAAGGACTTTTTTTACTCCTTCACTGCATTTGTATTCCATCTGATCTGCATCAACAAGCAAAGTTCAACAACTAAGTTTGCTTTCTGAATGTTCCAACTCCAAATATTTCAAAGAGAAATACCTAAAAATGTCACACAGAGCAATATAATAGTAATTTAGGATCACACACGCCTCCCCCCTGACTGAAATAAGAAAAAAAATTGCAGTAATAAATTTATAA
Organism: Adrianichthys oophorus; assembly: GCA_036245035.1. Lineage (NCBI taxonomy): Eukaryota > Metazoa > Chordata > Actinopteri > Beloniformes > Adrianichthyidae > Adrianichthys > Adrianichthys oophorus. The sequence goes on from BSAI01000162.1 coordinate 2,670,017, forward strand.
AATGGCAGTCCAGTTACATTTGCTGGGAAATCTTCCTGTGGTAGAGGCTGTAAAACGTTTTAATCATACCATGTTCCATATTTTACAGTAAAAAGAGTTTTTAGTGTAATTTATAGAGCGTTTTTCTTTCTTGCTCATGGGTCATTACCTCGTTTAATCGAGTGGCATCTATCTTCCAGGACTCAACGCTCTTCCCTTTGATCCAGCGACCAACAACGACCCTCTTCAGTTCAACGGTTCCAGCGGGCCTCTGGTGACTGAATGTGTTGCCCTGGAAAACACTGCTGAAAACAGCAAGAAAAGGAAGAGAACAACCCTCCCTCAAGGTACTAACGACTGCCTCACAAGAACACTACTGCAAGGTTTATGTGATTATCTGACAACCGCATCACTTTGTCCACAGCCATTGGGGGAATTGTTAGATCGAGAGTCTGAAAACTCAATCAGAGAATGCCTCCATTCACTCTGGAGAACTTTGATTCAACAGCCAGATTTCATACCTTACTTTTCCTCCACCAACATCCAATGACTTTGATGTGAACTGTGGTCTAATCCTATTATTTGGTGGCTGGGTGGACAAAAAGTAGCTTATTTCACTCTTTGTTGTTTTCCATTACCTTGCTCTGTCCTGAGGCTCTGCTTGTCTGGCCTGTTTAGAGGTCAGGCAGCTGCAACAGGAAACTGCTTCACCGAGATTGTGCGTATGTGCTTGCCTGTCTGTTACCGTGCCAACACTGCCTGTCAATCACAGCCCCCAATGGGCATTCAGTTTCCTCGCACAACTGCTGACCTGTCATGCAGGGAGGGGCGCTCAGACAAGATGTATGTGTCCTTGTGTTTCTGTGGATGTGCTATAATTAAACAGTAATTTGAGTAAGTGGAGTGTCACCTGGTAACGTGTCAAATTAAAGAAGGACTTTCTAATTAAAGAAATACTGACTAATTAATTGCTATGTAAGCAGAATGAAGAAGGTCTTTTAGACAGAGAGGTGTTTTGGTTGGTGTTCCCTGCTTCCTTGGCGACACTAATTGGTCTGGATTAATACTCCATATTAACGCAGCCCTAATGGTTTCTTCATTTTTTATTCACGTCTTTACATGCATGACTTCATGACTTAATAACTTTGATTTTGTTTTAAATCCCAAACTGAGCTGAGCTGTGGCTGTTGGAATGATTCCTGAGGTGACAGTAAGATAAACACACACATTCTGCTGGATTTACACAAATCGTGAGCATATTTCTTCATATTTTCCTGGTTTTGTTTTGTCCAGGATTTTCAGAATATTTTAATTTGGGCTTTTAAAGTGCATCACTGCTAATGCAGTGGTCTGAACAGCAAAGTTTGGAAAATAATATGAACCACATTGACTCTGAAAAGCAGAAATAACTTTGAAATTTAAAGTTTGGGGGAAAAAAAGATTAAATGTATCATTAAATAGTAATGTTGAAAATCATTGCAGGATGAAAAAAAAATCACGTTAAAGACCCACTCTCATGAAAACAATGTTTTTTTTTTTTGTATTTTTAACATTTTCTTGTGACATTTTTTCTGATGATGGAGGGCATAGATAAAAAAAAAAGAGCCTAAAATAGCGTTTCTGGGTAATGCTTTATTAAAAATGTTCTGAATCAACAACAGACAAGAAAATGCTCCTTGAAAAAGATTTTATTTGTTGAAAATAATTGTATGGCCACATAGCTCCAATATTGCTCGCCATTATTGTACTGGTAATGTTAGGTTGGGGGTGGGAGGGGCAGTAAGCTAGCAGGAGAACGTGTAAACAGATGGCTTAGTTATTGGTGACAGGAAAGGGGGGCGGGGTTGCTCTGTGCCAATGGTACTTGAGAGGGTCAGGAAGCTTTGCTGGAGTCCAGACTTGAAAATGCCCATTTAAACTTTAGCATCTATTGTCTGATATTTCAGAAACATCTATTTAAAGGCTGGAAAAGTGTTTTCATTGCTGTCACTTTTACATGTGTAGAAATCAATGATGTTGTCCTCTGCCTTTTGACTTACAGTTTGTTTAACATCCTTGTATGATGCTCATTTTAACTACAAAGATAGGAAATTAGGAACTTTCCATCCGCTTCTATAAGTGAATAAACCTTTAACACTTAAGCTACAGTGTTTTAATCCCATCAGGGGTTAGATCATCTTTCTTCATCAAGATCATTGCCAATTCATTCATTTTCTTTGCATTTCTTAGCATTTTGCCAACACCTGAATGCTGAAAAATAGCACACTGACAAAACTTTCTGTTCACATCTATTTGATGAGCAGCACGTGGCTCATATTTCCCTAACGTGATAGAAATCAGAAGTCTAGCTTTCCTCATGTAGGATTTCCATATGCTCCCAGCTGCTCTGACATGTCTGACAGCTGGTTCTTCAGTACTGAAGCTCGAGTAAACAAGAGAGCTGTTGTTGTACTATAGCAATAAAATATTTAACTGACTGTTTTGTTTGACTTGTCCCGAGTTTGCCTTTTAGTTATTGCTGTTTGCTTTGGCTTCCCAAAGGATGAACAGGTTGGTAATCAAATGGAGATGTTAGTGTATTGGCTTCTTTGTCTGAAGGAGACCATCATGAGTATCAATCAGGTCCTTGTTAAAAATGACACAGACTCTCATTTAAGAATGTTTAAGGACTGATTTTGGTTTTTCTTGTTAATGTTCCACCTGAAAACCCAAATTTGGATTAATGCAAACATTTATTACAACACATGAAAGTCCCACTCTGATCATCTATTGATCTATTGGAAAAGCATTCATAGTGGTCTTTTAATTATAATTATGCTGGTTTTAACCAAACCAAAAAAAAGCTGTAGTTTTCTAAGACATAGTTTATGCAGAGTGGAAGTAGTTTATTAAAAATGTGTCTTAAAGTTGTGAGCGTGACTTTTGGTGCAGCGAAAATCCTGCCCCCCTTCCCCTCCCGGTTACTGAGAACTCTATTTTCACTCTCTCCTGCTAACTTACAGCCCCTCACCCCAACATAGCATTACTGGTGGAACAACAATGGCGAGCAATATCGCAGCTATCCATCTGTACAGTTTTCAGCCAGATGGCAGCTCATACGAGGAAAACAAAAGTGTAAATGGATCTTTTTGTCTGCAAGTGAATGCATGGAAATGAAGTGGGATTGGGAGCTCGTGGCCCACCCTGCGTAACTTCTACGTCACAAATAAGTTCTTTCTAAAACTGATTTTTTTTGTTTGCTCCTAAATGCAATTTTAAGGATAATTTTCTTTATGTCTTCTATTATGAGAAAAATGCCAAAAGAGCATATTAAAAACATTAGAGTGGGTCTCTAACAAAAAAAAAACTAATTTTTTCTACCTGTAACGCAAAGTTCAAGACGATTTTTAATCCACCTTGTTGATTATTTACAGGCAATGTTTAACCTGTTATGCATTAGCCAAACTTAAAGTTTTGTAGAAATTATAATTAGTGTTGTTGTGTATTTTTGCCACAGTTTATATATTTTCAAATTAAGATCATAAGATCTTCACTTGGCCTTAAAATAGGCTCTAGTCTGTACTCATTACACCAATAAGAATGGATTTTGTTAATAGAAAAATGTACAGAAACACCGAAGGACTTTTGATCATAACAGATTTTTTTTTAAATCACTAAAAATAGCTTTGGAGCCACTCCAGCTTGGATTATATTTTAGAACGAAAGTCTCTTGTGATTCTTTAGTAAAAACTTAAATATTTCAGATTTGTGTTCCCTCTGAACTAAAAAAACCTGGTGTTTACTCTTCTACTTTGTTTGTGTGAAGTGTCTTCGTACACGTAAATATGTAGGGACTTTCCTTTGAAACAGTCCATAATAAGTGGAGCCTGAAGGCAGCCGACTCATGGAAGGATTTTTCCCTTCTGTGTTTTTATCAGTTTTAAAACACAGCCAGAGATGGCCATTTCCCCTTAAGTCATGCTGTGTTTAAGCTGCAGGCGGTGAAGAGAATGAGATTTGAAATTATGCTTATTTTTTTGTCATTGGGGCAGCAGAATGAATATAAATGTCAGTTTAGTAGCGAGCGCCCAAGATTGATTTCTTTCTATCATGCTGGCTGTGTTGATGTAAAGCTAATGGCAGTCTGTACTTGAGGTTCTAAAAACAAAGTTAAGAGTGATTTATAGTTCAAAGCAGAAAGACAGCCCAGCAAATGGAGACATGTGCAATGTCAAATTGAAAAAAAACTTTTATTTTGTATGTTAAATATAAGCATATTTCTTAAAAAAAAAAAAAATGGCTGTGAAGAAGTTATTTGTATTGGACGTTTGTGCCTATTTGTTAGCTCTGACACTTGGAGGAGAGGGGGTTTTCTGCAGATTGGGAGGTCTTGTCAACTTCAGTAATGAGGTGTTTGTACCCACTGCACACAAACTCTGCTCGCAGCACTTTTCAGCTAATGTCCAGCACCTGAAAACGCTTTGATTGATCAATTTTAATGTACACTTTTTTTTTTTTTTTGGGGTGGGAAGGGGATATATGGCTGTGCAGCCAAAACACATGAATGCCACTCAAGGCCATTCATCAAGCTGTTTCACATGCAGGCTGCTTTCATTTACAGAAATCTCTTTGAGGTGTCACGTTCCCCTGTCACATGGTGGCTAGACTCCCAAAAATACTATTCTAAAATCAGAAAAAAGGGTTTACTTACAAACCTAAGGCCCCATTTATGGATTTATCCAAAGCATTTTGAAAACCAGCACTCGTGTTCATGGAAATCAATGAAATCTAAGCATAAATGCCAGCTTGCAGGCATTGTTTTAGCCAATAAAGGAATTGAACTCTCACGTATCAAATCTTTTATGCATTAACCTTTTAGTGGGAGTTAAGACAGAAGAATGGAAGAAAAAGCCATCGATTCAGGAGGCAAAAGGCTAATGTCATACGGCCGGGGAAAATACAAAAACACGTGTTGGTAGTTTGTTGCAATACTTCCCAGACATCTGCTCTAACATGATGACCAGAAACAGTTATTTTCATTCATCCTTGTTGGGAAAATACTTTTCAACACTTTTTCTTTTACATTCAAAATAAAGATCTAACTGGTTAAAAGTGGTAAATTGTGTGAAGCTACATACACACCAGACGTTTGTGTTCAAGAATGCAAGTATATAACCCATGGTGTTCACAGTGGACAACCAGGGAGGGGCGTCCTCTTGTTATTTTTCTGCTCACTGAGCATCACTCACAGTAGGAAGACGCTTGGTTCGAAATGTCGAAGTGGCGCACATTACGCAAGTCTTGTTCCAGGCTTGTTTTCCTTCACACCTCTATTCCAACATATGAACCGCAATGATCAGTTTCTCCTCTATGATCAGTTTTAAAAGTTGGCACTTCGGTGAACTAAAGGGGATGTCATCCATTTGTCACTATCCAAACCGTGTCTCTGATTGATCAAAGTTCCACCTGGTTTAACTTGCAAAAACACGTGTTCAGTGGACATGTGTTATGTATGTATTGCTCGAAAACAGTCTTAGAAACTTGCATAGCAACTCTTGAACATGAAAGTTTTCATGCGGATTCCAGAAATGCGCATTTACATAGACTTATCATTGGAAGGGGCTGTCTAAATCCGCGTTGCAGCAGGCAGTGTGAACATAGCCTCACATGTGTGCTCATTAAGCAGGTTATTTGTTATCAGAATGCTTAAAAACTTTTTCTGAGAAATGCGAATAAGTTGCTTGTTCTTGTTTGGCGCTTGAGGCACAAGGTGCAGTTTATATACCTGCAGTCTCCAAAGTCCATGTGATGTAAAATTCATCATCTGCTCGTGTCTACAGTGGTACGCCCAGCCCAAAATAAGGCATTACTCACCAAGTGAACGCACAGAAAAGCAAAATAAAAGAAAGGACATTTTGTCATCAAACTGAAAGATGAGAGGATGTACTGATGATGCCAAAGCCTTAAATAAACTTTCCCCATGAATTCAGCTGAAAGCTAAATTATTAAACACTGATATATTGATGAGCTCAGACATGATTTATTCTGTTTTTTGGTTGAAACGGCTGCTTTCTATCAAAGGCTGCATGCACTACATACACTGGACTTGATTTTGCTGTAAACACAATCACAGTGTATTGCAGTTGACCTGCTGTAAGTAGGATTTTAAAAAATAGCAAGGGAGAATTTAGCATGTAGTCTCATTTGCTAACTTATAAAGACTCTGGGTGGTCTGGATCCAAAAAAAGCGCTGGCCTCCTTGATGTCAGGCTTTGTAATGAGACTCTGCACAGACATTAGTTTCAGTCTCTCCTCTAATATCTTCTGACACGCGTATTTCATGATTAAATAGTTGAACGCATTCCACTAATTATGTTGTTTATAAAAGTGTAGATTATTTTTTACTGAAGCAAAATAAATAATAAAAGAAATCATACTAGTTTTGATCTGTTCAGTGTCTTTTCTTGTATTGGACAATCATTTGTGGAACATAAGCTATTTTTGTTACTTTTAATATGTTTTATTTTTCTTTGAAAATAAATGCATTACGGTATTTGGTTAGTTTAAGGTATAGTCACATGCACCTGTACAGAGATTGACCCGTACAAGTGATGCAGGCTTTTGGGTTGTCTGGGCATGTGGAAGGTCATAGAGTACAGCAACTGGTTGCTATTTCTTCTTTTGCCACTTGTGTATCTCAGACAGGTTTGCCCATTGTTTTGTCTAAAAATGTTGCAACATAAATGCAATAAAAAGCAAGTCAATTCAAGCTGTGTGTTAAGAGTATCTTAATATCTCTTATATATATATATATATATATATATATATATATATATATATATAGTATCTTTTTTTTCTTAATTTGTTTACCATTTACATGGCAGTGTCTTTGTAAAGTGGTAAACATAAGCCATCAATGATGTCTGTTAGCTACAACTGGCACCTCGGAAGGGGCTGCTGGAAAGTAAATAATGCAACTTCAGCTACTTCAACCATCATTGACAACAATCCACTTGTATATGTGACTCATTGTTTCGTAGAGTAAGATTTGTGTAGGCAAGTGCTCTAAGGTTATTTGGTGTGTCGAGGTTGGAGATCTGCAGCTGAATGACAGGCTTTGTGGCGCTGACAGAACAAAGTGACCAGAGGTTTGAAGTGAGATCAGGTGACAAATGGTTAGGAGTAAAAGTTGCATTGGGGAACTGGCAGCTGTGTGTTTCTGAAGTGTTTATTGGAGTATGCATGTTTAAACTCGAGGACAGAATAACAACTGAATTGCATGACAAACTGCGAAAGGTCCCACCCCTTCTCGCTCATCCAGGATTCCTCTCTGTGTTACAACATAAAGGTTCAATTGTCTGCTCTAGGAGAGATAAGGACCGCACAATTCTGCTGTGTTTCAACAAACTGTGTTTGCTGCATGCAGCCTCTTAAATCCTAGAAAACCTCTGTTGAAGCTGTTCAATGTGGAGATATGTAACTCTATTATCTTGATTCCTTTTTTTGGTTATCATCTAGTAAAGAGATGAAGTTTGGAATATTGCATTTTTTTTGTGCTTCATTGCTTCTTGCCAATTCTCTTTATGCGGTAAGGACTTAGCTCCACTTCACCTTGCCTTGCAATCCCTACAAATGTGAGATCTAAATAATTCAGAGCCAGAAGGCACTGTGCTGTGGTGTATCTATGGTCTCAAGCTGGAGTTAATGGCAAAGACAAAAGTGCGCCTCATGCTCTTAAAAGATTCTAAATTACTTTTTTTTTTACTAATTTTGCACATACAAAAATAGAGATTTGGGTTACTAACTTTTTCTACTTTCCCTATTTTTGAGTAAATTATACTTTTTTGATAATCCATTTGAATTTATTTGTACGATTAATTAATCGTGACCTGTAATTACTTAATCTAATTGATCTATTTTAGTTTCAAATATTTTTAACCTAAATAATTGCTGTGACATGCATCATTTTGAGGTATTTCCATTCAAGTTCGTGACATTGTTGTACAGTAAAAGATCAAATGACAATTAGAAAACTATGTTTATACCGTCAGCCTTTACTTTACACCAAAAAGGGGCAGTTTTTTTCTATCTTGATCAATTAAGAAAAAACACAAGAACAAACATCAGATCCACATTGGTCTAATTTAACACATAAAAAAATAAGAGACTCTTTTCTTAGCAATCCCAAAAATATTGAACACAAACTACTTTTAATACCATAATACATGTTGAAATACCGCATTCCACACTTTACCGTCCCATGCGATCAGCCCTCTACGTATCGCATTTATTTATGATGATGAACACTCATCAGGCTTTATCCCTTACAAAATAGCGTTGGTTCAGTAAAGAACAAAAAAGTCACTACATTGACAACCATTACAATTTTTTGTTATTAAAGTGAAGAAACTTTGGCACATCTGTTTTTCTCAGGTCAACATTACAAAGATGTTGGCATCCGGCGTAAAAACTCTCTGTCAAAACTACCTCTGCAAATCAGTGAAGCTGATTCGCTGTGGCGATCCCTGACGGGGTTAGCCAAAAGGGGACCGTACTGTTAGTTTCCTTGTACCACATTTTTGGCTCCAGTTTTTGCTTTTGCTCGGTTTGGTTGTTTTGGTCATCAGTAAATCACTGTGTCTACGGCTCATACAAGCTCATGTTATTATCCTCTGCTAGAGTTATGTTACAGTACATTATGATATGTTAAAAAATGCAAAAAAGAAATTATGAACAGTTTATTTGTTCAAAAAGTGGTTGCAGTAGCCCGGGGGTGTCTCCTCTGAATGAAATGCCCTCAGTTCTTCTCTCTTCCTGTTGCCAACACATCCTGTCAAAAATAAAAAAAAAGATTAAACAGAGATAAGAAAAGGCTCTAAGCTGTATGGTTCTCGTGAAAATACTCAAAATACTAATAGACAGAAAAAGCAGTAAATTAAGGATTAAGGAAACAATGACTGCACTTCTTTTGTCCTGATGGAGCTTTGTGTGATAACAATGACTAATTCAGTTATAGCAACACCTTAAAGAAAGTGAAAAAGAAATCAATAACCGCCACAATACGGCACCTACCAGAACCAGCCTTAAGCTTTAATGGAAAATTTGATGATCACATTACATGAAGATTATTAACATGTATGTAAACCTGCATTGTGCTGAATAGTCTCAACATTCACATTGTGTAGTCACATTCTAGTATTGGTTGTAACTGTTGAGCCCCTCTTACCTGTCTGATTGGACTCACTTAAGGTTTGGACATGGTTGTCTTTGGAACCTTGAAGATCGGCTGGAGAGTTCCTTGGACAAGTATCATGTCCAGAAAGTGAACTTTACGTCCATGCCTTAGAGAGAAAAGCCAGTGTGAATGAGCTCGTACACTGCTGCTCTCTTCAGTGTGTTCACTCGGGTTATTGTGACTGTAGTAAACAGCTTTCGCTTTCATTTGCATGACCTCATGTCTGGGCTGTGCCAAAACTGCAAATAAAACCAGTTTTGAAAACTGTGACTATGTTGGTGCCGCAGCACCAGCCATACCCATCTGTGCAAATCTTTTGATCAGCTGAACGCACCACCATAGTCGAAATGCTGGCATTTCCCCCTTAAGGCAAACGCAATATAATCCTTATCACAACTGAAGACTGGCACTGGCATTTAGGCTGTACTTTCTGAAAAAACTTACTTCAGTGAAGGTTTCAAATGAGGTGCTGATGCAGAAAGAATACTGAAATGTAAAATCCACTTTTTGAGACATTATACTCAAATAACGGGAGGAAAATACTCACCGTCAGCATGAAAATTCCGCATCAATTGCCTGAATACTGCTTAGGAAATAACTGATAAAAAAAACACTTAAAGGAAGAGAGCTGACATGCACCTGCTAGTTTTTCAATTGCGTTGATATGTGCTCAATAAGCTTTCAAAAGTTTGCACTGACAACACACCTCAAGGTCTCATCCTGTTCTCTCCAGCCAGGGTCCAGGGTCAGTCAGAGATGCTATTCTTCTATCATTGCAGGAAATACACATATCAAATGTTTGCCATTAAAAATAGATAAATAAATAAAGTAGAGAACGTGGCTCCATGCTGAACATTAATGTCCTCTCCCAGTTATTTAGCCCCCTGAAATGCACAGACCTTTTCATTCAGAGTACCGCTCATCTCTTCTACTCTGATGTAGATTTCTTCTTCTGGGTCTGCAACTTCAAAGTCATCATCCATTGGACAAGTGTTCATCACAGCAGGAAGATGTGATGTTGATGGAGAAACAGGAAATAGGGACTGGCAGGTGAAGTGCTGATCACAAAATGTCTGCAGTAATTTGTTTCTCTTTGATTCATCAACTATTTTTAAAAAGTTACATTTAAAATACATTCTTAGAACATGCTACAATGTAAAGGATCTTACTAGCAATACCATATGTAAAACATGAAACGTCATTGCAAGAATATCTGGTTCTTAATGTTGCCATATACCACAGCAGCAGAAGGGGATCCTTGCGCCTGGCCAGTGTTAATTTCGAACCCTTTAAAAAAAAAAAAAAGTCTATCATGATAGTACTATCGCAATATCGATAGCTAACATTTTATCGCCCACCCCTAATTCCACCTTAGACTTGTTTTTTTTTTTTTTTTCGTGTCATGCTTCCTACATCCCATTTGAAACCCGTAATTGGTCATTGACAATAGCCAGTAAATCCCGTCATTGCGCAAAGAATCAAGTACATTCTTTGCACTCATTTTCTATTCATCATTGCATTGATTTTACGTACGCAATGTATAGTGTATGCTAAAATGTAATTTAAATACTGTGGTTGGTGCCTGTGCAATCATTTTTAAAAAATCAAATCCAGATTTAAACAAACAGCATGTGCAGTCTGTTTTTTTGAGACCAATTTTAACTATTTTATTAGGGATTTATGTAAATCTGTCCCTTTGAGTATGATTTTGTTTATTTTCTTTTGATAGGAGGTTAATGGGGTCAAAACCTGAGACATGGTTGATCCATTTAATGAGGTAGTGGTACATTAGCTAACAGAAATGATGGATGTGTTTAGTTTCATCTGTCTGTTTCTTGTCTCAAACTGTACACTATTTAATCTTTTGTTTCTGGTTTGGTTTCTATTAAGAAAGTTAAAAAGATATTCAGAACCAGAGACTAAGATAAATGAGCTCTGTGGAGGAGGGCTGTAATCTTGTTCTTCCTCAGCATCTCAGCCCTCCAACCCCCATCGTCACTTAGCTGAAATAAAATCTGCCATTTCCTCCTGAGTGCATGTTCTCGCACAGACGAAGCCGATCCAAGATTCAAGGGCTCAGATGGTTCAATTACAAATGTAAGAGCTATTGAGAGGTTTTATCTTAGTTGTGTTTTTCATAAAGCTTCCAGTGACCCTCAAATCTGGACACATCTGTGACCGCCTTGAAACAATAAAGAATGAGCACTTCCTCTGATAGGTTTGGTTGCAGCATGAATTATTTATCATGCTGAGGTAGATCAGCTTTGCTTCTACTACTAATGAAGTAGGATTTGGTTTTAACGAACCTCTGTGCTTTTTTAAAGGGATGTTTTTTGTTTTGTTTTTTTTTTTACTTGGAAGGAAGCTTGAATAGCGTTCATAAAACAAATGTAACCAAAACAAGAAGGAAAGGAGTTTTTCAGAAGCTTGTCCTTGTTGGTCAGCCGTGACATGAGAATCTCTTGAGAAGAATCTTCTTGTTTTCATCATGCGCTGTGCTCTCAGCTCAGAGCACTATATTCATCACAGTCACCCTGCAGCCCTCCTTTTCTATCAACACTTCTCCCTCCTCCCTCTGTCCTCCTCTCCTCCTTCAAACCCCCTAGCTGGGTTAACTGATCCACACCAGCTGCCTCTCTCTGCCTGACATTAGAGCTGTGTAATGAGCATGTCCTTTGTCTCCCCTCCTCATAATTACCTTGCCACCTACTGAATGGCCAAGACAGGGTGATGCACATGTCCGTTTTCAGGAAAGATCTAATGATGACTACTTGGTTAAAACTCACTGTCTCATCCATCGAGGTAGTTTGACGTATTTCTAGTTGCACACTCTGGAGTACAAGTTCTCATGGTGTGATTTTATCATAATTTGCTTGTGAGCTTAAATCAATCCTGAAAAGCTTCATTCTAATTTTACATCCATCGATCTTTCAATCTTTTCAGCTCTGTCATGTTTGACCTCACATCAGCAACAGATGAATTGTTATTCTCTCCATCTTGCCAGGTGGTGTAGCAGTAATGGTACATATTGTGTACTTTGTCATCTCTGTTGTTCACTAGTTGGCCTGTAGAGATGAACATGTACAGTGATGTGCCACCTTCCCATTCATTATTTAAGCCTGATTTTATATAATTGCACATACCACCTGGAAGGCAGTTGCCACTGTCAGAGCATTCATTGCTGCAGTGCTTATATTTATGTCAGTGCAAGCAGAGAGGCATCGGAGAAAAAACAGAGAAAAGGAGTGTTACCTTTTGATGGATGATATAAACTGTAAAACCCTGGGAGACGGTGGATGTTGAACTGTGGTCATGGACTCTGACTCTTTTGAAAAAGCAAAACACGAGAGCAAAACTTTACCAACACCCTTTTTTCTCTTATAAAGAGAAATGAAAACTATTCATAAAATACATGCATACACATACATAATCAAGATGGATGTGCCAGTTTACTGCTGCTTAGTTATTGCTTGGTAAACCAAAGGAGAGCTGTTTTCTAACAGCTTCTCCAATCAATTTCTGTGTCCGCTTGGTGCTTTTTGAAGCTTCTTGTTCTTTAATGACTTAGTATTTTATTCCATTTCGGGATACCTCCAGGAGAAAAAAAAAAAACCAACACAAGAATTGGAGGCAGATGTGGTTCTGTGTGGACCCGTGGCTGAGTATTTCTGCCAAACTCAATTCAATTCACTGAATTAAGAATTAGATGTGATTTCCTGTTGGCCAAGACTCAATGAAATATTGGTGTATTTGTTATTTGTTAAGAAAAGTAGTTTTCACTTTGAAAAAAAAAAGATAAAATAAAAGCTGAGAAAAGTTTTTATTTCTTTTTTTGCTTGACAATTACCAAAAAATTCCTCAAAACAAAAGACTGTAGGAGAAGCATGACGCTGATTTGACACAAACATTTTAATCACAATTGCTCAAATGGGTGGATACAGGTTCCCCTCATAGATTTGCCAATTTCTTGCGGTTGTAAACCGCTTGGTGGGCTCATAATACAAATATGTTTGTGAACATTTTTCTATGGGCACAGACAGGTGGTAATAAACATTTATGCAACATTTAAGGTTAAGTAAGGTTGAAGTAGGTGTGTTACACGAGAACTTGCATATTACCGGCGCATGTGTGCAGCATGGGGTGTAATATGCAATGACAGCATCACCTGCACATCACATGTGCGTGTAATTTACATTAATCTTGCAAATACTTCACAATACCTTTACCACATGCGACAATTGTACATTCCATTTTTATGAAAAATGGAACTGCAAGACACACCTTTGCTCACTTTAGGATGCAGCCACATCTCTCTATGATCCTCTATGGGGCAACCCAAAAACCTGCAGCACCCATACAGGTCAAGAGCAAGTGACAAAGGCTTAGGCAGGGATGCTTTTTTGTAAAAACGCTGTGGAGCTCATTTAAATGTTACTAGTAATTAATCTATAGTAAATTGCTTTTAATACTTTGTTGATAAAACACATGAATAAAACAGCAAATGTGCTATCCATATGTATTGTATTGCTACCACAGCTCATAGACACCTTAATAAAAAGTGTTTTAATGAGTACGGTAGTTATAAATGTAAGAATGTTCACGTGTCTACATGTTTTTGTCTGATGTACTCAGACACAAGGCTAAATGAGTTTGTCACCCATTTTTACTGTCCTGCAAGTACAATTGTAGACTTGCTGCAAATAGATTTAAAGATTCTTCATGTAAGTCAACAAAAACACATTTTTAATAGATGAAAAGTAAAACACAAAGAATAAAACAACTTTTATTTGTCATGAGTTGGTGTTTTTGACGTCTCAGCTCCGCCCACCTGTCCGCCTTGCTTTTACCAGCCTCTTTTTTCCTCCCTCTAGAGTGAAATCCTGACTGCAGAGTATTGTTTGCAGTTAGAAATTGTTCAGATAACCATGTGGAAAATAACACACAGCAACTTTAAATGTTAAGTAGATCTCTGCAGCAAACACACACAATCACACAATCATGTTGTCTGTCATTGTTGCTGTGAAAGCAGCGTTGTAACACAGCAGTGTGTCAAGTGGTTTCGTGTATGTCGGTGGTGTGCTGTCGTAGAGAAGTTGAGTCTCAGATCTTTTAAAAAAAAAATTATTATTGAAGATAGTACCCGAGTGTTCTGAGTAAATCAAACAGTTTTTGTCACTTAATTTATTTCAATTCAAGTTTTTGGAAAGTTTTAATAATAATAATCACCGTAGGACCAGTGTTGAGTTTAGTTGATTGAGCTTATAGGAGAACTGTACTGAATGACTCCTCTCCCTTGCTTTCAAAATAGGAAGTACCTGCTGGCTCCAAGAAGCCAAAATTCCATAGACTTCTATACAGAAATAAACATATATTATTCAGTCATTATAGTTGCCAGAATAACCACTCTTGCTCTGATACCTTTTTAAAGTCATGTTTTTGTTGGTCCTCATTTTTTTAATAATATTTTTTCTTTAGTGCAAGTTTGTCAAGTTATGAACTGACCGATCCGATTCCTCGATAAAATTATGTAATGGCTGCTGGCTCTCACGTCCAACGTAAAACGTTGCTTGAGTCCGGTTTGTGTAGACGGTGAAAGCTGTGCGTTGCTGATGATGGCAGTTTTTTTTGTTCTTTTCTTTTAGCCAGCCCCTTCACTTCTTACTGCTCACAGCAGCTCCCCCTCAGGTGTTGGCTCTGTTTGAGGAGGGCTAATGAGTTTCATCTTAAGTCAGCACACTAGATGATTAGGGTTATTAAATTCCCAACTTTGTTATGATCGCATTGACCCGGACAGTGAGTGAGACATTTGTAAAGCTTACCGCGAGGAAAACTAATTATTTCTTGTAACACCATTATACCTAATCTCTCTTGTGCTTTTTTTTTTTAACAATCTGTCTACTAACCCACACTATATTGGATTGCACATTGTTCTTTTTTTTTGACCGGTTAAGGCGTTATTTTTCTTTCTAGGTTTCTGTTTACCTCTAAAGTGCAATGATTCACTTTCACTCTGACAAAGGATAGCTGCTTAGTGTTAGGTGAACTCAAAATGAGTTCAATCTTGAGGATTTTTTTTTCCAGAGATAAGAAATTCCCGCCTGCGGATTGTGTCGTGGGGGGATCAAGTGTACATAATTTTCTTAAGGTCTCAAGCAAAAATCGCTTTGAATCTGAAAATATCCTGAAATAACTTTTGGGTGAGAACCTATCTGGAGAAGATTTGCAAAAGAGTAAGTCGGAGTGGCTCTGACTGAATTGTAAAGAGGGTGTAAAGCAGCATTGCAGCACACCACAGCCCTGACTGCTTACCTTGCTTCATTACAGAATATCATAGAGTGCAGCTTAAATATCAGGGGGTCTGAAGGTAACCTTCCTCCTGACTACACAGTGGAAATTTGTATTAACGAGCTGCAGGAAGTGTGTCTGCTGCTCTGCTGGTGTCCTAAACCAGAGGAATAAAAGCATTTTCCAGGAATCTGTCCGTCACAAGTTGATAGTTTCTGCATGTAAAGCTGTTTCTTGTCAACACTGAGTGAAGATAAAGCACCAGGAGTAACTTCACTGATCTCTGGCTATACAGAATTAGCATGAAAGCTATGATTCATTTATTTATTTCGAGCTCCCTGGGCCCGTGGTGGTCACCGCCGGATTGAATCCTGTCTGCAGTTTCTAAAACTGGCCTTCTCTGCTGCGTTTCTCCATTAAATTTCATGACCAGCCATGCAGTCGATGATTGCATGTGACAGAAATGTGCCCATCTGACATTTAAGTGAATTTTTCATCATGCTGGCGAAGCTTTCATTTCACGACAACACCAACACAGTGGACTAAAAGAAAAGTCTTACTTGTTGTCAGTATCGAGACATCAATATGAATCCATAAACATGTAGCTTCATCAATAATGGAAGCAGAATCTCCAAACCAGTGTAACCTAGTATTGAAAAATTTCTGTGAAATTACAAAAAAGATACCTCTTTCTCCTTGACAGCATTGGATAATTCCAAGAAGGGTCAGATCAATATTACATAAGTATGTAGAAACACCACAGCAAAGACACGGAAAAATGTCCAGGAAACTTCTTTTAGAAACTCTGCTTTTAAGTGTCAGATTTTTTCATGCTGTATCTGGGATCTTTTTCTTTTAATCATTTACAAACCTCTGAGACAGATGTTATTTTTCTTAAAAACCCATTTTTACAACAAGCTTTCTGAAAGTTGATCCCGTGAGAGCAGCTAAATGTCTGCCTTTTAACATCATCTGTTTGCTTTTGTATTCACCGTTGACCCGCTCTCAGCCAAAGTGAAAAATTGAAAACTTTTGTGGATTATAGTCATGAGCTGTCACAAACCGACTCTGAAAAATATGACAGCCAGGAATCGAGGAGTCTTTTTCTGCAGGCGCACTCTTTTGAGACGGTGATTTTCCTTGGGTTCTTCCTGTGACAGCATTGCGCTGGCAGTTGTTACTCACACTCTCTTGAGGAGAGCTGCCAGGATGAAGAGGCGTGGCCAGATAAGAGCCATGCCAAGTTCACCGAGCTGTTGACATTTTCTTGCGGCAACTCCCGTGGCTCTAATTGGCTGGAGCTGATAAGGTTCCTGTGTTGTAATGGACTGCTCCTGATAAGATGCTGTAACCTGCACCAGTCAGCAGCACAGTGAGGGGATGGCAAGTCAGACATCATGGGAGGTTGTGAGACCAAAGTTCTCTAGGTTTTTTTTTTTCTCTTAACCAGGGAGCTACATTTCATCATGGATTTTCTTAACATGACCGTAGTCTTGTAATTAAGATTTATAAAATAAAATGCTTTATTGGTGGATTTTTTTTATTCATACTCAACTAAAGCTAATGAAACAAAACAAAGAACTAAAAGATTTAGCTTGTTTTTCCAAACCAAAGCTATCGGCAGAATCTTCAAGAGTGGTCATGCATATAGACGATGGCAGTCAGGCGGTCGTCAGGCCTGCAGAATGGCCCACTTTTTATGTACCCCTGCTGAAAAACGGGCTTTAGGTCGCTGCACGGTTGCATTTTGGGATATGTGATTGTAGTGTTTAACAATGTTTCACTTATAAATACATGTTGCTGCAAAAAAATAGGCAAATGATCAATAAATCTTTACAAATATATAGCAATATGTTAGAAAATCAAAATGTTAAATCAAATTATAAATATAAAAGGCTACTTTTCTGGTCACATTTATGTCTTTTTTTTACTTTAATATATCTGTCGCAAAAGTACTGCAAATAAGAGCCTTACAATTTAAATGCTTTTGATGATTTAGTCATTCTCAACTCAAGCTGGTGAAACCATAAATGGAAATAAAAAATTATGCTTTTTTTTTCCAATCCTATGGCCATAGTCACAGCTGCCCTAATACGGCCTGTCTGCAGGCAAAAAATGGGCAAACCTATACAGGGCACGCAGATGCAGATATCAAGGTCGTAGACCGCTTGGTGAACCCATAGAGCGAAAATGTTCACACTCATTTTTTTCTATGGGCATGTTGCGTGTGACAGGTCATAAATAAAGGTATGTATGGATTAAGTAGGTGAGATGTAGGCACATCATACCGATTTGTCATTTCATCAACCACTCCCAAACCCTGCAATATGTACAACGAACCACCCATTACTGATGTTCATGTGACTGCAGCCTGACTGTTGGAACTGAGGAAATTAGACATTCTGAGTTTAGTTTGTGCCGACATCCCACTGGCATATAATGGCACTTACCTATCATGTGCCCCCCATACCTGCAGCTTTTGTGCATGGTCAGTAAGGAGCCAGTGCACACACCTTACTAACAACTAGAGTTTAGCATAAAGACACGGCACGAGTCCCCTGTATGCCATAAGTGCCAACAAATACTTTACAATAAACTTACCATGCTAACAACACTAGAATCTTTCAATTTCATGACGTCCCTTAAGGTGGCAATAGAAGCCCTAAGGAAACTGCAAGTTCCACCGTTGCTCCCCTTGAGATGCAGCTGCTCCTCTTTGTGACCCTCCCCAGACCCAAACTCTGCTTCTATTTGACCATCTCAAGAGGAAGACTCACTCGAGGTCCTTCTTCACCAAATCTCCAGACCATTTCACAAGAAGAAACTCTGCATTGTGTTTAACCACGTCTACCAAAGAAAGGACATTTCAGTATTTTTTTCTTTGAGACAAAATTAAAACAAGTTCTCATCTGTCCACTGCTGTGAATTAGTTCTAAAAGCATTAGCAGAACTTTCTTGTGGTTGTCATGGTGACGGAGCAACCTTTAAGTTACCAGAGCAACTACAAGAGGAGATAGGAGAAAAACACCTGTTATATCTCTATATAGTATATGTTATAAGAGAGGAACTAATTTTATTAATATCGTCAAAAGTTCTGCAAATTTGGTTTTGGTGGGCTGAAGGAACCTCTGAAACTGCTGATGAAGACGTTTTTGCTCTTTTGTGTCTGAAGTTTAGTAATTAATACACTCAGGACTCCTTCTTACTTATTGAAGTTTTTTTTTTTTTTTTTTTTCATCCTTTAGCTTCCCTTCCTCTGTACCCACCTTGAACTGCATCATTCTCTGGCTTCTGTATCATTTTTTTCTTTTTTATTGATCTCATGGAAGTAATTATGCTTCTGTTTTTAGTTAATGGAATGCACAGAGAGCCTTGCCTGGCAGACAAACTACTTGATGTGAAACATGCTGGTCTCCCCAGAGCTTTTCCCTAATGGAAGGGTGCGTGGGCGTGCTTGAGAGAATTTGAGACCCATGCATTTACCCACAACTGGTCCTGACAGTCGGACAGGAAAACCACATCCATGTCAGTTTCCCAACTATGTAATTCGACTGGAAAAGAAAAGTTTGAAACATGTGAAAACCTACTTTAGCAGGCTGCAAACCTTCAAGTAAAAGTAGATTATTCCGTGGACATTCAATTTATTTTCTTAATAAAAAGTTTCGGGCGATGGCTGCGAGTTCCACTCTCTCTGCATCTCTTTGCTCTTGGCTTTCACCAGCTGTTTATTAACCACGACCATCCGAGATGTTTTTCTCCGCAAGCGAAGAATAATGGAACCATTCATGAACACCTGGAGCGCTTCTACAACGACAAAGCGTGACAGTCGTACAGTTTTTCTTTATTTCTTGCAGGCCTAGCCTCTTGTTCTGACAGTTTAAGCTCCAAAGGAGACTGAGAACACAGTTAAAGCACGACTGCGGGCTGTTTTTCCTTCTGCCAGTGATTGTCAAACTGTTCTTCAGGCGTCGGTAGACGCTATCAATATGCGCCTCTCCTGCTAAACAAAGGTTCCACTTGGTAGTGAGTTCTTGTTAAACAAGAGATTCCTTTCAGGGCTACAAACTAAATGCAAGCTGTCTGACAGCACAATTCAACTATGCAGTGTTGCTTCGAGCTGTAATATTGAACTGCTTCTTGCTTTAATAGGATATAAAGTACGACGGGGTGTAATTTGGCTGGTGAATGGATTTATAGAAAGATCTCTGCCTCTGAATTTCAGGAAAATCAGAAGTTATTTTCTTTGGGCCAAAAGAAAAAGAAAAACAGAAAAGAGTCACATAAATAAAGACCCAATCCAATAGTAAATTTGTTTTTGGTGTTTTTAACATGTTCGTGTGGCATTTTTTTCTGATGATGGGAGAATTTCTGAGAATTTCTTTATTCAAGTAGTTATGAATCAGGAGCAGATGAAAAAATACAGTTTTAAAAAATCTTGTAGTTGTGATGTAGGGCGGTGCCACGATGGGCAGACCACAAGATTCCTTCTCCGCTCCATTCCGATACATCTACTTTTAGACAAATAGATCCATGCACTTCTTTGCTTTCCTCATCTGAGGTGGCATCTGGCTGAAAACTGTACCACTGGATAGCTCCGATATTGCTCGCCATTTTTGTTGCACCAATAAGGGGTGTAAGCTAGGGGGAGAGCATGTAAATAGAATGATGTTGGGAAGTAAGGGCAGGCTTTCTCCACGCCAACAGTCCCGACTACAAATTAAAGGTGAACTCCTGCTGCTCTGCAGAATATATGTTCTAGAAAACAACAGTTTTTTTTTACTTTGATTTTGGCTAAAAACAACAAATTCATAGTTAAAAGACCACTGGGAACACTTTTAAAATAGATGAAAAGATGATCGGAGTGGGACTTTAATAAAAGTAGATTGATCGGTTTGGCAAAGATGTTGAGTTGATTGACCGTTTTAGATGATTCTGGGAGCTAATCTCTCAGTGCATGGATGAACGTCTCATCTGATTTTGCATTGATCTGCTCAAGGTGTCGTCTTCATCTTGTTACTAGTAGGCTTAGGTATTTATTTCATCTGTTAGTTTCTCCTTTTTATATTTTAATTTCGCAAAGGAGACTCCTCCAAATTTGAGGATGCTTAATCTTATCTGTTCTCAGGTGTTTGTGCCACTTCATGAGACATAGAGCCTTTCATAGCTCATTATGTTGTTCCATCCTTTTCTGGTGGAGATGTTATTTCTTCATCTTTCAACTTGAGCTGAAGCTCAGCTTGTTATTCCGTCAGCTTGGCTTCCTTTGATTTCTCTCAGTCGATGACTTTTACAGCAAGGCTTAACGATACAAATGACATGGCACATACATGAATGTAGTCATTTGCTGATAAATGTACTACCAGGACATTCACTGATATGTCCTAATTTAAGATCTGATAAGGATTAATTATTTTCTGATCACATACAGGCTTTGCATTATATTACTGTATCTTTGTGCTCTTACTTTTTTTTGGATGGATCATTTTCTTTCCCAGTGCAGTACAACCTCTAAAGACTGGCTTGTTTGTTTCTTTCTTTTTTTTAAATGTTGTTTTAAACTGATTAAGTTTTTTTTTTTTTTTAATATGGCCTTTAAAGTAAACTATTCTAGTGGATCATTTAATTATATGGGGCTTTTCTACTTTTATTTTTTAAATTCAAATTTAAATGATCACCTTTTTATTTTAAAGATATAAACCTTCAAAACAAATAATTAATTTATCCTGATCCTAAAAGTATGTGGTCTTACGGCCAACGTTCAAAGCGTTTGATTGACAGATTCTCCTCAGCCCATTTTCAAGGCCAACAAATTCACTCCTGAAACTTTGACTCAGACTGATTGGGACCAGTCACTGCTAACTGACGTCTGGTTCCAACATGGTGGTGTTCATACCATGGAGAAATGACAACTAATTTGACTTAATTTTGTTGGAGCTTGAAATAAGCTATTATCGACGTGTATTGGCTGACGTCTCACTCAATTAGTCTAGTTCTCATAAACAGTCAATGGTAATCTCTATAGTTATTTTGCTTCTAAAATAATTTGTTTTAATTATCTTGTTGTTTTTTTAGTTCGTGTACAATGTCTGAAACTATTCGAAACAATTATTTTTGAGAGTTTGGATTTTGGTCATTCAATTCATAAAAAATCTCCTAGGTTTGATACAGTTTGTACCACTTTTGGATTTGTATTTTTTTGCTTCACATTCTTCTCTTTAGGGGTCTTGTTCTAAGCAAAATAATAAGAATATTAATAATAATGAAGAAGAAAAATAAACTCCACTTGAACCAACTATTTTATAATTCACCCTTTTAATGATTTTTCTTGTTCTACGTTTTTGTTTTATCTGATGGAGCTCTCTCAAGAAAAATGCTTACAAGATCCAGTTGCTTACAAGCTAATTTCAAACTGTTCAATAATAACTGTCAATTAGTTTTTTATTCTTTCTCTTGAACCCTGAATAATGTTGGCTCTAAATGCATGCAGGAATAAACATAGCTCATTGGGTAGCTTGTTTTGAATCACTCAGCAATCACTAATTGTTTGCTCTGGTCCCACAGGACTCTATCAAAGTTTCATCTTTCCCTTCTCACAACCCCAAATGATGAAATAGCCTCTTACATCTCTCCCACTAAGATGAAACTCCTGATAGTAGTCAATTTGAAGCTTGAATTAAAAAAAAAAACTACAAATCTAAAACTGATACCAAATGAAAAATATTTATTTGTACATGATTGCCATCAGGACATGTAATTTCCGCCCCAGAACAGCGTCAATTGTCGCATCCCCTTTGTCTCAAAGTTTGGCAAATCAAAGGGGTGGACACAGGTAGCGCCAACACCAGACAGTTTAAGAGCGGAAATAAGCTCACCTTAATGATACTGCCAATGCCAATATATTGTGTGGATTTTTTATTGTTTTGTATTGTTGTTGTCACAGTTGAATCAGTTTGTCAAAAACAGACTTTTTTGCATGACTGACCATAGTTGTCAGTGAGTGTATAAATGTTGTTGTTTTTATATTGTGTTTGAAATGAATAAACTAAACCCTAACTTCTCCAAACCACTCGCTCACATACATTAAGAGTTCATTTCAAAAACCAAAGTTGTGAATTGAAACGGTAAATTGAGGACTGAAAGTAAAAAGTTAGAAAAATGTAAAAACACAGCAGCTGTTTAAAACAAACATTATTTTCATTTGGTAACAGTTTTAGGTTTATAGTTTTTTTCTTGTCCAAGTTTCAAAATTTCAATTTTTTTTTCCAATCTTCAAGTATTCCTTCATGTTTACAATGTGTACTTCAGAGTTTAAAACAGTTTTAAAATTTCCTGGAACAATATAGATTTTTTTCAAATTTATAATCTGTTTTTTCATTGAATTTAAGCAGATTTTACTTTTATCCCATAGAGTTCATACTGTATGAACTCTAGAAACTTTACCTCCATCTTTAGGATTCTCAGATGTGCTGCTGGTTTTCTTGCACATGTCCCAGAAAAAGCATGAAAAGCATGAAAAGCAAAGATCAACTTTTGTCTAATTGAAATAATTCCCCACTTTAAAAGAGGAATCTATGTGAAGTGCACTCAAATGCATTTTATAAGGTTGGTATGTCTGTTCAGGTAAATCAAAATGATCAAAAACCCTTAGAATGTACCAACCATAAACTAAGACAGCTTGTACTTTCATCCTCACAACCAGACCATGATCAAACTTGGGAGTTTTTAATGTGTCTGTGCTGCACCTCCAGGCTCGCGGTGGATTTTCATTATTGATTTCCTGACCAAACATGAGCTTTTACAGACTTGTGAAATATGTAGTTCTGCGCAGACTGAAATAACTTTGCATCAGCATCACCTTGCATGAAAATTGTTTTAGTTGTGTGCTTTTTTTTGTCCCGTCTTTTATCAGTCTTTCCTCCCCCTCATATCAGGATAATCTGTTCTTGTCTGTCTCCTCTCTGGGCCTGATAAGGCTGGGCAGAGTCACGCTCCCATTATGGAGCAGATGTTCCTCCTTGACAGTGTCGACACAAAGCCACGAGCCTGTGCGCCCTGTGGGAGAAAATAACTCCTAATAAGGCAACTGAAAATTGACTTACTTTACCCAATCTGCCTACCAGAAAAAAGTCATCAGTCTTTGGCGTGAATACGGATTTCCACGGTGTTTCACTGCGTCTGACTCTTTTGCTGTCAGTGCTAGCTATCTTTTCAGGGATTCATGAGTGTGTACACCCCAATGATCAGAAACGGCTCTTTGGTTCTCATAGGACTTTGATTATGATGTGTGTTTATTAAAAAAAAAAGACGCAGCTGCAGAGTTTTGAACTTGGAAATGAAAGTCAGATGATGAATTCAAATGAAGCTTTTATCTTCGCCTGCTGAACAAAGCTTGTCAGAGTCATGACCTGCAGGTTAGAGTTTGTTGATTTTATAATGCCAACCGTATTATCCAGTCTCCCTTTGTGCAGCTGTTACGCTGGGATAAGACTGTACTCCCAGGCAAAATGGCTAAACTGTATGCATCAAAATCCTATTTCCAGTCATGTTTGTGGGTCAGGACATGATCAGCAATCAGTGTCTTGTTGTGATGGTGGTAAAATGGAGAATTAATCATTTGGGGAAAAATAAAATTGAATCACTGACCTAATATTCAATTTTCTCAGGGATTTACTTGTCTAGGAAATTTAAAGTGATTGTCTCTGATCAGGGCTGCATGGTGGTGTACTGGTTTGCACTCTAACCCTCACAGTGAGAACTGCCTGGTTGAAATCCTTGCTGGAGTTATTTAGTGTGGTGTTTGCATGTTCTGAGGTTTTCTCTGTTTCCCTCGTCATGTTGCATAGGTTAATTGGTGAATCTAAATTGTCTGTAGGTGTGAATGTGAGTGCTTTGGTTGTGCTACAGACTAGGAACCTGTCTAGGGTGCACCCTGCCTTTCCCCAACAGTACCAGGGATAGGCTCCAACAATCCTGTGACCCTGAAAGGGATTAAGTATGTTCAGAAAATGGATGAATGGATGTCTCTCATCATATTTTAACCAAGTATTTGTTGGGAATATTTAAGAAACAAGCTGTTTCCAGTTTTTAATGTTTAAACTTTGTGTTTATTAGATGTATTTTTGTATTTAATGGAAAAACTGATTTAAAAAAATCTAAGGTTTTTTAATCAAATTTTGTTAAATCATAAACTGAATTAAGCAGTGAATGTGTAATTCTAATTGAGTACTTCGGCAGCTGTTTTACTAAAGTATTCCAATTTAGCAGGTCCACTTAGATTTGACTTCTTATTGAAGCTAAAGGTTTTTTGTAGTCTTCATCTTAGTGATATAAGACAAGACCTTTTTCTCTCTCTTCGTAGTTAGGCTCAGATTGTTTTCTTCAAATGCAGATTTTAGGGTCAATAATCTAATTAAAGCCAACATCATCTGTCAGCAACTCAATATAAATATTTGTTTCCTTTTGACTTTTGTTTTTTGCTGGTAGTTTCCACTTTCAGATCTTTTGAGGAAAATTTCCCTGTGTTGTTTTAAATATCTAAAATTTGACACCAGATGCTCACGTTTATAGATGGAAATGTATAACTTATTTTATGTATGAGTTCATAAGCATCAGCCCACGTAGTTAAATAGCGATTATTTGTTTGGCTGCTGCGGAGGTGCAGAAAAGGAGTAGACTTTATTCTTCCTTCTCAAACAAATCAGATGTCTGTGAATAAAATGAAAAGATAGTGTCACTGCCAATAAGAAAAGCATACAAGTGAGGATGTGAGAGCAGGAAGGCCTGTGAGATGTTTAACATCCTGCGCGATAAGAAACTCAACCCGCGGTGAAGGAAAAAAAAGTACTTGATCTCCTGTAGGTTTTCCCCAGTCGATAGGTTCACAACACTTAAAAGAAAACAGTTATTCAAGAATTCAGACTTCTTTTAGTGGTTAAAAAATCACAAGAACGCTTTGTGACCTATAAAAGGGAAACAGCAGGGGGACATCCTCTCCAAGTTTCTTTCCCACCACAAGGTCAGACTGTCTTTAGGCTTTCTTTGTGATCCTCAAACCTTCGATTTGTCGTCGTCTTTTCTGATCCTAATTGAGACGTGTTGTAGTATAACACTCAGGGCAGTATTGACGGTGCCACCGCTAATCACCAGACCCCTTGCAGCTTTGTCATAATTAACAGATCAAAAGAGTGCAGAGAAGGGCAGTGATGCATTATTAAACAGATACTGTAGGAGCATGTGGATGTAAGTCACGGGGAAAAAATAGTCTTTTCGAGAGGACATATTTTCTTTTAAGAGCCCTTTCATAATTCATCAGAATTGTCCTCCTAATAGAGTTTAAGACTCTTGCAGGCATTTAGTATGTTTTGAGGGTCTTATCTTTTTGAAACATTGTCTAAAACTGTAGTGTGTATTAGGGTTTAACGATGAATCAACTTAATTAAATGTATATTCCTACAATCCAACCAGATCGATCTGTCTGTGGCAAGTTGTTAATCAAATTGACCTATACCATTACAAAATCATTTTAAACTGAAATACATCGATTATATTGATATTGGAGAGTACTATTTGGATTGAGGGACGACCGCGTGCCATCACAGCAGACAGCAAACGTGATGGCAATAAAAAAATGATCAAGCCATCATTGCAGTCCAATGTGTGGAAACACTTTGAATTTTCAGAGACGTGACCATACAGTGTGGTATAATGTTCTAATAATGTTCCCTTTGTACCATTTGAATGTGGATAAACAACAATGAACTTTATTAAGCTAAAATGTGAATGGATTTGCCATTAATTCTTGTTTACTCGTTTGTTTGTTTGTTTGTTTGTTTACACGTTTAATTTACACTCGATTATCTTGCAAGAAAAAAAACAAGGAATTTGGAAAACTTCACCTGCACTGATCAGTACCAGGTATTTATCTCTGAGCCACACTGGTTGAAGTTTTGTCTAAAGATGTACTGGATCCATTTTAGGTCATATCAGTCGTATGGGTCCAATCGTATCAAACTGGATCGAATCATTGTTAAAATTAATCATTATGCCCCTAAGTTTGTGACATAAGCTCTGCAGCTACAGTAATCAATGCAGGGCAGAACATATGCCTCTGTCACGTTAAGGTTAAATCGGTATCTTTAGTTTCTTGGTTCTGACTCAAAATACCAGACGCCATCCAAAAAACTGTTCTCAAGTCAAGAATTAGATCTTTTTTTTTTGGTTTACCAAGGCAACAGGTGTTAAAACTTAATTGTGCTCATCTGTCTGCTCGAGATTTATTTCTCATTACTCTGGACAAGCTTGTAAAATGCAATTAGAGTGCTCTCCCTCTGTGTTAAGCACACACAAAAAGAACACATCAATGCAGAATAACACTTCTGAATAACAAAAAAACAACTAAAACAACATCAGGCTTTTTGTCAACTGAAAATAGTGTTTATCCGATAAACCAAAGAATACAGAGATCTAAATTCCCAAAATTCAATTCTCTGTTATTACAAAGAATGGTTTGGTTTTCCTCAGAGAACGGGAGCACAAATCGCACAAAAGAATAGTTTTGAACAGATAAATCATGCAATTATGGACTTAACTGCCGACATTTAAAGGGAGAATATTTTGTTTCTATCTAAAATATTTTTTGAAGTATACAGAGCAGCTTTTGACATTTTTCTCATGGCAAAGACAACAAACATTTGTGTGATTGTCTTTTCTCTAACATTTTTAATATCTACCTATTAACATTACTTTGGTTGATTCAGGTAAAAGTTTGCACAGACTGACGTAAAAAAATAAATAAATAAAAGCAAATGCATTCCTTTCAAAGAGCTGGATTTTAATGTAGGGTTTCAAGAAGTTGACCAGAAGTTGCAGAGAAGTGTCTCATTGCTTTTTGATTAAAAGATGGTTCCTCACTGGTTCCTCCTTCTTCAGGTTGCCATGTAGTGTCTTCTGGCTCAGATACAACATGCGCTTCAGAAGACAGTCCCCTTTGGAGGGTCATGGTATTGGATCAGCTCTAGTGAAGGTTGAATGCAGTTACACTCTGCTGTACATCTTTGTTCTATCCTCTATTTTCTTGTCCGTCTCATGCTGATAGATGATTGTTTAATACACAAGGAAGACTAAAACCATGACCATTGACTGTAAATGAGAACCGGACTGAGTGACCCCTCCCCGCTGGCACCAGTTGGTTCCAAGAAGAATAACCATTCTTGCTCTCAAACATGTTCTTGCTAATCCTATTTTTTTCATTATAAATTTTTTTTCTTTTGGTAAACTGGCCAATCAGATGTATCTCTGTGGTCTCACATACAAATCATTAATGACATACTTGAACTCGAGAAATTCCTCTTTATAAAAAAATCCTCAGGATGCCCATATAAAAAAAGAAGAGAAGCAGGGGTGTCACTACTGTTTACCACTTCAGATCTCTTCAGTGTGCCCTGCTGCAATAAAACCGCTGCTGCTGGTTACAGACGAAGCAGCGGGTTTCTCCTGGGAAAAAGGTGTGGGGCAGCTGCCGCTCCTCACCTTTATAAATATGTCTATGCTCCTCTCTGGGAGAGTCTGAATGTTTTCATGAACCCGCACATGGAGACGTGCACCGTTCATCCATGCTTTTGTAGAGACCTTTAAAATAAATGAACGAGATCACTCATCACCGCGTCCTCCCTGATGAGGTGGAGAAAAGCTTTTACGGTAGCTCCTCCCACAACACTTGTAAAGCAACAAAGACGATTTTGACTGGCAAATTGCATTCGGTGTGAATGGGGAGTTGCTTTAAATGATGCAGATCACAAGTCAGATGCGCACGAGAAGAGGGGGCGATGTGTGTCTGTGTGGTGGTGGTGGGGGGATGGGTGGGGTCCGCGGTACACCCCTAGTTTGTGCTGGATGGGCCTTTAATGCAAGAAAGTAAAGGTCAGCTTTCTTAAGTTTCTTATGTGAAGATTTGAAGGGGGTCCAGGAGCCTGTAGGGCTTGTCCATGAGGGTCACAGAAGACAAACAGGAGGCTGGAGATGGAGTTCTTTGTAGGATCATGGATGCAGACATCCTTCCCTCGTCCCGTCAGCATTCCTTTATCCTTCTCTCCCAGTGGAATGTCTCCAAACTTGTCTCAGCAGAGACAATTTTATTACAGTCAGGAAGGCCTACACACATTTTACGGTTATAGCTATGATTATAACTCAACAAGGCCATTTAATCTGACTGCTGTCCTTGTCCTGGTACACCAGCTCGGGATGGGGGGGGGCATTGATTTATTGATCAAAGTAAATCCATTCTTCTGCAGTCAGGGGTGATACGCTCCCGTCCAGGCTGTCATTATTGGGCTTTATCCAGTTGACCTGTAACTCTGGTCGTAGTGTGTGCCGTTTCTTGTTTACAACTGACATGGATCTATTCAATTTTAGGTTTTAGATGCAAAGCAAATTGTATGTTGCGTTGGTCTTTTTTGTAATCTTTCCCTTCATTGACTCTTTTTTTTTTAAGTGAATTGAAGCCTTAAACTCTTTCTTGCTAAGCTAAAGTGTAACCTCCTATACCCTTCACCTACTCTGGGATGTCTCATGATGTTGAAATTTGAATTTTGAGGGTTTTCATTTATACAGCATTAACTTTTTTAATTGATGCAGAGGCACTTTAAGAAAACTAAATATATCCCTCCCTTTTTCCTAATGAGCTTCAGAGGACAAGTAGCAACTGGTCCTGTTGATCAGAGGCAGTGGCTAAGCAGAACATCAGAAAGTGTGAGTGCTCCTAAATTTTCTCCGCTAACAAGTTGAGTCTGGTGGCATGCTTGACATTTATTTAGCAGATGGTTTAATCAAAAGTGACTTACAAGTAAGGAGTACACTAAGGGGGACTGTGGGGTTTGGTTCCCTGCCCTGGAACCCTTCGGACATGAGAACTGGAGAGGTCTGGGATCCATCTAGCTGCCCTCCAGCTGAAGGACGGTCACTCCACCTCCTGAGTTGCTGCTTTGAGCTGCTCGTGAATAAATGATGACACTGTTTATTATGTCATGTGTGTCATGTGTTGCTGGAGGTTAGGTGGTATTTTTGATATTTTAGTCCACACCAGAGGGTTTGTTTCATTGTTTCATCCTTTCATCAGGGAAGGGCATCTCTAACACTTCAGTGTGACTCCCATTTCTTGCTTTGGTCTGGCCTGTCTCTCAAAAGGAAAGCTTATTTCTTTTGTATCGCCCCTTCATCTCTTTCATTCCCTCTGGAATTTTCCTCTCTTGGGCTTGTAATAAACCTTTGATAAGCTAATAAAAACCCATGCGCATTTTGAACCAAATTACCCCACCCTTCCGCAGGGACTTATGGCCAATGGGTCTTTAAATATCCTATCTGCCTCCTGGGGGGAGCTTTTAGGGAAGCTAAAAACTGGTCACAGCCTGAAGAGAATCAGAAAAAGAGGAAAGCCTTGGGCTGTCTGGACGCCATCTGAAGCAAAATAACGATGGCCTTGATCACCATGGGCAACATCCTGAATGCAGATATGTGTATTTCTGAACAAGGATGTATAGCTGAATGCTAAAAAACCTTTGGCATCTTTCAACCTGTTCCTGTGTGGTAGTCTGCAATAAACTTTAGTCATGTTCCTCATATTTTTGTGTTCATCTTCTAGGATTTGCAACAGTCATTTTTTTTTTTTTGCAGTGTTCACAAGAAAAAAGGTCTAGCTTCTAGGTCCTTCATTGTTTGTGTTTTAATTGTTTGATTGTTTTACAGCATCTTTGATACAAAACAAGTAAAAGACAACAAGCAGAGTCAAGCTGCTGGTGGTTCAAAATGAAATGTGACATAATCAGCTCATGGTACTTTGAGCTAAACGCTAAAAATAATTTAAATATTTTAATAATTCCTGGAAAAAATCTAAGTGTTTCTGGTTATTTTTAGTTTTCTGCTCATATGACCTTGGATATAGCTGCAGAGTCTTGTGTATCTTTATTTTAGCCTTGTAAGAGACTTCACAGAAGTACTGCTTTAACTATCAGTTTTCTCAGAAATATTCTCTGACTAACAACCTTTCTGGCAGCGCTTGACTTTGCCACGGATCCTTGTGTCTTTTGTTGGTCGGTGTGCATTTCCACTTAAGAGGTTTCAGGAGCCATCAGTCGCTCAC
The DNA here is from genome assembly GCA_036245035.1 of Adrianichthys oophorus. Classification (NCBI taxonomy): domain Eukaryota; kingdom Metazoa; phylum Chordata; class Actinopteri; order Beloniformes; family Adrianichthyidae; genus Adrianichthys; species Adrianichthys oophorus. The sequence continues at coordinate 2,700,628 of BSAI01000162.1, forward strand.
CATTGAACTCCATGTATTGATAGGAGGGTGCTGGCACATGTAAGGAGCAACACGTGCAGAGCCGTGCTCTTGGGGGCACGCTCTAACGCTCTAAATTCTGAAGTGCTGAATGATTTTTGAATAAAGCTTGGAATGAGTATTGGAAATGATAAGGTGTGCTGCTGGAGGAGCAGCACTAGCTTCAAAATTAAAGAGTTAGCTTGGTTGAAAGTAGTTTCACCAGGATTGACAAAGATTTTGTCAAAAATTAGCATGAAGCGCTGTCATGTTGTAGCTAACATGGAACAACTCAAATGTAAAAAAGATCAAGTTTAGGTTAGTTCATTCAAACAGAATGTTGTGGCTTGTGAATTCTGTCTTATAATAATGACAGTAAGAGTCATTGTCATGTGTCCATCACTATTTCACTAGACTGTGAGCAGATTAAAGCAAGTATAAAAGAACATAAGAAATGTATTTACAGATAAATGTTTAAATGTTCCATTTTAATCTAAAAGTGCAATATTTCTTCTGTAGGGCTGTCGCTAACTAGTAGTTTATTAGTCATTGATTAATTTTTTTGATTTGTCAATAATTATTGTTTATGTAAGCTGAAGTACAATTTTTGTCTTTTTTTTTTTTTTTTTTTTTTTTTTTTACAAAAGGTGAAAGTTCTGGTACTAGTGAAGGTGTGGGTCATGTGTGGTACTACTAATGCACGGCGTGTGGTGCATTCACAGAAACTAACATTTTACATGTATAGCTCATGAAAATTTGACATTGGCATGCCCAAAAAAACACACAGCCCAATTTATAGTCTGCTCCAGATTTTTTTTTTTTTTCATTTTTCATCAAAACAAAGCTTTTTGTCAGAAAAAATGTTGACACAACTAAAACAACCAATTATAATTGATCAGTTCTTCTGGGGTTTGAGATTTTCTCTGATAAACTGCTTTGTTTTGCCGCGGATGTCCGGAGCTCAGTGAACACAGTGGGCAGAGAAGCTCGCCGGCCCGGGGTTTGTCATTTTCAGTGACTGATTATTTAGGCTTAAACAGCTGACATTGTCTTCTGGCCAGCTATTTAACTGACATCAACTCATAACTGCATGACTCCCAGGTTGTCTCACACCGCCCTGGCATCGCACCACTCCCCCCATTTGAGAAACACTGCTTTAAGATTTGGCCACTCCTGACTATTATTCTCTATGGACCTGGACAACCCAAAACCTGCAGCACCCACATGGGTCAACCCCTGTAGGAATGCATGTGACTAAAGCATTAATTTAGTTTGTACAACGCGTTCCAAATTATTATGCAAATTATGTTTTCCTATAATTTTTATATACTTAATGCAAATGACAGTCAGCATAATTATCAAGTCACTAACCACTTGAATATATATAAATTGTTATTAAACAAACTTCCTAAAGATAATATTTTTTTTCAAAAATAAAACCTTAAAGTGTGTTGTTCAACATTATTACACACAACAGAGTTCCACAGCGTTTGATAGATACTAAAGAACTGAAAATGGTCATTTGTTGAATTTGCTGCATTAGGAGGTCATATTTACTGGCATCAAAAGCTTTTCCAATTAAAAACATCTTCATAGGTCAAGTTACATTTGAACATAGGACTCTTTTTTTTTGTAGCAGCTTCACAATTCCTGCATCCATTGAACGTGTGAGTTTCTGAGTTTCATAGATATTGTCCTTGAGGATGCTCCAAAGGTTCTCAATAGGGTTGAGGTCAGGGAAGGATGGGGGGCCACACCATCAGTTTATCTCTTTTAATGCCCATAGCAGTCAATGATGCAGAGGTATTCCTTACAGCACAAGGTGGTAGATTGTCATGCATGAAGATGATTTTGTTCGGGAAAGCACAGTTCTTTTTTTTTTGTACCACAGAAGAAAGGGATCAGTCAGAAACTCCAGATACGTTTCAGAAGTAATTTTCTCACCTTCAGGGACCCTAAAGGGGCCGCTTAGCTCTCTCTCCATGATTCCAGCCAAAACACGACTCCACCACCTCCCTGCTGGCGTTACAGCCTTGTTGGGACATGGTGGCTATCCACCAACCACCCTCTACTCCATCCATCTGGACCATCTAGGGTTGCATGGTACCTAACAGTAAAGGACTGTTTGAAAATGAGTATTCATGTATGTCTGGACCCACTGCAGTCGTTTCTGCTTGTGAGTGTTGTTTAGGGGCACCGAATAAAAGATTTACATATAACTGCAAACCTGTGGAGGATCCCACACCTTGATGTTGGTGGAACTCCAGAGACACCTGCAGCTTCAAATATGTGCTTGCTGCCTTTTATTATGGTATTTTAGCAGCTGCTCTCTTAATCCGATGTATTTGTCTGTCAGAAACCTTCCTCATTTTGCATACAGTATATCTGTCCAAACTCATGTATGCTCTGAATCAGCCACAAATCTCCTACTACTACGATGATCATGCTAAAGGTTACATTGTGCTTAAATGTCCAAGGCATTTAACAATTTAACACTTTTCAGCAGCATAGAACCTTTTTCTTTCCCATATTGCTTGAAAATGTTGGTCCTTCTTTAGTAGTTTTCCTTTAATTGAACTTGCCCAGCAAACTAATGATCACAGGTGTCTGAGATTGATTTCAGTGATCCAAAGAGCCTTGAGACACTATCATCCAAGAGTTTCATAGAAGAACAAAGCATTTGATCTTTTTGACACTTTAATACAATTAATATAATAATTTGGAATGCACTGTGTATTCATCAAGTCTTATCAATGTGTTGTAAGCTCCATTGAAGCTGCTCTTCCACAGCTCAGCACCATTCCTTTCTTCACTTTTACTTATGTAAAAGTATCCTGGCTAAATAGGGTCATCTCATTAAGGAGCTTGTGAAGTCTTCGTCAGCAGCATTATTACAGCAGTACACACTCACTCATCTTTAGCACACCTCTCTATGGCAGTGACGACTGAACGCTCAGCCATTAAGATCTTGGAAAGAGAGGCAAAGAAGCAAACAGCGTTATTACATATCACCAGCTGTGTCGGAACACCAGCAATACCAATGTAGTCATGGCGCTTCAAACAGACACACGTACGTCTCAACGTGTTAGCTGCGCGCTCTGCTGTGCCTCAGACCTTCTGTAGTGTGAAGTGTGTGCCGGGTGCAGCTCTTCTCATTATTAACTGTAGTGTTGGCTTTGGCATGGTGGATGAGGGCAGCTTGACTCAGCCAACAGTCACAGCAATTTACAGGTCTGTCACAGAGGAAGAGGTCGAGCAGAGGAGAGAATTAAAAAGCATTTAGAGCTGTGAAATAAACTGCAGATGGGGGAGAATGACCTGCCGGTGGAAGTATAAGGCATACATGGTGACCTCATTTCAAGGCTTTTTGTTAGAAGGACTTAAAAATATTAGTTATTTTATGCAACGCTCAGAAAGAAACAAATCTTTTCGAATTATGCATTCATGACTTTTTGGATAAGAGAAAAAATTGTCTCTGATTTATAACATTTTTGCCACCAAGTTGAGTTTGCATGTGCCTCTATCATCTTATTTGCGGAAATAACTCTCTCTGGATTGGCAAACAAACATATAATCCTTCATTTAAAAAAAAAAGTGATTTATTATGAAGATATTGAGGGATACATTTAAATTTGCATTTTGTTATTGTTTGTTTGTATATCCATATGGCACTGCTCCCACGGGCCTCTTAGCACAGGTCACTGAGACAGGAAATGTCAAAAGTCCAGGCAGTTGAAGCAACCAAGCAAACAACAACAACACCAGGAGGAATTGATTCTTCATGACAGCACTGTTGAAATCACTGTGGTGTGAGACAGACTGTGGGGTCACAGAACCCTCTCCTCCCCTTTCCTCTACCCCCAGACAGACAGAACACAGACACTATTTGTTGAAAGGGGGCAGTCAGAGATTCTTAAACAGCATTTATTACTTTTCTCTTCCACCCTCAATAACCTCCTTCCAGCTTTGTTTGATTCAAGGCATGGCCTCTTAACTCTCCCAGACACTATCTAATGTACCAATGCCAGCTCCTATTACATTTTACAAAATGCAAACAAATAAAAATGAAAGTAAAAATAAAAACTTTGATCCATTTTTGCAACCAGCCCCGAGTGTTTATTTAAGTTACTACAGCATTTTGAATTTCCAGGCTGGATACTGAATGAGGGACCTCAAAGGTTGCTTATGAGACATAAAAGATTAACACAAACTGTGGGTTGAGATATACTGAGTTTTAACTAACTGAATAGCAAGAACTAGCAATAACAGGTGTGACGGTGACTGAGGGAAAGCACAAAAGAAACAATCTACATATTAATTGGAAAGAATTTTCTTGGCACTACAAGAACCCCTCTTAGGTTCCATTTTCGGTGTGTTTTTTTTATTCTGCAGAAGGCGTGTGTAACATGACCATGGACTCCAGCTCAATGACCATGCCTATGTCAGATCCCAATGCCTGGGCAACAGCCATGAACAACCTGGGAATGCCTCCAATGGGATTGACAGGACAGCCACTTATGCCAGGTACAACACTGCTCACACTTCACTCGATCACCATATTTCATGAGTGTCCATGTTTTTTATTGTAACAGAGACCAAACTGCACTGTTAGTGTACAGTCTTACTGTGGCCTTGAACACTGTAAAAAGGTACTGCCACATCTGGAACATGCTGCAGGAAACAGGAATAGCTGACTCATCCAGATGGTATTACGTGGTGGTAATCAGTTATGAATGACAAACACAGACACGTTCTGACAGATGAATGCAGATGTGATTCAGCCCACTTACAAAGGAAAAGGATAGAAAAGACCAGCACGACTCCAGTGCATATTTGGCCAAAGCTGATGAAGATACTCAAAGAATTTCTTTTGTAATTGGTCAATTTTTCTTTCAACCGTTTTGGCTGCTCCTATTTTTAATTAAAAAAAAAAAAGTCTCATTACGACATAAGAGCTACCCCAGGCACCTCGGGTAAAATGTAATATTATTGTGAATAAAGAACCCAAAGAAATATTGAAAAATCTTCTAAAATCATCAGTTTACAGATGAGACATCTTTTTAATATGTAATGAAAAAAGGCTTTATTTCCATCATTTACTCTTTCAAAACGTTAGAGAACAAAATAATGGCGTGTGCAGAATTTATAGTATGCTCCGCCTCCTTTGGAAAAGATGAGACCTGACAGTGTCATGGATTGTTCACTATCATCATTTACAAAGACCAGGTGATTTCAATCTAAAAGATTTGAAATAATCTGAGTCTCTGACTTTGCCCCAACAATCAGCATCATGGGTTCTTCCAAGCAGTTGTCCAGAACAATGAAACTGAAAGTAGTTGATGCTCACAAAGCAGGAAAAGGCTAGAAGAAGATATACATATATATATATATATATATATATACACACACACACACACACATATATAAAAAGCTGGGTTACTTTGCTAAGTGGAACAGTCTGCTTAATGTTTGGCATCAGTCATGATGGAAGACCCAGCCGCATTTCATTGTCTGTGCTTTCACTGCTGTCCAAAATCTCTCCAAACATGCTTCCATTCATACCTTCTTTAATACACATGAGTCGTCCTGTCCCCGTAGCCCCATAGCATGATGCTTCTACCCCCTTGCATCACAGTGGGAATGGATTTCTTGGAATTCAGCTCAGCATTCTTTGTCCTCTAAACACAGCGAGTAGCATTTACACCAATGAGTTCAGTTTTGGTCTCATCTGACCACATAACCTTCTCCTAATCCTTCTCCTGGATCAGATGATCTGTGGAGAACTTTAGACAGGCCTGGATGCACTGATTTAAGCAGGGAGGGAGATCTTTGGAGCAATGCCGTATGTTACTATAGTAACCTTTGTTACTGTGGTCCTAGCCCTCTTCAAGTCATTGACCCATTCCTCTGTAAAGATCTGGGCTGTTTCTTCACTGTTAAGTTCAATTGTTCCCCATCAGGTGAGATCTTCCATGGAGCTCCAGGTGGAGGAAGATTGTCAGGGATCTTGTATATTTTCTAAGAATTGCTCCAACAGTTGATCTCTTCTCATTGAGCTGCTTGTTTATTATAGAATGGTTCATCCCAGTCTTGCTCAGGTCCACAATGCTGTCTTCGGTGTCCTTGGACAGTTCTTTGGTCATGGTGGAGCAGTTACAGTCTGACTGGTGGAGTGGTGTCTTTTCTCCAGATAATCAGTTCACACGGGTGTCATAAATACAAGGAACAAGTAGAAGAGCTTCTTAAAGACAAAGTAACAAGTCTGTGAGGGACAGAATTCTTGGTTTGTTAAATACCTATTTTCTGCTCCATTACACAAATAAATTATTTAAAAATCCTAAAATGTGATTTCCTGAATTCATTTTTTACATTCTGTCTTCCACGCTTGAAGTTTATCTATGATGAACATTACAGCACTTTATCATCTTTTTCGCAGGCACAAATTGCAGACTTGGTGACTGCTGAAGGCTTTTTTGCTCTCCTGTATATTGTTCTAATTGCTTGTACTTTGCAAAACCCTTCAGCATGATTTACTTTTGCAACTGTTTCATGTTTCACTCACTTATTTGTTTTATTTTTTGTAAACACTGCTTTCTGTTTTCTCTCCAACTTCATTCAGGTCTAAATATCAGTTTGACCTGCGCCTCACTACTCTTTCATTTGCTGTTTTACCCAAACGGACTACATGGGGGGAGTTTCATCTGTGTAAAAGCTCCCCATGTGCAGAGCATTTCTGTTTAAACAAACATTGTAGCAGTGCGTTCCAGGCACGGTCTCTCTACTGCACTTTGTCAGCAGTTATTAACATACCTTATCAGTTTTAGCTCCACTGGAGGGTGCAAACATTTTCCTGAACACCCTGTTACAATTTCTGCTTTCTTCTTCTCATTTTCTGTAGATAAAGGTAGTAGGCTGTCTTGCACAAACTAGAGCTGCTGCTTCAGACCCTACAGGGTATCAGCTCAAAATACCAATTCAATTTATGTGACCCAAATCAGAGCTAAAATCTTTCAAAATTAAGCCAAAAACTTTATCTGATGTCTAAAGATATACTTTCTAGCATATCTGGACTTGCAGGAACTCTGTAGGATAAACTGAATTTCTCCATTGAAGAAAGAAGATCAGTTTATCACAACAGCTTGATGTTATTTACTAATTAGATCTGGGACTTAGAATATAAAACATTGGTTTTACAGGCTGCCCTTTAAAAGCTGCTGTTCAGTAGAATATCTAACCTCACTGATTATTCTGTCTGTAAGCTGATGCTCCCACTCCATCTATGACAAGTTATTTTCTGTTCTATTTTCTTTCATGTGTTCTCTCTGCCCCACTGTGAAAGCCCTTCTCTAAAGCCTTTAAAGATCACTGCAGACGTTTCAGATAAAGTTCCCTTTCTTGTTTGAAATAAACCAGCCTTGCATGACTGTGCATTGATACTTGTGCACATATCTCAGCACTTGGAGAAATGCAATCTTCAAGAAGTACAGACAAGCGCACTAAACACAACCCAACCAAAAAAGCATTGGTGAAAGAAACATCTTTGGCTTTTTTTATACTGTAGAACTACTTTCTTTAGATATGCACAGTGTTATAGATTCTAATACAAGAAATAGAAGTCCTGAAAAATGTGTGTGAAAATAGTTTTAATGCTCCATAAATAACTTTTTGATCATTGAAGCTCAATGGTCCAGCTTCGAATGTGACCTGACCTTTAGAGAACAGTCTAGTTTTTCTTTTCTTCTTTTTTTTTTTTTAACAAAATCTAACTAGCTTTTGGCTGAAAGACTGCAGTACTTTTAACTCGTTTTTAAGTTCTTTTGAGGGTGAAAACCTATTTATTTTATTTTCCTTGACAGGTTTTTCATTTTAGCCATAGGTCATTCCACTGAATAAGCATGGAAGTGACACGTACAGCACAGGTTCACTCAGTAAGTTCATAGGTTCATAATTTGAGTGGATTTCTGATTCATTGTGTTGGGGGTGGGGATGGGGGGGGGGGTCTACATTTTTATGGTTGTGCTTGTTTTTAATCTGTTTTATTTAATGTAAAGCACTTTGTGTTATGCTTCATAGGAAAAGTGCTATAGAAATAAAGTTTGATTTGATTTGATTTGATTACAATTCAAATAGATATTGATTTTGCTTTTTCTAATTTTCATTCCAAACCCAATTTCTTTTTGTTCTGGAAAATTGTTTGCACATTATTTGTTATTTATACTAAATAAATGAAGAGCTTTTAAAAACAAAATGTAAAATGTTTTTCTTAAAAAAATAAAAAAATAAAAACCTAAATAAAAAATCTATAAATCTATGTATATGTTTAATGAATCAAAATAGCATTTTCTTGGTTAGGTTTTAATGATTTAATCTTTTTTTTTAACCCAGACATGACAATAGATATCTAATTTAAGTTGGCATGAGAAATGTGTTTTCCTTTTTTCTGCTATATCATCTTTTCAGAAATATTTACTCTTCACAATAGTGGTGAACTGTTAGCTTCAAAATCTCACTACAACTGTAGTATTTAAACCTGCACAAGAAAATTGTATGTCAGTCCAAATCACATGAAACGCAATCCAGAATCGATATCAAACGGATCCTAAAATGCAAATACGAAAAAAGAAAACTTGTATAGAAGCAGGTTGTGTGCTGTTTTTTTTTTTCTTTTTTTTACTGGCGACCTCCTAGTGAGATCTTGGCTTTGAACCTTAATCACAGCTGTTGTCGACCTTTTAGCGTCATATCTGGAAAAAATTCTTGTGTTACTACATCCACTAATGAAGGCCATGCCGTTGTTGTGGTAGACACAATATGACGGAGCCAAAGCCAGCTCATCTCAGAAAGTCATTGAGTTGTAGAGTTTTATCAGTTCCTTAAATATGTGCAGATGTGTTTAATTGAGAAATCCGAGTCCAAACTCTTTAGGTTCATTATGGTTTGATTTGATTTCTACCGTTCATCAGGTTTGTGTGTACTCCTTTTTTAACTTTTCTTTTGTACCTTCATTTAAGCAGGTAAAGCTATTAAGAACATTTTTCTTTTTTACAATAACAACTTGGGACCTTTTCCATCAGTGTCTCTAATTACTAAAGTGTTCAACGTTTTAACATTGTTCTCTTTAAATAATTCGATAAATGTGTCCTTTAGAGTTTTTAAAGAAGTAGTAAATGTAGTTTGACAGAGCAGATCTTCATTGGGTTAAATAGGGTCAGCAGAATTGAACATGAGCACCGGTTCTGCTCTTCATGCGTGAAGCAGGAGTCTGACTGAGAGCTGCAACTCCCATAAACACAAATTCAGCAAAGGCAATCTGAAGAGCTGCAGTTTTTTTTTTTTTTTTTTGGGAGATTACAGTCCTTAGCACTGTCAGGCAGCTGGAACAGAACTGCTGATTTACTGCGGGTTTATGGGTTGGAATCGGGAGGCCCTTTAGTCTGTGACAGAGAGGGGCAGAGACTCATGGGACTCCATCTTTTCAGTGTTTTGACTTGTGGGACAGCTGTTTTATGTTTGGAGATGTAGCGTCTGCTGTGACAGAATAGCTCCTGATAGTGTTTTTACTGGGTAATGATGCAGCAACAGTTTAGCTTGTCTTACTTGCGTGAGTAAGTCAGTGTAAGGTTTAGAAAAGGAAAAGCCCTTACATTGGAAGGCAAGGCGAGGCGAGTTTATTTGTGTAGCACATTTCATTTACAAAAACCATTCAAAGTGCTTTACATAAAACAACATAAGGACTAAAGTGAGTTCTTACATGAGCCGTGTCATAAAAATGAAATGCGCCATTGCCATGCGTGAGGTAAGTTTAACTTGAAGTATTTGGAAGGGTAATGGAAGTTAAACTCACTTATAACATATGCGTGAGGCTGTAGTGGAAAGCAAGGATAAAAGAAGTGCTGCAAGTGAAATCGAAAGGTACAAAAGCTGAGGACAACTAAAGACTTTTTTTTTTTTTTTACCTTGACTGTTTCCTCTCCTTGCTTAGTAAAGTTACACCAATGACCCTTAAGACTGCCTAACAATTTTTCTAAAATAATGTTTCAATTTTTTTTTTTAATTTACGATGGTTTATCCAAGTATTTCTGCAAAAAAGTAAACATTTATGACACAAATCTTACAGTTTGCATTACGTATTTTGAGACCTTTTTTGTCAACAATACACTCAGTCCTTTCAACATTAGTTACACAACTGTTTGTAAAATCTAGTTCCGTCAAAAGTTCATTCTGATCCACTAAAAATTGTGTATCGTATTTTTCTGCACAATAGGGTGCACTTAAAAGCCTTAATTTTCTTCAAAAAACAATGGTGCACGGTATATAAAGATCAATTCTGGTTGCGCTTATTGATGTTGAAGTGATTTTGAGAGGTATATGGCGCCCTGTCAAAACGTTAGAGAGCTACAGGAGCTACTATGCAAAACATGCTAACGTTGCTAACATATAACAGCGTTGGACTGTTTTGTTTTTTGGTTTTTTTATGTGCTAATAAAGACGGACAGGCGATGTGCCAGAACTTTTAGAGAAGAATTAGCGTATCTAACTCTAAAACTACATGTTTGAATAGTGTAGCAAATGGGCGAGGTCCACGGCTAAAGACAGGAGCACAGACAATCCACCTGTAATATAGAATCTCTCCCGCTGCCCCGGAAGGGAGTGGAAAAGAGGGACAACACATAAATTAAAAAACAAAACTAAATTAGTGATAAAGAATAGAGGAGAAGAGGAGAGAAGAAGTAATTGAGAAAAGAGGGCAGTACTCCAGTGCACCATACTTTCTCCAGCTTCTAACTTTAACTTCTAGCATCCGACTAGCAACTAATTAGTATTGAAAGGTAATTCAAACATGTTTATGATAAGTTGCATGTACTATGGAATAAATACCGGATGATAATAATAACAATAATAAAATATCTATATCTAAAATATTTATAAACTGTCCGCATTTTCATCTTCAGAACACATGGGATTCATAAATAGTCTTCGTTAAATGTTCATATTTGTTAGGACTTTGGGAAATTGGTGACATCATATTTGCTCTTTTAAAAAAAAAAAAAGTAGGGAGCATGCTGTCTAAATTGCTTTTGAAATCCAGGTCACTTGATAGTCCAGCACTGTAAAGTGTTTTAGTAGGTAGGATGTAGATAGGGGTCTCAGACACAGCGATGGACTTATCTCTGACTCTTGTCTCGCTTAATGTGTCTTATTGTTCTGTGTGCCTTATACATGACAAAAATTCTATATAAGGCAATTCATTGACATGTGCCTTATAGTGTGGAAAATATGGTAGTTTTCAGCCCTTAAAGAATTAAGAACATGTAAATTGTTAAACCTTTAACTTTTATTCACTAAACTGACTCATGTTTCATCAGTTTTGTGATATGCATTGCACATTGCATTGCTCTTCTGTCTCAACAATGTTGATGTGATATTAGCTTATAACAGGTTTAGCGCTAAGCTTTAAACTTTGGCAGCTTTAACAGCTCCAAGCCACTATGTGGTGGTTTGGGTGAGGGGCATTTAAGCTCCATTATCTGTCAGGTGAACATTCATAAAAGGTTATTGTTGGCGCACAGTTTCTGCAGTGTTGTCGTTAGTGTCATTATTGAAATGCAGCGATAAACGTTAACACCCACGAACACACACAGAAAATGTCATAACGCCTGTGAGGCAGTACTTTTTTCCCAGGGCACTCTTGGCTTTGAAGAAATCCAGGTGGATTAGTTATTGATTCTCTATCATGACAGTACATCATCTTTTTCTTTTTTTGTTTCTCCTCTAAACCATGTGGAAGAAGAAGAGGAAGGATTCACTTTAGATTTTTTTTTCTCTCTTATCTTCCTCCCCTTTTTTTTTTTTTTTTTTTTTTTAATGAAACCCTGCTTGTGTATTCATATCTGTGTTAATAAACATTAGGAGATACAGCGATACTCTTTCTTCATGATTCAGTTCAAACCTCAGTGTTTGGGTCACGGTTTTGTTACTGTCACAAACGGGCAGACAGCTGGTTCCACTTGCAGCAGGTTTATTGACAGAGACAGGCAGACAGGAGCAAAGCTCAGCTAAATGTCCATAAAGCTAACTCAGAGTCAGGATCCAGGCAGAAAGTCGGGGCAGGGGGCGAAGAGGCAGAGTGAGATGAAAAGCAGGGTCAGCACAAGCTGCATTTGACACTTTGAAAACTATGCAGTAGGGATGCAACAATTCACCTTCCCCATGTTTCGGTTCAATGGTGCAGGACAGTTTGGTTTTTGATCTAAAATTGTAGCATCCCTAATAAACATATACTTCTGGCAAACAATGTCAAAGAACCTTGGCGTCTGTGTAGTCCCATTTCTTTCATCTTTTGCTCTATTGTAAAAGCGTTCCCGCTGGTGTTTTAGTCATCATTATGCTGTTATTACACCCCCACCCCCACCCAAAAAAAAAAAAAGCAATGACTTAGTTTCTACAGATCAGCAGTAGTGTATTAGCAATTCACCTCTGAGTTGTGGATTGGACTACCCGACATCCTTCTGTTTACACTTTATCCTGCAAGCTTACAGCCCCTCACAACCTAACATTAGCAGTGCAACTACAATGGGGAGCTTTTCAGTCAAAGTTTTGAGACAGTTTTGAGGCAGATACCAGTTCGGATTACAGATGTACATGGATCTAGTTGTCTACAAGTGGATGCATCAGAATGGAGCGCAGAAGGAAGCTCGTGATCGGCAGATTGTATCACCTTAGTCACTGCTACAAGCTTTGCCATCTGCTCTTGAGTCACAATGATTTGAATAAAAAAATAAGTAGAAATGCAGTTTTAATCTTTATTTTCTTTACATATGTCCTCCTTCATCAGAAAAATACCACAAAAGCATGTTAAAAAAACAATTTTCATTGAAGTGGATCTTTGGAAATACCTTCCTCCTTCCTGCTGTCATTGCAGAGTTTGTCCATTTAAAATCACTCACTCTGGACTGCATTTTTTACCTTTGTTTATTGCACAGCCGTTTTGCATTTACCCAGACAGACAGTTGAATAGAGGAACGGCCCTCGGCACTGCAGACACAGAAACGCCTGGTACTCATTCATACCGATGACAGTTTCATATCTTTAGATGGACAGAGCGTCTTTGGGTATTTATAAAGCAGATTTTTGGGGGGTTGATTGAGAGATTTAGACCACAAATATGAGTCAAAATAAAAAATGGTCTAGACAGTGTTTGTCCTCAGGTAGATCCTTGTTTTTAATATTAAATCAGACCTTAATGGAAACAACGATTTGCAGGGTAAAGGGGGTTCAGAGTCTCTTTTGCTACTTTGAATTTCTGATAGGTAATGCATCTGTCTGCCTTGCACAGAAAGGTGATCCGTCTCTGTAACACTGGCACAACTGTAAAGCAATCACAGCAGTGTTGTAAAGCATTTAACTTTTTACATTACAGGCAAAGTTGAACTTGGTTTGAGATTTTTTTTTTACTAAAAATGGAGCACCTGTTATGGCTGGAACAGCCTGCTTTGATGGATTAGTCATATTTTTCATTTGCTGGACTGAAATTGATTTAAATGTGGTGAGACTGGGTAATGGCTGCATACTGAAAAGCCCTCAGAGGCTCATTTGGAGTTTTGGATTATGAAAATACTACCAGTCTCAACTTTTATAGCAAAAAAAAAAGAAAATCAAGGGTAGTGTAGCCCTTTTCCTTAGTGTAGAGTTTCATTTTTAAAGCTTTTCACCCTCTGTGGATATGAAAGAGCACATGTTTGAGTTTGTATAAGTTTGAAAGTAGGAAGGGTACAGGGAACCTTTGTTAGTCAATAATGTAAAAAAAGGACTTTTCTGCTGCGCGTGTGAGTTGTGAATGGAGCCACTTGTTGTGCTGAACTTCTGCCGTCCGCAGTTCATCGAGTGAAGCCACTGATACTGTGCGAGTTGAAGCAGCATCTGGTTTTACAAATATTTGATATCCAAGAGAGAAGAAAAATATCTCTGCATCCTGAAGTGCTTACTGTGTATTTCCCCAACCTTCAGGGTTTTCCCTTCTGTATCCAGAGCATAAAGAGGACCAGATGTGGAGGTCAACCTCCCCCATCCTAATCTTTTCTCACAATATAGACCTCTAGAGATGGTTTCTATTGTCCAAGACTGCATAGTTAGTTTTACGGTTCTCAGGAGTGTCCCCAACCCTTCACTGCTGTTAGTTTTGAATGAAATTTAACCTTAAACATGTCAGATGTGTTTAGTGTGCATTCAAATGTAGCTCTTTGCTCCTCAGATATTTACTCAGTTTTTAAGTTTTTTTGTTTTTTTTTTTCTTTTTACATTAAGTACTAATGTTATTATCCAAGCTTTAAACAAGTGTTTTGTATAGAAATCTGTATTTTTTAATGAATTTAACAACTTGTATTTATGTTTTGGTAAAACTACGTTTAAAAAAATGCTGTAGTTTATGAGACGCAGGGCACTGGCCGGTTGGCGGCTGATGGCACTATATCTGTTTGCCTTTATGAACATCCGCCATTCTGAGACATTTACAGATAGTCCAGTCAGAGCTGCTGCCAATCGGCAATCTTCCCTGTGACTCAGCTGTCACCCAGTTTTGTAATAGCATCATCCCCACTTATCAATGGACTTCCACCGCGTGACCCCAAAATGTGCCCAGGCGGCCACTGACCATTGTCATTTTTTAGAGAAACATCGTCCAGTAAACATAAAATGTTAACTTTCTACATCCACCGCCTAGCCTGTAAAAATGCGGCCTCCCAATTACAAATTATACCAGCTAAATTTGCTGAAAGACGTGCATTTAGGTCGCCGCGTGGTGGCATTTTGGGATATGTAGCCATAGTCTCTAGTAATCTTTCACTTATAAATGATGCATGTCGCTGCAAAAAATAAGCAAATGATCAAACGATGTAAATCTTCATAAATATAAAGTCATAGGAACAAAAATCACAATTTTTAAATGTTAAATCTAATTTAAAAGGAGAAAAAGCTACTTTTCCGGTCACATTTATAAGTCTTTTTTCAACTTAAATATACGGTATCTGTCAAATTTCTCTGTGTCACCAGTAATATACGACATGCAACGCAAATAAAAAAAAAAAAGCAGTAGTGTGTGCAGAATCATTCCAAGAACTGAATGCTGCGCTTAAGCACTTTTTGTTTTTTGCAGCACTAAACCGGAATGAACAAAAAAGTGAAAAACGCTGAGGCACTCTCATTTCTGGTCGCTCCGCTTCTTTCCTTGTGTCACAGAGCTGCTCCCCCGCTCACACGGAAGATAACATGCCATTCAAATGAGCGAGCGTTTTTAATGGCTTCACATGTTAAAGATAATTATGCAATTTTACGTTCAGATTTAAGTTCCCACATGTCCTTGAGAAATATTGATCAATGACTTTTAAAGTTATATTATTCTTAAAAGTAATATACCATGTCATTTCAAGAACAATGGTGTTGCTAAATGCGGTTTTGCCAGAAAGAAAGTTTCTTAATAGTCCTTTTCATTTTTTTTCACCCGTCATTTTGAAGACAGCATCTCTGTTGTGGTGTTCAAGATAACCCTCAGACTGCATAATAGCTACTTTAATGAAGATATATGGTTTTGAACTTTAAAAAGATAAGGAAGTAAGATAATAAAATGCACAGAAATAAAGTTAATTTAAGTTAAATGGCTCAACAAATTATAAAGAAAAAAAAAACTAGTAAAAGCCCCAAACTGAGTGTCATAGCTTAAAGTTTGTTTGTTTTTTTTTTAACTTTCTGTGAGGTTCCACATTTGCAGTTGTCTGTATTTCCCATGTTCTTTCAATTTGAGCCTTGGAGTGAAGTCTGCTTTACATAAATGACACAGCTACTCATTGCTCCCCCAGAATCTCAAACATGTGGTAATAACAAGTTCTGTACCATCTGTTTCCACTGGAGCCGTGTTTTTGATCAGCCTGTTTGCTTTTCTCACGTCTGAAGTCAAAATCATTCTCCCTCAAAAAGAAAATGTGTGGAGTTCTTGCAAAAATGCTACTCAGACACAGTTCTCCAAAAGAGTAACATTTAATTTTTCACACACATATATGTGGAATTTATCAGATGCACATGTTTTTTAGGCGCTCGACTTCCTTCATCCCCTTTGCTTCTGCACAGACTTTAAACCATATGAAAGGTTAGTGTCACACCTTATGAAATCAAGACTGAAACCGACTGTACCATGAGATCTGCTTAAATAAATCAGGTTCCAGTGACTGTCACACTTTTGCTCACCTGGATTAACATAAAGTAAGTGGGATAACAGTCATTCCTTTACTGGAATCATTTTCCAAGTTTCCACCTGAAAGCTGTGGCCCTCTGTGCTCTGAAGCTGCTTTGGTATAAAGCCAGAGATCTTTGGCGTTATGCTCTCTTTGGACTGCATGAATGTCTTTACTTGCTTGTATTGTGTCAGTAGACAGTAAAGCAATAGAACTATGAATCCTTAAATACCGTATTTTTTTGCACTGTAGGGCGCCCTGGATTGTAAAGTCACTAAATGGTCTATTTTCTTTTTGCTTTTGTCACGTGTAAGGCGCAACGAACTGTAACACGCGTTAAGTGAGACAAAAGAGTCAGAGATTAGTTTGTTTGTCAGACATGCTTATTAATTACGTTTGCATTAACTGTAGAACTTGTTTGTGACCCACTACCGCTAATGTTAGGTGCATTAGCTTTTTCAAAATACTTGTAATTCCAAATCTTGTTTGCAACAAGTAAAAAACTGACTGATACCGCTAAAACAAACATTACTGTGACTACGCTAACTCCCAACCTTGTTCATAACACAAAGAAACCCACAGTCCGACAGTCCTAAACATTAGCCACATTAGCGTATTCACAATCACTAATACCCTTAAAACAACTATACAGTGACTACGCTAACTCCCACCATTGGTAGTAAAATAAAAAAAACAACAGTCCGACATCGCTATATGTTAACCTTGTTTGCGAAAAACAGACCAACGTTTTGAAAGATTACCATGTATCATTCATAATTGCTTTGACATCCGTAAACATAACTAGAGTTAATCCATATATAAGTCACTCCGGATTATAAAGCGCACTGTCGTTTTGACAAACAAATGAAGGCCTTTAAGTGCACCTTATAGTAGAGAAAATATGGTAGTTCTTTTGAGCGTACTCCTTCACTGGCTGAATATATATTTGCGCAGTGTTTGCTAAACCTACTGAAAGGCTCTGCGAGTCTTTATAGATGGAGTAACTTGCACAGACAGGAAGGAGTTTGCCTGGTTTTCATGCAGGTCAAGCACCTGACAAATGTCGCTGTAAAAAAAAAAAAAAAAAAAAACGAAGCCCATGATTTTCTTATGAAAATGCAAATAGGGTGACTCTTGGCAAAGATTGAAGGAGGCAGCCCACTGGTTGGGTTCCAGGTGATATGGCTGACTCACCTCATTAAAGAACATTATCCAGCAAGCTTTATTGCAGTTTCCTGTGTGTTCCCTTCAACCTCCCACCCAGCTTTGACTGCTCAAAGGAAAAATTCGCCCAGGAAATCTGAAAATGAAGGGAATGGGGGGAGGGGGGTGACAATATTAGCTGGGAGCTTCACACAATCAAATGTCAACATATTTTCTTCTCGTGTTCTTTGTGGATGTGTTGATTGATGGGCTGCTCAAAATGTAATTACTTTTAACACTTTTCATGGGTATACACTGCTTAATGTCAAAAAGGGCATGATCCAGAAAAAAAGTAGGCATACCACAAAGATGAATGTGTCTCATAATCTTGGAGCAAACTTTTTACATGCAGCATAAAAAAACCTTTAGGTATTGCTATGTGAGAGTGAGCTTTGACAAGGATATTTTCTCAGCTTGGTCTTTAACACAATAGAAAATAGAAAGTAAACTTTGTGGACCAGCAGGGCAGGAAGGATCAGACCGATGTTTGCCTGTGTATGGGTGGACAGGCAGCAAGGTTTCTTTTGTTGTTTTTTTTTCAAGGGAGTTTTGTACCCTATACCTCTGTGTAGGCTTTCAACTGACTGCCCAATCCTCCATCTCTCTACAAAAGTTCACAAAACACTTACTAACAGGACAGGCTGCGTCTGACATGAACTGATCCAACAGACATTAGGTTTACAAGCATCTGTTCTTTTTTTTCTTGTTAGAGTTTTTCCTTTGATGGCGGCAACCACTGCCTACCACCCCAGGATGTTCAATTGAGCATGTGCTTAAGTGTTTTCAAGCTGTGATCTGAGTGTCAGCCATCTGGAACTGCAGTTGCACGCAACTTCCAGTCAGAGCAGTGGCACTGTGTTCAAACTAGCACGTTAAGCGAAACATTTCTAAGCCACCCACAGGCTGTTATATGAGTCAGAAATACAGGATTTCTGGAGGATATTAAGTCAAATTGAGAGTATAAAGCAGTCATTAATGTTACAGTTAATAGTTATCAATCTTTTAAATAAAAGATTGTATTTTTCACGTAAAAATTGCTATGGAGTATAAGTTGTGTTTTGGGAGAAATGTATTTAATAAAAAATATGGAACCAAGGCAAATCATGATAACGGAACAGATATCAAAAATAGACTGAATATATCACGCTTCACTACTGTAGCTGTATTACTATTATTAAATGTATTACTGTAACATATGAATAAATATTCAGATAACCATAGCATAAACCACTAAATCCATCGAATTCTTCTTCGTCTGTGTTACTTAAACAATTCCACTGAGGCTGGCACTTCTTCTGCATTACTGTCAGTAGAAAATACTGATACACACACCTACATAGCCCTCTAGTGGTTGTTATTGGGATAACAACATACACGTGAGCTTATTTTTTTTAAATAACATATGTCGCACCTGACTATAAGTCGCAACCCCGGCCAAACTAAACAAAGAACCACGACTTATACTTACAGTAACAGTACTTAAACATACGGTAATGTGGTTTCAGCACTGCAGAACCCAAAAGGTCAAATTTGGTTTCTGTTGATTTATTTTATTTCATTTTTTATTTTATTTTGACAACAATTGTTCTCTGGTTCTCCGGGGTTAAGGACATCTCTGAGTCATTTTTTGTTTTGGCATTACACAAATGAGCCGTCTAAATAAATATTAACTACTCTTCAATTGCTTTAAATAATGTTAACACGTGGATTTAGTTATTAGATATTGCATTTGATTGCATTGATATTTCCTTCAAACAAAACCGTATAGCCTAGGAAGGGTCTGGTTAAGGCAGTTGTTAGACTTCAAGACGGCACTTGGATTATTTCTGTAAGTGGTCACTGAGTGTTTCTGTTCGTGAATACAGGGATCTGCCACAGCACTGAAAACACAGACAGGTAAAGCGAGTTGCCAAGCTTCACTTAATAAAGCAAAGTCCTGCTGGGAAAAACCCGCATTTTGACTTTTTTGTGGTCCTCCCGACTTCAGACGGACATTAACTATGAATGCCAGTGGCAGCCCAAACAGACTGTAGAAGGCCTGAAAGCCAAGACTGCAGCTCCAGCAAAAAAAAAAAAAAAAAAAATCTCTCTGAGAAAAAAAAAAGACGTTTCAAGAGTCAGATTTTGAAGACAACTGAAAGCTCAGAGTAAATGGTGCTACCTCTGCAGAAGACATGTCCATATTTTTACTTACAGCACACATTATAAGCAATAAATCTGAGTGACAGAGGAAATAATAGTTTAGTTATGAAAGATCTTTGAATTATTATGTCGACAGTTAAGATTAGAGAAAGCTGGAGGAACTGGAAATCCTTTGGCAGGAGTAAATAATCTGCTTTCTTAACATAGCATTTGGCTCCTTCAGGTCTTAGGAGTGTTGCAGCAGGGGATAAATGCACAGACAAACACAGACATGCTCACGAGAAGCAAACTGGGCGAAACTGCACCTTGATAAAAGCAGATCTTGTTCTCCATATGTGTTTACATCATTAGCTTGACAGAAGGAGCGCTAGCTTGCATCTTTATATGCATTTGAAGCAGAAAGGATTGACAACTCAGGCTGTGGGATTCACACTTAAAATTAGTTGTTTTTAGTTTGCTTTTTAAGGAAATGGTTTGCCTCAAAAGGATTTAGTTTTTGCTTTTTTTGTTTGCGTTAACTTAATTTTAACGTTTTCTTTTTCAAGTTTTTTGCATTCAAACTATAAATTGCACCTCCTTCCATCAAACATCTTACTTTCTCCTTTGAACCATTCTATTAAAGGAAGAAAAAAGTCAAATTGTCTTGCAGCTGTGCAATACTTATGTTAATTATAGTCATTTTATCTCCAAATGTTTTACATGAATTACATTGTGCATAAAGTATCACAAGTGTTAAAGACACACTCCAATGTATATTGGACTTTTTATTTTATTTTTGTTACATGTTCTTGTGAAATGTTTCTTCTGATAGAAGAAAAATAAAAATGAAACATAAAAACTTTATTCTGATAGAAGAAACATATAAACAAATATTGCATTTCTAAGTATTTCTCTATTCAAATCATCATAAATCAGGAGTACACAAAAAATAATTTTTGAAAAAAAATTGTATTTGCCACGTAAAAATACGATGGGAATATATAAAGCTCCCTGCTCCGCTCTATTCTAAAATATCCACTTGCCGACAAGTACATCCATGTATGTCTTTGTTTTCCTCAAATTAGCTGGTATCTGGCACTAAACTATGTGGCTCACCATTTTTCTTGCACCGCCAATGTTAGGTTTGGCGTGTGAGGCGCTGTGAGCTAGCGGGAGATTGTAAATAGAGCTCAGAGGTAAATTTCTAATGAACTACTAGCACTCTGTAGAAACTGTCCTAAAAATGACACAGGTTTTTAATTATGGCTAAAAATGTCATCATCATAAATAAAGTACCACTTGGAACACTTTTTGAACAGATTAAAAGATGATCAGAGTGGGCCGCTGGGGTATCTACAGTGGGAAGATGGATGGAGCCAAATACAGAGCAATATTGGAGGAAAACCTGTTGAAGTCTGTATAACACTTGAGACTGGGGCGGAGATTCACCTTCCAACAGGACAACCACCCTAAACAGTGGAAGCTACAACAAGCCTAAGCTACAATGTAATGACTTCAAATAAAACATATTTATATGTTGGAATGACCCAGTCAAAGTCCAGACCTAAATCCAATCCAGACTCTGAGGCAAGATCTGAAACTGCTGTTCACAAATGCTCTCCATCTAATCTGACTCAGCTTGAATTGTTTTGCAAGGAAGAATGAGCAAATATTTCTGTCTCTAGATGTACAAAGCTGATAGAGACAAACCCCAAAAGATTTGCAGCTGGAATTGCAGAAAAAGGGGGTTTCACAAATTATTGACTCAGAGGGGCCAGAATACTTTTGCACACTGCACTTTATAGTTTTTTATTTGTAAATAGAAATTAGAACTCTTGAATAATTTTCTCTCCACTTCACTACTGTGTGCCACTTTGTGT
Organism: Adrianichthys oophorus; assembly: GCA_036245035.1. Taxonomy (NCBI): domain Eukaryota; kingdom Metazoa; phylum Chordata; class Actinopteri; order Beloniformes; family Adrianichthyidae; genus Adrianichthys; species Adrianichthys oophorus. The sequence goes on from BSAI01000162.1 coordinate 2,722,052, forward strand.
TGGTCTTTCACCTAAAATTCCAATAATATATATATATATGTATATATACATATATATATATATATATATATATATATATATGTATATGTTTGTGGTCATAATGTGAGAAAATGTGGAGAAGTTCAAGGGGTATGAATACTTTCACAAGCCACTGTACATCTAATCCTCATAGTGTTGTTTACTCTCATTCACCCAGAAAAGTTGTGCGGATGCGTGAAACCACTATTCACTCTAGTCTTTGTTTCTATTCGTATGAACTGAACCAAGGACAGCAGTCCAGTTTAATTGCATCATAGAGTTGGATCGCTCCATGAAATAGAAGAAATATTTCCTTATAAGTCAAACTATGATAAATATCAAATACGTGTAAAGCGCTTTTCTACCTTGATTCAGGCTCCAGGCGCATTACAGTCAGTCACATTTACCCATGCACATACACTCACGTTCACACACTGATGACGGCCTGGCTCAGTGTCTTGCCCAAGGACACTATGACACATGGGAAGGAAAGGAAACCAAACCTGAGCAGAGGTTGACACACAGCCACTCCTTTGTAAACTCCCTTTTATAACAATGTATAGAGCAGCGTACATTTTCAATAACCTATCTCAATCCATAAAAAAAAAAAACTGAAATGCTCTACACTCAAAATTACTCCAAAATGATGAGCACCTTAAAATAGCCGCCATTTGTTCAGCTTTTTTCTTTATGCAATGACGATTTTTAAGTAATTTTTTTAAGCCTTAGTTCACCAATTTCAAAACAGTATGGAAGGCACAGCAAAAGAAGGGATTAAGGCAGAAGATGAAACACCATTGTATTGTGAACTGACAGCTCAGTTGCACCAAAAAAAGAAAGTATGTCCATATTTGTCACCATGGCAGCATGTGTTCATCTGAATCCAGCTTGTGTCAGAGTACCCATTGTGACTGCAATAAATTAACATGTTTTCTTGGATAATGTCTATGTTACAAACAGTTTTCTTGTTTAGTATGCCGTGTGACTCAGTGGCTTCCTATTAAAATGTCCTGATTTTAAATATTTGGGGTCTTCAGGTTTACCTGAACCCTGCCTTTGTTAGGACCATTGGCTTTATATGAGACTTTATATGAGAGTGAGTGACTCCTCCCCCCTCACATTCCAATTAGGAATGACCTGATGGCTTGAAGACGCTATAATCCCAAAGACTTCAACTATCAGATGCCTCAATAAAAGTATGTGGAGCCTGCTGGCTGGTTTGAAACATTTGATTGACAGATTCTCCCGAGCCTGCTTTCAATTGGTAGGGGTCTGGACTTCCTGCAGGCTCACTTCTGATTGGCAGGAGTAGTTACCTTCCAAATGTCGACTCAAACCAATTTGGACCAATCACTGCTTAATGGCGATTTCTGGCTCCAACATGGCATCATTTTTATTTCCATTTGCCTTACGGGTCTGCAAAAATGTATAAAATAGGTTTTAAACTGATTTTATAATTTAAAAATATTGCAATCTGGAATTACAATCCGTCGATTATCACATGTCCTTCTAAAATTGTTTTGGGTCAAATTATTTTTCAAATCTGTATATGTAATAGCAGTATAAAAAGGTTTATTTTTATTATTGCATGTCACATAAAATCATGGAACTGAAAGAACAAAAGCACTTTTCCTTATCTCAGTGCAGAAAAAACATCTTTCTGGCACAGCTAAAACCTTAGTTTACCATAGAGTTTTAGTATATCTGTAGTTTTTCGTGATGCAACAGTTTTAGTGAGCAGTGCTCTGGCATGCGTAAAGTGAAGAGTGTCACCATTAAATGTGCTGTAAAATACCTCCAAATCACCTGCATGTGATGCTCAGGGGAGGCCAGCATTATTTCTATTTTAAAACACTGCCTACATGGCTTTGAGTGCATGCAGATGTGTGTGTATCATGCAGGGTAAATTCATTGCTAAAGAAGCTTTTATTTAATGTAGGTTTAGGACCATTATCTACAAGTTCATCAGTCAAACAGCGGGATGACGGAAAGCAGTAACAACTTCCTAAAATATGCATACTTTTAGAAGCAGATTTATTCATGTCTTCTGTGATGTGTGGGCTGCAGGAGTGTCAGTGGTGTTAACAGAAGAGATGCAGAGCAAATAAACCCTCTCTATGAAAAATGCTCTTTGGGGTTAAATCAGCATAAAGTTCAGAGTCTGATACGTTTTCAAAAATACTCATCTCATTTTTTTTGCATCTTTTTTTTTAGATTTTGACCCTAATCTTGGCATGATGGCTGGAATCACACCTATGAACCCCATGATGCCTGGTCTTGGTATGGTCCCCGCGCCTGTCTCCCAGGACGTTCCTGTGGTTAAGGAGATCATTCATTGCAAGACTTGCACTCTGTTTCCTCCCAATCCCAGTAAGTTTTGGTGTCCCATAACCTTAAATGTCCCCCCAACGGCTGTTTTGGAAAAATCTTTGCTTGCTGAATATTTAACATAGTTGGTCGGTAGATTTTTCCAAACTTGAATTCATGTAGGATTTTATTTAGTTCTAATTTCCTGTTTCTCCTTAATCCATAGAACCTCTATGAAATTGTTCAGGTAAAATGTGGAGACAGTCAGCAGGTTGACTAAAGGGGCTTCAAAGGTGGCAAGAAAATATCCTCAAGAGATACCCCACAGTTTGACTGTGAGCCCATAAAGAAATTAAACTAAAGCCCTGTGTTGAACATGAAACAAATGAGACACAAAGACTCTCAGCAAATTAAAAATGAAGAAAAAAACTCAGAAATGCTGTCAAACCGAAGGAGACATTAAATAATGATGACATTTAGGAATAAGTTAAAACATTAAAAACTTCAATCGAAAAAGCATTTATAGCCAAAGAAAATCTATAAATATAATCAACAAATAAAACACTAAAACTATTTTGAAAGGATAGGTCATTACAGATATTAAGAATAGTAAAGTAAATGTAATTTTTCACACCTCCGTTGGTGAAATCATGATAACGTAAGGCTCCCTATGATTCTGAAGCCTGAAAGGAATGACATTTTGTGATGTTTTCTGCTGCTTTTGGCCATTTGCTTTATGCTTCGACTTTTCGCTATGGTCCACTGGGTCTCTTAGTTTGGGTCACGGCTGTCATTCTGTCACCTCAAACCACTATGACCATTCTTCTCTGACCTTTACCATTAATAGTCCATTTTGAAACAGGGAGCTGCAGCTTACTGTAAGTTTTTACTTTTTCTTTCTGCAGACATGATGATCAAGTTGATTTTGTGTGAAAATAATTGATTTAGGCTTTTTTCAGGACAATTCAATGATCTTCAGCTTATCTTCATCATCATGCACTTCACCAGACTATGGTGCAATCCTTACATCTGGGAAATGATGATGGGAAACCATTTAAGTATCCAAGCTTGTGTTTTGTTTTGTTTTTTTAGCTCATTATTTGGCAGATCAAGAAAAGTTAAGTAAAGTGTTTGTTTTTGTGCTTTGTCCCTTCATTTGGAGTCTTGCATTTGTAGGATGACATTTTTTCAGTCTTCAGAAATGTCTTGTTCAGGTTCGCAAAATAGCACACACTCGACTATGTGTGTTTTCTACAAGTGTCACACAATAGTCCATCTAAACTGGTCGACCAATCAGTGCCTTTCTTCTGTCAGAAGCCAATCGGCTTCCTGCCTTTCACTAGCCAATCAAACGGCATAGTGTTAGTTTGTGTTGCTTAAATGTTGGGTTGATTGCTTTCTACTCTCGGTCTGTCATTTCATCATGAAGAACAGGTCATGAGTGCACAGAACTGAACCATAAACAAGGTTCTGTCAAGCTAGACGCTCTTCAAGATCAATCGCGGTTGATCTGTTCATGTCCATAAAAGACTAAATATCATGTTAAAGTCATAGGATGCAAGCCCCTTAGTGCTTAACTTCTTATATTCAATAATATGCTTTCATTTGTCATCAAGAATTCTAATTTTATTCTAGTTTAGTTTCAAGAATCATACTTTTATGTTCACTTACATGATGTGCCTCCAGAGAAACATATTTAAATTCAATGTGCAATCATGAAGCCTTTTCAACCCATTCAATAAGCTAGTTTTCCATTAGTTAAAACTAATTTCCCACCAAAAAAGATTACATGAAAATGGTTTGTAATATTTGTTGCCATTAAAGTTCCTTTTTATGATGAAAAAAAATTAAAATATAAGTTAAGAGTTTTTGGGGTTGAACTATGTCTTGTAAATGCAACTTTTTTGTTTCTATTTTACTAAATAAATAGAAGAAAAAAGTTACATTATGGTGGCTTGATTTCTTTAAAATGTGCTTTTGTACTGTTATTGGACTCCAGACACTCACACTGAAAATGCACAAGTGGCCAAGAAATTGGTAGAAATAACCAACAATAACTAGTAAAAACACCCTTTCTTCAGATTCGTTTACACGTTTAATGAAGATTTTTGATCATTTTACAAACAATACTCATGTCAAATGAAAGTGCAACAATAAAAATGTAAGTGCTGTGAGACAGGGTTCTTCTACATTAAAATATACAAAATAACACATTAAAATATAAAAAATAACAGAAATGAGTATAAAATAATAAATAAACAACTATAAATTCACAAAAAAACAAATGCAAATAAAAGTTTCAGTTGTTCTTCACCTTTCTGCATATCCCATCAGGGGTCCCCACAGCGAGTCAGCTTTCACCGATCTGCACATTTAATTTGGCAGAGAGTTTTACGCCGGATTGCCTTAACAACACAACCCTGTATTTTATCTGGACTGGGTACCCGCACAGGTAGACCAAGACTCAGCCCCCCTGTAGCTATATAGTTAGGCAGTAGCATGAAGGGTTTGGCCTAAGGACCCACACCGGACTAAGCACATTGCGCCACGTGGTAAATGAACCTTGGTTTCGCATGCTCCAGTCCTGCATGAAACCAACTGAGCCATCTAACTGCCCACATACCATAATTTGTTTTGTTTTTTCTAAATTAAATGTAACCTGGATAAGAAAATCACTTTTTTGTAGATTGTCAGGCTGAAAGACCTGACTAAAAATGAGGAGAAAGCAGCTAATGTCCAAAAAAAAAAAAGACTATTTACATAAGAATGATGGATGCAACTGCAGGGATGGCGCATTGGTCAGCACTCTCTCCTCACAGAGAAGGGGAGCCTTCTGTGTGGGGTGTGCATGTTCTCCTCATGCATGTGTGATGTGTGGGTTTTCTTTGGGGATTCCAGTTTCCTCCCACATTCAAAACCATGCTTCATAGGTAAATTTGTATTTCTAAGTTGTTTCCAGGTGTGCATGTGAGTATGTAGCCCTGCAACAGACAGGAAACCTGTTCAGGGTGTATCCACCTTGGCCAAACAGTAGCTGGGCGGGCTCCCGCAACCCCATGACCCCGAAAAGTATTCAACGGGTTCTGAAGATAGAGGGAACATAACTAAACATCTTTATCGTTACAGAATAATGTTTTGATGTGTTTTCATCAAGATCACATGTAGTTGAATGGTCATGTATTTAAACAATAAGGCTAAAGGCTGAGAAACCACTTTAAATGCATGAATTTGCCTTAGTGGGGGGAAAAAAGGCTTTCCGTTCTTTTTTTCCCAATATTGTGGCATTACCTTCTGTTCCTCTTTTTTTCAAAGTAATCCAACTCTGGATCATTGTTGCAGATGGTTGAAAATGTTCAGCGTGTGAGAAACAGAGGAGCACATGCTTTGCTGTTGGCTGCATTGAGGCTTTAGCTAATATCACAAAGGCAGCGCTGCAGTCTCGATGACACAGGTTGCATATGATCTCCATCACACCCAGTCATTACCCTCTGGCTGCACGCTCTCAACCTGACACCGTGTCCATCAGCCTCTCACACTCACTGCTCCTGTGCTTGACCCTCTTCTGTCTGGTCTGACGGTCATTCTAACACAGGTCTGCATTCTCAAACTGCTCCTTTTTTCCATCTCTTTTCCTTCACACTGCTCATCTTTAGGTCAGACCAAATATTAGCTCCGACCAAAAAATGTATTTTATAAAGGAAAGCATTTATAATTGTATTTTACCTTTGTGTTTCAGATAATGTGTATCTGTTGGGTTAGAGTGAAAAACTTCTAACACTAAAAATGAAAATACTAAAATAAATAATAATTATAAACAATATAAAAATAGTGTTTTAGTGAAAACATTAAAAATAAAAAATCTTGGGGGTTAAAAAGTCTTTACTGTCACATTAAAACATCAAAGGATGCTATGTCCCTTTTCCTCCTCCTGCTCTTCTTTTGCCTCAGGTTTATCCTGCTGAAATTTTTGTGTTTGCGTTTACAACCACCAGAGCTTTTCTCCAATGTTTTCTAGAACAGTTTAACGTGGTTTGTTTGTTGTCGTCCTTAAAGGAAAAATTGTGTATTTAATAAAACGTAGATTTGATTCATTTGAACGATGTCTATTAATTGATGGAATTGAGGACAGCAGGTAACTGATAGGAATGAAAACTGATCCCACTCCTGAGTGCTGGAACTGTCAGACTAATCAGACAATACTAGGGGAAAAAAACTTTAAAAAATGATTATCTGATCATGATCATATGGATGACTGTGCAGTCTCTGTTACTTTACGCCTTCATCAGCCACTCATGGAGCATAAAGGTCTAACTATTTTTTTCATGTGTCTTCAATGTCCGCATGCTAATGGAGCATATCCAGTATCACTTCGAGTAACCTTTGGCAGAAATGATGGACAAACATCATCATTTAATCACAGATATCCCATAGTACCTACTCTATTTCTGTTTCTTCTTTTGTTTCATTTTTTTAAACATTCATCATTCATTCATTTTCCAAACCGCTTTATCCCTTTTGGGGTCACGGGGTTGCCGGGCTACTCATGGGCGAAGGCAGGGGATACCCCTGGACTGATCGCCAGTCTGTCGCAGGGGCTACAATCACACACTCATGCACACTCACATCCACACCTAGGGTCAATTTAGAGTAACCAATTAGCCTGTGAAGCATGTTTTTGGACAGTGGGAGGAAGCCGGAGTACCCGGAGAAAACCCACGCATGCACGGGGAGAACATGCAAACTCCACACAGAAAGGTCCCCCATTAATGACACTGTTTCAAGTCCCCCAGCCAGAACTTGAACCTGGAACCTTCTTGCTGTGAGGCAAGAGCGCTAACCACTGCGCCACCGTGCAGCCGTTTTTTTTCTCAATCTTGTTGTTTCAGAGCATCTTTCTACAGAGATGAGACATAGACCGTATGCGAGGCGTTTGCAGCACGCACACATACAGACAGACAGTGTATAGCATCGTCACTGCTCCTTCACTTCACCCCTTATAGAGCCCATTAATCACATTCATCATGGATGAGAAGCCTGATCTGTTGGAGATTAGATCAGTCAACATTCATCTGTGTTGAATAAGTGATTTCTGTGTTGCAGGGCTCTTTCCTTCCACGTGATAGGATTTGCAATCAGTTTTTAACCAAAATGCCTGACAATTTGATCTTAGCATTTAACTTAGATAAACTATCCAGAGCTTATTGCTCCAAGTTTTTATTATTTATGCATTAGGTTTTAGTATTTTTGGGTCATAAGTGTTGTCTTTTACATTTGCTATTATTACACAGTTGACATCTGTTCTTAAGAAAAAAGTATGCTTTTTTTTCCTTTCTTTTGCAGCTCAATTAAAAGCTGACAAATACTCAAATGCAAAGACACGCAGTTCAAATATAGAATTGGATGAATGAGTTTAAGATCTAAATTTCTGTCGTTTGGAAATCATCAAAGCAGGTTTTAAAATGCAGTGAAAAGCAGGAGAAGTAAAAGAGTCAACATTTGGTCCTTTTTAAATGAATTCCTTCCTGTTGATGGGATGACATTCTCCTACAGGATCAGCCTCCGTTTTCAGCTCACTAAACAGCCTCATTGTCCTCTAATCCTCCACCTGACTGCGACTCTCGCTGGTGCTAATGTCACCCGCAGACAGCAGAGCACCAGCTTCATCACGATGCAGGCGGTATATGTCATCTTTTTCATAAAATCCAGACATTTTTTTAATCCCTGTGTTGATTTAAAGCTTGTGTGCCTTACCAAAGACTACATTTAGTGTTCTTTGTTTCTTTTAAGCTTTATAAAATGTTGTCAAAAGTTTGTGTGTTTGTATTTCAGGCCACAAAACACAATGATGATGGAAAAACATTGGTATAAAAAGCCCGTTGTTCTTTATTAGTACATGCAGTTCAACAATATATTCAGTTCATTATGAAACGCTGGCAGGCTGAGTTTGGCCATGGCTATCTGCCATACGTTAGCGGTGAATAATAAATTCAGTTGTCAGAGGCTGTTGTTTGCAGCTTCATCAGGATCATCATTCACACTTCTCTCAATTAGTCGAGTTCTTTCTGCAGTCCTGTGCTTTCTGAATGAGTTTTCTCTGCATGTAGTTTACAGGTTCAGAATGACTGACCATCTCTCCACATGATTGGGGTGATATAAGGTACTGGTACGTCAAGTACTTAACATGTGCAGTAACTCCCTGCCTTGCTCCTTTTTCCTCTTTTGTCAGACCTCCCCCCTCCTGCCACGAGAGAACGTCCTCCTGGATGTAAAACGGTCTTCGTTGGGGGTCTCCCTGAGAACGCCAACGAGCAGCTCATCATGGAGATCTTTGGGCAGTGCGGCGATATCACTGCAATACGCAAAAGCAAGAAGAACTTCTGTCACATCAGGTTTGCAGAGGAGAGCACCGTGGACAAGGCTCTCTTCCTCTCTGGTACGTTGTGTCACACATTCTGTGCTTTTTGCCAGCCATTAAAAAGTCCCACCGTACTTTGAAAGGTCTTCATGCTAATAAATAAAGTGGGCAAATCTTCACAAAGCACACAAGTGGCTCGCATGAAATATCAAGACCGTAGACCGCTTGATGAGTCTGTAGAGCGAAACGTTGATGTTTTTCCATTAGCTTGGGCGCCCTAAGGGTACTTACGGTATGTATCACCTTCACACTCTGCACATAGGCTTCCCGCGTGGTCAGTAAAGGCTGATTTCCACTAGTCCGTCTGTGGTGCATCGCCATTTTGTTTTACATTTACGGTGACATGTCCACGTGATAGCACACATTTACACCGCAAATAACACCTTCGTCCATTTTTGCCATGGATGACAAAAGTTTAATTTTGGTGGTGCAATAACATCGTTTATGACACAAAGCATACAACTCAGGGAGGGAGGAGAAGGAATGATGGGGGGTGATTGATGGCTGCACGAGCCTCAAGGGAACTGTGAGACACACCTGTGCTCCCTTTAAGAAGCGACTGCTCCTGTCTACAACCGTGCACAGCCCTGGACAAACCAAAAAGCCGCAGGACAAGTAAGGGGCTTGACCCATAAGTGTGCATGTGTCTAAGGTTTTACTGTGACTTAACTTGGTGGGGCTCACTGCTAAAATTTTAAGATTTAATTAAAGAATCAAGGTTTCACACTTTGACGCGATTCAGTTTCATAGTGATTCATTTTTTCAACTTTATATTTAGAAATTAAAAATAGTTGTCACGTAACTGCTGTTTTAAACTGAAAAAGTTTCAGAAAAGTTAAAAAATTAAACTTTTTATTTTTTTAATCAGAAGTAAAATTGGATTCCTCCATTTTTATTAATCAATATTGTATCTTGAAACCATGATTTAATTTTACGCCTTTATCGCTTTGATCACTATGAAATCATTTCTATGTCAGAATCCGTGTATCTGCTACACCAAACACTTTGATCTGTTGCTGCAAACAGAAGTTAGTTTACAGAAACTACACGTGCATTTTTTATGAGTCGGGCTGCATTGGTGCTGTGTGGGTTTTTTATTTTCCCACTATGACAAAGAATTTTTAATCCACCGAAGCTCTGGTTTGTGCAGCAAAGGTTGCAGACATTTATGGAAGCTTTGAAATATTTATAGTTGTCCTCCATGCCAAGTTTATTAAAAAAAAAAGTATGATTTTCCCCTGAAAAAACAAAGCTAAATGGTTCAAATGCATGGCCTCTTCGCACATCCTAAATTATTTAAGGTGTTTGTTTTTTTCATGTTAACGCAATCATAATAAGGAGGTTCTGAAATAGGAGCAGGCCAATCAGAAAGTTACAGCAGATTGTTCTGTTGTCAAACTCCTGATTGAGTGGCTCAATACAATCAAAGCTCAAAGACTGCTTTCCATGCAGCTTTTCTGCTTTTTATTTTCACAGCTGTATATGCAAAAATACTCAATCTCTCTGTAATCTGATGACCGCATGGTGCAAATACATATTATATATATATATATATATATATATATATATACTTGGATGAGCAGAAATCTTTTTGTCATTACTGTGTGAGTCCACTTCCAAATGCATATGTGTGTTTCAGAGTGAGATTGAGTCGGTTTCTATCGATTTGGACTGCCTCTGTTCTCACGGTGACATGTGAGCGCAAAAGGTCCATATATTAGAGTGATGACCGCACCGCTGAGTTTCCCCATAAATAAAGCCCCACTCACACACAGCCTGTGCAAACAACAGCACCCAGCCGTGACACACACTCTCAGCAGCTCCTGCTCACCAACATCTCATCCTATGAAATATTGAAGGATGGAGAGCCCGGAGCTGAGAGCGCAGCAAAAAAAAAAAAAACAAAGCTCCAACTTGCACTCATTTCCTCTCCTGTTTATGTTTCAGATCCTCCACAGCCGTCCTGTCCAGACACTCACTCTCTGATCATTTCAAGCAATTAAATTACTAAATAGGCATGATTTCACTTCAATCCGCAACTAGCCATTAGTGGGAATTTAATAAGGAGGATAGAGTGGGGATAAGAGGGAAATAGAGAGGGAAGAGGGGTTAATAAGGGATATTGTGGTCTTTCAGTGCCACTAGAGAAGTAATTGGCCTCTCTAAGCCTCTCTAATGTTTTGACTAAAGGATGCAGGCCTTCTGTGCAGCAAACACCTCTGGATACTGTTTATAGTTTTACATAAAAGAAGTCAAGAAAGCTTGTCGGTCAGGTTGAGCTAACCCACAAAGAAGTGCAGAGATTTTCTCTGTTTCCTGTAGAAAGGCAGACACAAGTCACACAGAGGAGCTCCATGATAAAGCAGAGCTCATCTCTGGATCCTTTTTGGTCTAATGTCTCAATTTTTGACAATTTGTTGTAATTCAGGTTAATCTTATTCATGCCTTGAGCCATTGTTTTTCACATATGATGACACGGTTTGTTTTGGCTCTGATTTACCAGCGACAATTTTATTCATTTATTTGGAAGGGGAGGGATTTGATTCTTATTGTTCAGGTAATTCAAGTCTTATAAATAAATATTATAGATACAGATAAAGTCTCATAAATAGACATTGTAGCATGCCTTTCCTGCACTGAGGCACTAAGATGTGATCTGTTTTAGGTCTCTTTATTTTGTGTTTCTAAAGGTCGTAACCAATTCCGTACTGTTTGCACCAACGACTCATTCAGCCAACTGAACCTTATCAGTCCAAAGTCTTGACAGCAGGTTGAATGACAGAACCCAGGGACAACAAGCCTTTCTTTCTGGTCCGTTCACTGAGCTCCAGAACATTGAACATCATCGGAACCCCTACAGCCCCTCAGCTCAACAAAGGCCACTACAATTTTTATATTTATTTTGTCTTTTTATTCTCTGTATTCAATATTTGATTACTGTAAAGCCTTAGTCCCATACATCTGTACAGAGGTTTGACCTGTACAGGTGCTAGAGGGCCCATAGAGGGTCATAGAGAGGAGCGGCTGCATCTTAAGGGAAGCACAGGTGTGTCTTGCAGTTCCCTTGAGGCTCATGTGGTCACCTTAAGGAATGTCATGAAAGTGGAATGTACCATTGACCATAAAAATGTAAATGTATCTCAAAGTATTTCTAAGAATAATATAAGTTACAAGCACTTTTGGTGTAACTTACTAATGGATTATGCTGTCATACAAGGCCTTACACCACACTCTAGTCATAAGAGTCACGGGGTGTGCACGTAATAAAACAAGTGCCTGTAGGATGCCCACACAAACTGTGCTCTGGTTGCTTAAATTCCTAAATTCTAACAGTCAGGCTACATAGCACACAATTACACTTGAACACCACTAATAGGCCCTTTGTGCCGAGTGCAAGATTTAAGGGATTGAAAACATGAAAAGTCCATACAACGTGCTATCGTTTGACCTATTTTACCCTTACTTATCCAATGCCTGCAGCATACCCATAGAAAAAATGCACACAAACATTTTTGCTTTACCAGCTCATTGAGGGGTCTACCTTCTTAAAATTTGGGTTTGCCAATTTTTCACCCCCAGACAGCCTATATCCACCTTTAAAGGCAGATGTGGCTAACTTACAGATGTGCAAGAGAAACAGCCATGTGACACGTTTAGGCTCAGCAAATCAAAACAAACATGTCCCCAAAGCTCCACTCACACAGTCACACCCCTGTATCCATGCTGCAAATTACATGTCCTTTTTCTGCAGCCATGCTCCCATTTGATCATTCCTGCTAAGCAAGCAGTTTCTAGTGTGTACCTTTAAATAGGAGGCCGTCACTTGCTGAATCAGCTCAGTGGTAACATCATCATCATTTAGAGTGGCGCATCCTGCTGTTTCCTGTTGTCAAACGCACACATGGCCCTTCAGTTGTTTGAGTCTGTGTGGAGCATCATCTTCAGCCTTAATCCACCTCAGAACTCAAAAACAGAAGTTTGGTTTTTTGGGGGTTTTTTTCTTGTCTTTTCAACATTTGAACATCTTGAAATGTGCAGCAAGTTAAAGCGGAGGAACGAATTTAAACATTTCTTGTGCCTCTTTATGTTTTCCATTTCAGAAGAAATTGGCAGATCGTATTTGACATCTGGAGAATCTTTGAAATCGCACAACTGTGAAAATGACACAAGTGCACACAGATCACCCCAGCCTGCCATCTGTTACTCCCCACACTGTCAACCCATCTCTGCTCCTATTGAACATTTCTCCTTCCTCAGGGTACCGGATCCGTTTGGGCTCCAGCACAGACAAAAAAGATTCAGGTCGGCTTCACGTGGACTTTGCCCAGGCCAGAGATGACCTGTATGAATGGGAGTGTCGCCAGCGGATGTTGGCCAGAGAGGAGCGTCACCGCCGCAAGATGGAGGAGGACAGGCTCCGCCCACCATCCCCTCCACCAATTGTCCACTATTCTGAGCATGAGTGCAGTCAGCTGGGAGACAAGATCAAAGGTAAACATGAATCCTGAAATTGCTCATTAAGTTACGTTCTCACCAGTCATGTGATGCACGTTCAAGAATGCATTCTTCAACGCGTAGCATTAGCATATGGTGTACACTGTTCAATAGACTTGCGTTTTGTACTTAAGTCATAGAAACTTGTGTAGCAATGCGTAAACGCAAGACTCTTAAACAAGGAAGCCCAAAACGGGCATACATGCTCATTTACATGGACTATCAAAAGAAGTGGTCCATTGAATGAGCGTTTCCACTCGCGGTGTGAACGCAGCATAACAGTCGCTATCCAGTTTTTTGATCTATTTTCAAAAACACAAAAAAAAAAACTGCCGTTTTATATGACATAGTTTCTTCTGTGCGGCAGTAGTTCATTAGAAATTCACCTCTGAGTTGGAGGCAGGACTCTTGGCGCAAAGTAAGCCAGTGACGACTTCCCATCGTCCGTTCATTTGTATGCTAGCTTACAGCTCCTCACAACCCCAACCTAACATTGCCTGTACAACAGAAATGGTAACCAATATCAGAGCTATATGCATATGTATAGTTTTGATCCAGATTCCAGCTCAGACAATAAAAACAGACTCACGTGGATCTATTCATCTGCAAGTGGATGCATCAGGATGGAGCAGAGCTGGTAGCTTGTGACCCGCCCAGTGGATTTTGTACGTCACAAATATGCTCTTTTTCAAGCAGGATTTTTTTTCATCTGCTACTGATTTACAACGATTTGAAAAAAGAAATTCTCATAAGCCCAATTTATATTTTCTGTCTCCATCATAAAAAAATGCCACAAGAGCATGTTAAAAACACCAAAAACACATTTTTTGTTGGCGTGGATCTTTAATTTGGTATTAAGATGGTATGTCACTGAAGCAAATGTTTTCTCCATCAATTTCCTCAAATTTTTCTAAATAAGCTCAGCATAATCAACAGGATTAGTTTGAGGGGGAAGTGCTTACAAGGAATGCTTGTTGCTGGTTCCTGATGTTCCAGGAAGAACTTCTGCTTTGAAAAGACTACACAAAAACTGTAAACACAGGAAACACTTCCCTCTACTTTTATGCACTCCCCTCTCATCATGTCCTTCCTCCTATCCACTCATCATTTCGAGTTGTCTCGTTAGCTCTGCTTTCCACCTCTCTTCGGCTTTCTGTCTGCTTTCTAGCCGAATAAAAACGTTCCTCTAATGAGCAGCGCCACTTCCAGGTCTCAGTCGCATTTGCAGATAACAGTACGGTCGTGACTTTCTGCCTTTTTGCCATCTGCATGTGTCTTTTTTTTTTTCATCTCTCCGCTTGCTGGCCACAGTGCAAAGAACCCCCGACACCAAGCCGCTTCGGCCAAGAATTTGTTTCTGATCACTGTGGCTGCTGTTTTTAAAACTCCAGCTGTTTGCTGCACATTAGTCTACTTTTTTCCTGCAGTCTCTTTCAAAACTCTACTGTACACTCTGCTTTACCCCATGACAACAGATCACCTACCAAACCGTTTTGTGCTTTACTTTTTTATAAAAGATGCCAATGTGAGCCATAAAATTTGCCAAGATACAGTGTTAGTTTCCTACTTCTGTTGCTTTCATTGATTTTGTGGAAATTCTTCTGATACTTCATATTTCCACTTTTTGGTCAGATGACAGCAAGTTTGCAGAAGCGGTGCGCGTTCTTCTGACCTGGCTGGAACGAGGCGAAGTCAACCGCAGGAATGCCAACAACTTCTACTCCATGATCCAGTCCTCCAACAGCCACATCCGCCAACTGATGAGTGAGAAGAGTCAGCACGAGAAGGAGATGGAAGAGGCAAAGGAGAAGTTTAAGACCGCTCTGGCTGGCATCCTGGCACAATGTGAGTGTGACTCGTCGCAAATCAAAAACCGCAGTGGGGTCTCAAAGTCAGAGAACTTGCATTTGGTGTTTTTCTTTGTTGAATCCTTACTTCTTGGCAAGTAAGAAAATAATGTGTTAAATAGTTTTTTTTCTTTAAAACGGTGCCACTTTCACATGTTCTTTTAATTTCCTCATAGGGGATCAATAATGTATTTTGAATAGAAAATTTGAAAAGAACGTTCGTCTGTGGTCGGAGCATTAGAACTGAGTGGACATGTTGTTCCCATCAACACACCCACTCAGCAGCAGGAGTTTGTTAGAAATTCACCTCTGAGTTGTGACCAGGACTTTTGTAACCTAACATTACAAGTGCAACACAAACGGGGAGCAGTATTGGAGCTATCCAGTCATACAGTTTTCAGCCAGCTCAGACGAGGACAACAGAGAAAGATCTACAAGAGGATGAGATTGTGGGTTGCCATTGTAGGTCCTATTTCACAATCTACAAGATTTTTCAAACGGCATTTATTTTCTGCTCCTAATTCACAACAAGTTGAATAAAGAAATACTCAGAGATGCAATTGTAGGCTTAATTTCTGTATAATTGTCCTCCATTATCAGAAAAAACACTACAAGAACATGTTAAAAAAACAAAAGTGCGATTTATGTTTTTTCTTGGAGTTTTAAGGAACCATTAAACATGATAATATTTATATTTATTTTATTTATTTGTCTTTTGGTCTTTCAATCAGAGACCCATACAAAGACATGTATTGCATTACATTTATTGCATGTAGTAAGCATTTTATTTAAAATGCACAGTTTTTTGTATTTTTGCATAAAGTTTAACACATTGATCTAAAGTAGTATTTTTCAACCAGTGTGCTGCGAGAGATAGTCAGGTGTACGGTGGGAAATTACTCATTTTCACTGATCTAAAAACGTTTAATATTGCCAGGATATTGGCCCCTCATCCAAACAGACCTTGATAAAACACCAAGTAGTTAGAAATATAAAAGATCAGAAAATACTTTTTTCTTTGTATTTATTTGATTATATTAAAGACACTTTGATAAGAACGACGGCACCGCGATTTAGCCGCCCGCTGCTTTAGCAGATAGCTGTTTTTGGAAAAATCATGACCTTTTAACTGGCTCTGCTAATCATTCTTGAAGGCTTAATCCTACATCATCAGTCTGACCAATCAGAAGTAGTTAACTTCTACACTTCCTTGTTTCGACTTGGCTCATAAAGTTTCTCAATTCCAACAAAAATAACAGGTAAGGCTTGTGCTAAGCGGTGTAGCCTCCCGCGTGATCCGATTTCAGACCATGGAAAAAGAGAATAAAATAATGACACCCAGAGACAGGAGTCTGTCCAGCATCTGCATCAGTTTTTGCACTACATCTCCCATGATGCATTGGATTAAAGTAACAGCGTGTCTACTCTACAATGACACTACTCTGTTAACTGTCTTGAAGCACAACGAACGCACACAACAGTTTTCAAACCTTCTGGATGAAATCAGAGGTAAACAGTTTTGAGGTTTTGTTAACAGCCAGACACCTCAGTGTTTGGTCCAGGTTAAGTTTAAATAGAAGTATTAACAAAATAAAATAAACAGGATTAGTTCCAATCAAAGATTAACATGAATATAATATTAGTGTTTTTTTGTATAAAATTTATCAAGCATTCTGTGTTATCAAATAATTGTTCAAAAATTACAGTTGCTCTGGCATAAACTTTAAAAAAAAAAGATGAATCACTGTTTAGAAAGAATAAATTTTTTGTGAGGTTACTTAAAATTGCATATCAATAAACTGGAGGGAAAAACAACTACCTGGGCAAATTTTCAATACTTTAGTTGAAAATAATATTGAAAACTATCACAACATGTATTACAACTTTTAGGAAAAACAGCTGCGACGTCCTCCTTTTTAGTCTCAGTTAATACAAAAAATGTGAGCGTGTGGAGGGATTGTACATCAATATAGAAAATAGAGTTTCTCCTTTTTTACATTTTTGGTTGGTGGTGTGCCGTGGGATTTTTGTCACGGAAAAAGTGTAACTTGGTTCAAAAAAGGTTGAAAAACACTGATCTAAAGTAATTGACATACATTAAGTTCTGTGTTTTGTTGCAAACTGTAAATGTCATTCCCACTCCATTTGCACATCGAATGCATGTAATTGTTGTTTTTCACCTCCTCATGTCCAGGACACAAGCCCTTTGTTCAAGGAGAGAAAACATTCACTGATATTTATTAGTTTTTTTCAAAAAAAAAAAAAAGTTGATGTGTTTGTGTGCATGTTGTTTAGTCAAATTCAAGCAATTCCATATTTTTGAGAACTAGACATTAATTTAAACTCAGAAAATATGAATCCCACTTCTGAATTTCACATCACAGATTTTTTTTAAAATCTTTAAAATACCAGAAAAAATATGGGTCCATTTGGACTGATAATGCACATTAAAAGGAGCATACATACATTGTTCATCACCACATAGAAGATTCAGCAGCATGAATCATACATAGCCACCAGCAACAATGTGTTGCAAGTCGGGCTTGTTGGCTGTGTTGTTTAGCTTTGTTGTTCAGCATGGAGTCTGTTCTCTCAAGCTAGAAATCCATGCTGTTGATGAGAGCAAGAAAAGTCGCCAAATGTTTCTATGGCACCGCCCACATACACAGCTCCTCTGCTCCTCCGTCAAACGCAGATCTCTACAAATTTGAACAGGAGAAACACAGACCGAGAAGCCATGTTGTTGCAACAGAGAGAATCTGCCGAATGCAAATGTGTTTACTTATGTTCTAAAAAAGGACACAATGGAATTATTTTAGTGGTTAGATATCAGTAAGCAAAAACACAACAGGAACAGGAATATGTGCATGAAAGGGCAAAGTGAGAGGATGACAAGAACAAACATCTGGGGTTTTTTTGTCTGTGTTGTTTACCATGTCATTATTAATGAATCCAAAGACTCTTCTTGAGCTGCGCTGAAAAAGTAAGTGTTTTTTTTAGACCTGGGTGGACAGTTTTGGACATATAATGACTGTTTAATGCTACGTTCACACCGGCCTCTGCAACACTTGGTCAACCACTTCCAAGAAAAATTCATGTAAACGTGCATAAATGTGCAATTCAGGCTTCTGCCTTCAAAACGCTCACGTTTACGTGTTGCTGCGCAAATTTGTAAGTCAGTTTTCAGGCTCTAGGTACAAAATGCGCAGCCATTGAACGCACGTTACAAGGTAAATCAGCTGAACTTTGATCAGTCCTGGACTCAGATTTGGTAGTAACATTTGGATGGTGTCCCTTTTAATTCATTGAAGTGCCAACCGTTTGAAAATTGATTATGAAGGAAAATGAATAACTGCGCCCGACCGGAATTCTATGACACCAAGTCTTTCATATATTAAATAGAGCTGTGAATGAAAAGGCCTGGAGGAACGTTCACAAGATTTGAACCTCTACAACATGTCGCACCAAGCCTCTTCCGATTGTTGGTGCATGCACTAGCATCAGGTATCGACAGTCCAGTGTGAACACCATATTCTACAGGCTCGTTCTTGGCAACACAATCCCGGTGTGAACGTAAAATAAAGATATATTTAGTTATTTAGTCAAAAAAGTTACAAATGCCACTGTGTTATTTTTCATGGATGTAAATGAGACGTGACATGAAGTTTGACGTCTTTAGTTATGGGTGTGCTTTTCTTAACCTATCTAAAGAGTTTATGCTGCTTTTAATAAAAAGAAAAAAAAATAAATGTCCAAAACAACAAACACAACTGTATTCATACAAAAAAGAGAAAAACCTGGGCTAATTATTACAGTATCTCTGCCTTCCAATGTAGCTGCAAGCAGCAAGAAAACTATGGAGGCAAAACATGTACTTTCTTTAAATGAATTATTTTCTAAATCAAACTCTAAAAAGAAGAAAACAGTCCAAAGGCTGTATGTTTTTTGCAGCTGCTGGTTTATGCCACAGCCTCTGGCACTCGTCTACACATATGTCGCCACATGCTTGTGGAAAAAAATAAATAAACGTCCTTGAAGTGAGTTTTCAGATGCATTGTTTATTAGGTAAATAGAAAAGCTTGAGTTAGAACATGTGTTTATTTTTAGGTAACTGAGGGAGTGGAGCTCCTGCCATCCTTGTGTTAGCCAGCTTCAATTATTTCAGCCCATAGAAGCACATTCCTATCCATGACATTGTCTTCCTTTTGGGAAAGTCATAGCGTTCATTATAACGCCAAAATGCCACTTCATGGTCCAGCTCTGCAAGACCAGCTTTCACTTACCATTGACTATATATGCGGACTGAACTAAATGACCTCTTCCCCCCCCTGGCGTTCCAAATAGGAAGTTCCCACTGTTTTCAAAAAGCCAAAATCCAACAGACTTCTGTTGAGAAATAAACAGCTATTACGCATTCTATTTGTCAGAAAAACCATTCTTGCCCTGATACCTTTTTTTAACATGTTCTTGATAATTCAGTTTTTTTAATTATATTTTTTCGGTAGTACAAGTTATTTGAATTATTAATTGGCCAGTCAGATGTCTCAACAAAAGTAGGTGGTCTTACATTGAATGTTCAAATGTCTCAGGTGTGGACTTCCAACAAGCTCACTCCTGACTGGCGAGAGCCAAAGAACATTAATTCTGACCAAATGTGACGGCGTCTGTGTTGTGAAAAAATGGTAAATGAATTTATTTCATTTTGTTGGAGCCAGAAATAAGGCATTTTCTATGGGTGACGTCACAATGTCATACTCGCTCAGTCCAATTCTCATTTACAGTCAATGATATTTACACGTTTTTGGTGGCGTATTCTCTTTCGGCGCCATTCGGCCTGTTTCTGATCAATTTCGTCTCCTCTAATATCTTCACAGTTGAACAAACACATCAGTGGTGTCTGATTTTGCCGATTGGACGTTCTCAGATTCCAATGAATAAGAATATTGAGATTTTGCCTGTAGCTCACACTGAAGATGCAAATTACATAATAAAAGCCAAGATGTGGACTGAAGGTACATTTGTGGTGGTAGAAGCATTAAAAAAGAATATTGTAAAGGTTTTTCAGACACTAAATCCCTTTGCACAAATAGTTAAGACAATATTGCTGCATATTTCTCTCCTTGTTCTCTTTATTGTGTGCCTTTATTGATATTTCATCAAATTACAGGGTGCTGGGAAGATGGTATTGATCCCTTTTCAGTTCTTTGTCTCATCAATCTGCAAACATGCACACTTAAGCACACTTAAGTGGTGGCCTTATTGACTTCCTTGTGTGTACTGTATATTAAGAGCTCAGGACCTCATTTCTCTGTGGTCTCTCGCAGCACAGTAGGTAGCAAAGGACTTGATGTTTCACAACTAATATAAATTCTAATTGGGAGCAGATCCCACCCCATGTTGGATGCAGGAAGACTGAAGCTGAAGAGTTTGACTCCTCGCCTCGCATTAATCCGACACTTTGAGCAAAAAAGCAAACTCAGCTGAGTCCAGACAACTGATTCTTCATCTGACTTTGTGACTTCAGTGGAGCAAAGGGTCAACCTTGAAAAGAAAACCTTGGAAAAGGAGAAAAAAAAATCAGAAAGGGATTGTGGGTATCTGCAGACGCTGGGGCAACAATGTACCACTGTAGAAAGGCGCTGTCTGTCAGTAGGAGCCCTGTTCAGAGATGGAGGTGCAGAGTGGTCAATGGTGTCACACTCAGAGTGAGTTTTTTTTTTAGCACTTGGTAGTCGCTGAGCAAATTTGATGCCTTGAGCCTGCAGAAGATTGTATACAAAGTGAGTGGAGTGTAAGCAGTTCAGATTTGACATCCTTTGTCAAGTTGTGTTTTGAAAATCATCAATTTTTACACAAATCTTGGCTTTGTTTAGAGCCTAAATTACATTTATTTCACATTATGAGTTAATATTACCTTTACTGTTCTTCACCAATTTTGGTAGAGGGCTATTTTTTCAGAAACATCATCACCTTCATCTGTATGTTGAAGTCCTGGTAGATCCTACAGCTGAACACACTGTTTTGTCAAATTTCAAATTTTGTCAAATTTCTTATACTGAAAACGGCAGGTAAGACGGGGTTTCAAATCTTTTAAGTTCAGTGGAAGGCTGTCAAAATGCATTTAGATCTGCAGATACTATAGATCAAAGTGTGGTATGTTGACCAGCAGCTGTGTAGCTAGTTTGTTAGAAGCCTTAGTCACATGCAACCATATGAGGCGTAAAAAAAACGTACAACTTGCTGATGTCTCTCCTACTTGTCCCTTACTTACTCTTATGTGTTAAGTGTGCACTACAAACTGTCACTTGGAGCATGCCCATAGAAAAAATGTGCATGAACATTTTTTCAATTGGTCTGCTACCTTGATATTTTGTGTGAGCCACCTGCCCTGACAGGTTTGACAGTTTTTTTTCCTGCAGACTGCACATATCCACCTGTAAGAGGCAATTGTCACTAAGGCTTAAGGTAGTGTCAGCTGACGTTTAGAGTTCAGAGGAAACCAAGCTTTGTTGTGATGTGTTAAAGTTAGGGGTACAATGATTAATCGATTTAATCGATGAATTGATTTTTATTCCAATGATCCAACCAGATCGATCTGTCTGAGGCAAGTTGTTATTCAAATCCAATTGACCTATAACATTATAAAATTGTTTCAAAATGACTCTAGTCATTTTGAAATGAAATTTATCAATTTTATTGATATTGGAAAATATAATTTGGATTGAGACATGTTAGGTTTATTTCACTATAACGTCAAAACAACCAAGTGCATCACAGTGGACAACACCATTTTGCAAAGACGTGACCATACAGTGTGGAAGAGTGTTCTCAACATTTTTCGTTTGTTTTATTTTTAGGTGAAAAAAAAAAAAAAAAAAGTGGGCTGAACTTTCTCAAACTAAAATGTGCATGGATTAACATTCATACTTGTCTGTCACTTGTCTGTTTTACACATTGAATTTACACGTTCAAGAAATACAAGGAATCTGGAAAACTTCACCTGCACTGTTCAGTACCAGGTATTTATCTCTGAGTCACACTGGTTGAAGTTTTGGCTAAAGACGTCCCGGATGTATTTTAGGTCAGTGAATCAGATCGTTCAAAATGAGCCAATAATGACTATAAATCCTATCAGCAACCACTAACTATGCTATGAATTGAATCGCTGTGAATCGTTACACCCCTAGTTATAGAGAATTCTTCTATCCTATACCGTGATGCTGTGGCATCAGGTGGTAAGTGTCACACACGCACACGCAGAGTTCTTTAAATCCTTAGTTGACTCCACTTTCTCACTCCTCTGCTCCTTCCCAACTGCCCTCTGTCTGCCTCTGCCTCTGTCTCTGGATGGTCTCTGGTCCTTCCCCGCATCCCGCCACAGTTGAACAGATTGTGTCTGTATTCCAAGCCGCTTCCAAACAAAAGGCATGGGACCATTTCTCCAAAGCTCAGCGCAAGAACCTGGACATGTGGCGCAAGCAAGCAGAGGTTGGTACACTTTTTGCATCATTGTAAATTTCTTTAAGGGTAATTTCCCTTTTTGGTTATAATTCTTCACTATGATGCTTAGATTCATGTACAAAATGATAACTTTAAGAAAGGGTTTAAGAATAAAACAGAAGTCAGTACATGAAATGACTGCAGTCTGAAGGATCCAGTCCCCTCCTCCCTTCCTTTCACCCCTGAACTCCCCCATGAAGGATTACAAGCTGCTGGGTGAGTCTTTCCTGATCATTTTTTTGCCAGCTCCTTCCCAGCTCAAGTGACATCACAGCTCTAATTTAACACAACTAACAGTGTAAGAGCCGAAAGAGTGTGCATTTACTCATCTAATAGCACATTTCTCACCCCCTCTCGTCTGCGCCACCATTGTTCTTTGGCAAATGCGATATGAATTAGCTTGATTGCGCAGGGATATATGTAAAGGAGAGAGTGAAGTATGTTGCAGCCCGGGGTCTAATGGACATTTTATGATCATGTCTTGATTGGTAAGTTTCTTTTAACCCTAGTCTGAAAAACTGTCATTTTTAGTTGCATTGACAAAAGCTGCACAGACAATCACAGAATCATGTGGCCGCAATCATCTTTCACAAAAAAACGTTTCTTTGTAAGGTAGGTGGAAAGAGAAAAAAAAGTTTGTTTTAGCTTCCCCACAACAACATTTGCAGGAAGGGATTTCTCATTGTGATACAGAGAAGGTCTTTTACCACAGATATGATGAGTAATTAGGCAATGCATGTTAATATGCAGCTGTTCCAGCGCAGTCCAAATGTGAGTGTTCAGGAAATACCCTCTCATTATCTCCCACTAAGGTGCTGAGGGTTCCTCAATGACGTGCTTACTGGAAGAGCCATGTTCTGCACATATAAAACAAGTAAACGGTTTATGAAAATCAATTGTATTGACGGAAGGCTCTTTGTGCAATTAGATTATCCACCAGGAATTCTGTAGGGTGACAAGAAAAATCCATAAAGACTCGTCTTTCCTCCTGTGTCTGCTTTATGCTCGACGTTAATTGGAAGGAACTGCCTTTTTTTAAATAAAATGTCAGACATCATATTGTGTGTTTGTGTGCATGTAAAGATATGAGTTAGGGAAAATATGGGTTTTACTTTGTTAAACTATGTAGGGGTCAAAGGGCATACAAATGAAGTTGTAATGTTAAAGGTGGATGTAAAGAAGCACTTCCTTTATTTATTTATTTTTTCATTTTTACTTTGTTCAGTTTTATGAGCTTGAAGCAAATATTAGAAATATAATAATATTTCCTTTATCTCCAGTGCCAGTATTTTATACAAATTCACAAAAATCTGTTCTGGTTTAAGACAAATGAGAGGAACTATGTATTTGCACCTGTAATTATTGTGTGGTCAACATGTCAAATTCAATAAAATAAAAAAAAGCATTAAATGTTTTCATACATCTAAATAAACAACATTTTTGTTGAATTAGCTCCATCATGCCAGAATTTATTTCCAATTACAATGTTTTTCAGATTATAAAGCCATCCATCCATCCATCCATTTTCTTCCGCTTATCCGGGACCGGGT